>JAXLNO010005109.1:121998-182121 GCA_038087875.1 Malacoraja senta
ACTCAGTATCCCGTACCTGCCTTCTCTCCATACCCCCTGATCCCTTTAGCCACAAGGGCCCACATCTAACTCCCTCTTAAATATAGCCAATGAACTGGCCTCAACTACCCTCTGTGGCAGAGAGTTCCAAAGATTCACCACTCTCTGTGTGAAAAAGTTTTTCCTCATCTCGGTCTTAAAGGATTTCCCCCTTATCCTTAAGCTGTGACCCCTTGTCCTGGACTTCCCCAATTATTATTAAACATATTAATAATCTTATACGTTTCAATAAGATTCCCTCTCATCCTTCTAAACTCCAGAGTATACAAGCCCAGCCGCTCCATTCTCTCAGCATATGACAGTCCCGTCATCCCGGGAATTAACCTGGTGAACCTACGCTGCACTCCCTCAATAGCAAGAACGTCCTTCCTCAAATGAGGGGACCAAAACTGCACACAATACTCCAGGTGTGGTCTCACTAGGGCCCTGTACAACTGCAGAAGGACCTCTTTGTTCCTATACTCAACTCCTCTCTGGATCTTTGGAGAGCGTCTCTGGAGAGAAGGAATGGGTGACGTTTCTCGCCCAGACCCTTCTTCAGGCCAAGAGTCAGGGGAGAGGGAAACGAGAGATATAGACGGTGATAGAGAGAGAGATATAGCACAAAGGTACGCATAAAGTAACAATGTTAAAGGAAACAGGCCTTTATATGGGCTAGGTGAAAACCAGTTACAGACAATGAGACTCAACAAGACTACTTTGAAACTGGTACGACTTGGGTGGGGGAGGTATGGAGAGGGAGGTGATGCAAGGGTGACTTGAAGTTAGAGAAACCAATAGCAGTGGTTTCGTTCATGTTTACAAGCGATAGGCCATTCGACCCATCAAGTCTAGCCCCCCATTCAATCATGGCTGATCTATCTCTCCCTTCTAAAGGGCCCTGTCCCACTGTACGAGCGAATTCAAGAGCTGAGTTTCCCCTGATTCGAACTCGGAGAATTACGGTAATGGCCGCTCGTAGGTACTCGGGGCTCTCGTGGACATTTTTCACGAGCTTACCGCGTTTCCCGAGTACCTGCCGTTAGCGTTACGAGCCGCTAAGAGACGTCCCCGAGCTCCGACGTACCCGCTACGTACATTCCACGAGTTTGATTTTTTTTTAAACTCGGGAGAGCTCTTGGGTAAACTCGTATAGTGGGACAGGGCCCTTAACCCCATTCTCCTGCCTTTAGTTTAGTCTATTGTCATGTGTACCGAGGTACAGGTGCACAGTAGAGAGCATGCTGGCCGGTTGCATCGTGGCTTGGTTCGGCAACTCGAGCGTCCAGGAGCGGAAAAGGCTGCAGAAAGTTGTGACATAGATACATGGATACATAGAAAATAGGTGCAGGAGTAGGCCATTCGGCCCTTCGAGCCTGCACCACCATTCAATATGATCATGGCTGATCATCCAACTCAGTATCCTGTACCTGCCTTCTCTCCATACCCCCTGATCCCTTTAGCCACAAGGGCCACATCTAACTCCCTCTTAAATATAGCCAATGAACTGGCCTCAACTACCCTCTGTGGCAGAGAGTTCCAGAGATTCACCACTCTCTGTGTGGAAAATGTTTTTCTCATCTTGGTCTTAAAGGATTTCCCCCTTATCCTTAAGCTGTGACCCCTTGTCCTGGACTTCCACAACATCGGGAACAATCTTCCTGCATCTAGCCTGTCCAACCCCATAAGAATTTTGTAAGTTTCTATAAGATCCCCTCTCAATCTCCAAAATTCTAGCGAGTATAAGCCGAGTCTATCCAGTCTTTCTTCATATGAAAGTCCTGACATCCCAGGAATCAGTCTGGTGAACCTTCTCTGCACTCCCTCTATGGCTATAATGTCCTTCCTCAGATTTGGAGACCAAACTGTACGCAATACTCCAGGTGTGGTCTCACCAAGACCCTGTACAACTGCAGTAGAACCTCCCTGCTCCTATACTCAAATCCTTTTGCTATGACCACTGCCCAGTCCATCATCGGCTCTGACCTCCCCACCATCGAGGGGATCTATCGCAGTCGCTGCCTCAAAAAGGCTGGCAGCATCATCAAGGACCCACACCATCCTGGCCACACACTCATCTCCCGCTACGTTCAGGTAGAAGGTACAGGAGCCTGAAGACTGCAACATCCAGGTTCAGGAATAGCTGCTTCCCCACAGCCATCAGGCTATTAAACTCAACTCAAACAAAACTCTGAACTATAATTAGCCTATTGTAATTTATCTGTTTATCTATGTGTGTATATATATATTCAATAGTATATGGTCACACTGATCTGTTCTATATTTATTTATACCTACTATATGCTGTTGTGCTGAAGCAAAGCAAGAATTTCATTGTCCTATCTGGGACACATGACAATAAACTCCCTTGAATCTTGAATCTTGAAGAGCTTTTGTTGCGTGCTGACCAGCCAGCAGAAAGACCATGCATGATTACAATAGAGCCGTTTACAGTGTACAGATACATGATAAGGGAATAACGTTTAGTGCAAGGTAAAGCCAGCAAAGTCCGATCAAGGATAGTCCGAGGGTCACCAATGAGGTAGATAGTAGTTCAGGACCGCTCTCTGGTTGTGGTAGGACGGCTGCCTTCTCCCCATAACCCCTGACATCTGTACTAATCAAAGATCTAAGATAGACACAAAACGCTGGAGCAACTCAGCGGGACAGCCAGCGTCTCTGGAGAGAAGGAATGGGTGACGTTTCCTGGTCGAGACCCTTTTACAGACCCGAAACGTCACCCATTCCTCCTCTCCAGAGACGCTGCCCGTCCCGCTGAGTTGCTCCAGCATTTTGCGTCTATCTTCGGTTTAAACCAGCATCTGCAGTTCCTCCCCAGACCAGTCAAAGATCTATCTATCTCTGCCTTAAAACTATCCATTGACTTGGCCTCCACAGCCGTCTGTGGCAATGAATTCCACAGATTCACCACCCTCTGACTAAAGAAATTCCACCTCATCTTCTGAAAGGAACGTCCTTTAATTCTGAGGCTGTGACCTCTGGTCCGAGACTCTCCCACTGGTGGAAACATATGATGAGCGTTTGTCGGCACTGGGCCTGTACTCGCTGGAATTTAGAAAGATGAGGGGGGGCGATCACATTGAAACTTACCGAATAGTGAAAGGCCTGGATAGAGTGGACGTGGAGAGGATGTTTCCACTAGTGGGAGAGTCCAGGACTAGAGGCCACAGCCTCAGGATTAAAGGACGTTCTTTTAGGAAAGAGATGAGGAGGAATGTCTTGAGTCAGAGGGTGGTGAATCTGTGGAATTGTTTGCCACAGACGGCCGTGGAGGCCATCAATGGATATGTTTAAGGCAGAGATAGATGGATTCTTGATTAGTACGGGTGTCAGAGGTTAAAGGGAGAAGGCCGGGGAATGGGGTTAGTTGGGAGAGATAGATCAGCCATGATTGAATGGCGGAATAGACTTGATGGGCCGAATGGCCTAATTCCACTCCTGTCACATGATCGTATGGACATCCTCTCCACCTCCACGCCATCCCGGTCTCTCTGTCAAGAGGCCATTCATTGTGGAAGGGCTAGCATGTAACCCGGGGAGGTTTCCTGTTGCCATGCAGGGAAAGGCCGTTTGAGGAAGTGATCGCAGACACAGGTTCCTGGTCGGTTGCTCCTGGGCCTGGCCAAGCTGCCAATCCGTGAGTCACGGCACCAGGTGTAGGGTTGCCTACTGTCCCGTATTAGCCTGGACATCCCGTATATTGGGCTAAATTGGTTTCGCCCTTGTCCCGTATTTGACCGCTGCTACTCGGGTCGAGGGGACTCTGTCGGGTCGGACCCCGCCTCACCCGTCCCGAATTAGTGCAGCCCGTGGAGTGCAGCAGCAGCAGCAGCGGCAGCAGCCCCTCGCCCGTGGCCCCATCGGTCAGTCGGCAGCCCGGTCCAGCTGTCCGACCTTCGGACCTTCGCTGACCACCGACACCACCACCCACCCCCCCTCCTTCTCACGGATGATCGTCGGTTCGTGAGTTGGATGGGGTGCCGGACAGTGCGTGTGGCCCCCAGGCCAAAACTCTTCAGCTGGCCCAGCCGGCTGGGCTTTGTGTCCAGTCCAGCACCCGGGGCCAACTCATCATTCACCCAGACACGGCCAAGTCGGGCAACGAATTGCCCTGGAGAATTTGTCCCGTATTTTGACTTTTTGTCCCTTATTTGGGAGTGAGAAAGTTGGCGAGCCTAGCCAGGCGGAAGAGGGCTCTGCTCGAGCCCCTTTTCCGGGGTTACGTCCGCGCCCAGGTGGTGTTAGAGAGGGACTACGCACTGTCCACGGTGGGCGATTTCCGGGACCACTGGGCACCGCGGGGGGGGGGGGGGGGTGGAATGCATCCTTGACAAGGATTGTGACATGTGTAGGAAGGAACTGCAGGCGCTGCTTTAAACCGGAGATAGACACAAAATGCTGGAGTAACTCAGCGGGACGGGCAGCATCTCTGGAGAGAAGGAATGGGCCGCGTTTCGGATCGAGACCCTTCTTCAGACTGATGTCAGGGAAGTAGGATGATCACCCATTCCTTCTCTCCAGAGATGCTGCCTGTCCCGCTGAGTTACTGGCGGAAGCAGAGAGCGCGCGGCTACCGCGGGAGCACCGCGCGTATGCCCTTGGAGCGCCGCGCGGATGCGTCCCACGAGCATGCGGCAAGTTCAACCTTACCGGAAGCTGTTGCCGCGTGTATGCCGGGTGATCACCGCACGGTGTCGGGACCAACTACATACGGTCCCGGCGGTCTGCGTGGGACTGACCGCGCGGTCCACGCGCGGGCCCAACTTCCTGCTACACCGCCAGTAACCGCCAGTAACCGCCTGCCCGTGGGACAGGGGCATTACTCCAGTATTTTGTATCTAAGGATTGTGACATAGTTGCTTAGTTTACTTTAAGAGATACAGCGCGGAAACAGGCCCTTCGGCCCGCCGAGTCCGTGCTGACCAGCGATCCCTGCACATCAACCCTACCCTACACACACTAGGGACAACTTGGATTTATGCCAAGCCCATTAACATACAAACCTGTACGTCTTTGGATGGGGAAGGAAACCGGAGATCTCAATAAAAGACTAAAATACTTTATTTGACTGTAGGGTTGCCAACTTCCTCACTCCCAAATCAGGGACAAAAGGTCATAATACGGGACAAATTCCCCGCTGGCAATCCGTTGCCCGACTGGGCCGTGTCTGGGTGAATGATGAGTTGGCCCCGGGTGCTGGACTGGACACAAAGCCCAGCCGGCTGGGCCAGCTGAGGAGATTTGGCCCGGGGGGCAACGTCGCGCGTAAAGTCCGGGCCCCGTCCAACTCACGAACCGATGATCGGCCGTGAGAAGGAGGGGCGGTGGTGGTGGTGTCGGCGGTCAGCGAAGGTCCGAAGGTCGGACAGCTGGCCGGGCTGCCGACCGACCGACGGGGCCACGGGCGAGGCGCTGCTGCTGCTGCTGCTGCTGCTGCACTCCATGGGCTGCACGACATCGGGACGGGGTGAGGCGGGGTCTGACCCGACTGTCCCCTCGACCCGAGTAGCAGCGGTCAAATACGGAACAAGGGCAAAAACAATTTAGCCCGATGTACGGGATGTCCTGGCTAATACGGGACAGTTGGCAACACCCTGGGTCACTGATCTCTGGGCAAGAATAATTAGGGAAATTCCTGAACATTTTGTCTTGGCTGAGATTTCAACTATTACCGGAGACAGGGGTTTCATTTTTGTTTTCGCTTTAATAATAGACACAAACTGCTCGGAACTGAACTAGTCACTGCGATAAGAAGATAGACACAAAATGCTGGAGTAACTCAGCGGGACAGGCAGCATCTCTGGATGGAAGGCATGGGTGACGTTTCGGGTCGAGACCCTTCTTCAGACTGAGAGTCTGGGGAAAGGGAAACGAGAGATATAGACAATAGACAATAGGTGCAGGAGTAGGCCATTCAGCCCTTCGAGCCAGCACCGCCATTCAATGGGCTGCACTACCCCAATCATCCCCAATCAGTACCCCGTTCCTGCCTTCTCCACATATCCCCTGAACAGTGTGGCCCCTGGTTCTGGACTCCCCCAACATTGGGAACATGTTTCCTGCCTCTAGCGTGTCCAAACCCTTAATAACCTTATCCACAATCAGCCTTCGCCCCATATTCCTTGACTGCGCTATCTTTAAGAGCCCTATCTAGCTCTCTCTTGAAAGTATCCAGAGAACCTGCCTCCACCGCCCTCTGAGGCAGAGAATTCCACAGACTCACAACTCTCTGTGTGAAAAAGTGTTTCCTCGTCTCCGTTCTAAATGGCTTACCCCTCATTCTTAAACTGTGTGGCCCCTGGTTCTGGACTCCCCCCAACATCGGGAACATGTTTCCTGCCTCTAGCCTGTCCAAACCCTTAACAATCTTATATGTTTCAATAAGATTCCCTCTCATCCTTCTAAACTCCAGAGTATACAAGCCCAGCCGCTCCATTCTCTCAGCATATGACAGTCCCGTATAGAACGATGAATGAAAGATATGCAAAACAAGTGAACGGTGATAAAGGAAACAGGCCGTTGTTGGCTGTTTGCTGGGTGAGAACGAGAAGCTGGTGCGACTTGGGTGGGGGAGGGATGGAGAGAGAGAGGGGGAATGCGAGGGTGAGTTGGAGAAATCAATTATCACTGGGCTGTAAGCTGCCCTGGCGAAATATGAGATGCTGTTCCTGCTGGTGTGAAAGGGTGATCGATCGCTGGTCGGCGTGGACCTGGTGAGCCAAAGGGCCTGTTTCCATGCTGTATCTCCGAACAAATCTAATCTCTGCAGCCACTCCTTTATACGGCATGGAAAACAAAAACCAGCCATTCCAGTCTCTCCTTGTCAATGAAACATTCCACCTTGATGAATCTTATCTACACCCTTGCAATGACATTGTAGAACGTAGAGCAGTTCAGATGATTAAGAAAGAACTGCAGATGCTGGTAAAATCGAAGGTAGACACAAAATGCTGGAGTAACTCAGCGGGACAGGCAGCATCTCTGGAGAGAAGGAATGGGTGACGTTTCGGGTCAAGACCCTTCTTCAGACTGATGTCGGGGGAGGGGGCGGGACAGAGATAGAATGTAGTCGGAGACAGTAAGACTGGTGGGAGAACTGGGAAGGGGGAGGGGATGGAGAGAGAGAGGGAAAGCAAGGGCTGTCTGAAATTGGAGAAGTCAATATTCATACCGCTGGGGTGTAAACTACCCAAGCGAAATATGAGGTGCTGCTCCTCCAATTTGCGCTGGTCCTCACTCTGGCCACGGAGGAGGCCCAGGACAGAAAGGTCCGGATTGGGAATGGGGAGGGGGAGTTGAAGTGCTGAGCCACCCGGGAGATCAGGTGGGTTAAGGCGGACCGAGCGGAGGTGTTGGGCGAAGCGTTCGCCGAGCCTGGGCTTGGTCTCGCCGATGTAGAGAAGTTGACACCTGGAGCAGCGGATGCAATAGACGAGGTTGGAGGAGGTGCAGGTGAACCTCTGCCGCACCTGGAAAGACTGTTTGGGTCCTTGGATGGGGGCGAGGGGGGGAAGGTAAAGGGACAGGTGTTGCATCTCCTGCGGTTGCAGCAATGTGTGAGCTGAAGGTGATGCCAAGAGCACGACTTATCTACTTGACGCATCTGGCCTTTATCCCTCCATTCCCTGCCTATCCATGTGCCCATCCAAACGTCATTCAATTGCCACTAACTTAACGGTTTCAACTACCACCTCTGCCAGTGTATTCCGGGAATTCAATGGCTCATTCAAAGGTTCAATGGTTTCTTTATTCTCATTTAGACCAGGGGTTGGGGAACCTGCGGCCTTAAGGACGCATGCGGCCTTCTAGGCCATTAAGTGCGTCCTTCTGAACGAATCCAAATTTTGTAGAACAAATCCTATTAATATGTTTTTTATTTGCCTTTTATTATTTTTTATTTTAATCTTAAAATGAACGTATTTAAAATCCCAAAGAGTAAAAGAAGATTCAACGAAATAATCCTCCCCGACTCAAGGCCACAATTAAAACATTAGTAAGTCATGAGGGCTATTTAAACCAAAGATCCTATATAGATAGACCAGTCCT
Source organism: Malacoraja senta (assembly GCA_038087875.1). Lineage (NCBI taxonomy): Eukaryota > Metazoa > Chordata > Chondrichthyes > Rajiformes > Rajidae > Malacoraja > Malacoraja senta. The sequence continues at coordinate 130,084 of JAXLNO010005109.1, forward strand.
GCTAAATGCAATGGGCTGACGTGTAGTACGCAACGGAGCGGAACGTGGGCCTTTAGTTCATCCGTTTCCGTAACCCAACCCGACCCGACTCGCAGTGTAATCAACGTTGCGGGGGAACAGTTTGTGTTAATAAATTAAAATTCTGAAAATGAGGAGAAGATTTTTCCCAAAGAACTTTTATTTTTACCAGGATAGAAACATAGAAACATAGAAAATAGGTGCAGGAGTAGGCCATTCGGCCCTTCGAGCCTGCACCGCCATTCAATATGATCATGGCTGATCATCCAACTCAGTATCCTGTACCTGCCTTCTCTCCATACCCTCTGATCCCTTTAGCCACAAGGGCCACATCTAACCCCCTCTTAAATATAGCCAATGAACTGGCCTCGACTACCCTCTGTGGCAGAGAGTTCCAGAGATTCACCACTCTCTGTGTGAAAAAAGTTCTTCTCATCTCGGTTTTAAAGCATTTCCCCCTTATCCTTAAGCTGTGACCCCTTGTCCTGGACTTCCCCAACATCGGGAGCAATCTTCCTGCATCTAGCCTGTCCAACCCCTTAAGAATTTTGTAAGATTCTATAAGATCCCCTCTCAATCTCCTAAATTCTAGCGAGTATAAACCAAGTCTATCCAGTCTTTCTTCATAAGACAGTCCTGACATGTCAGGAATCAGTCTGGTGAACCTTCTCTGCACTCCCTCTATGGCAATAATGTCCTTCCTCAGAAGCCGGTTACGGATGTTTCCGTAACCGGCTTCCGTCTCCGCGCTAGTTACCTTTGCTCCGCTGTGATGGGATCTTTGGTGCGGAGACGGAAGCCGGTTACGGAAATGGGGCCGGAAATTACCCACGAATCTGCCCGTGACCGTACCACGTCTTTTTCGTCGAGTGGGCCATCTTGCTCGCTCTATATAGGACCTTTGGTTTTAACTGGTCCAGGAACACCACTGGGATTGTCAAACGGGCCCCATCAGCGACTGCACTACCTGAGGAAACTCAAACAGGCCTCCAACCAACTCCCCACCAACATCCTCAGGACTTTCTACAGGGGCACGGTGGAGTTTGTACTCACGTACTGCATCAATACGTGGTGCTCCAACTGCAACTGCTCGGACAGGAGGGCTCTGCAGAGGGTAGTCAGGGGAGCAGAGAAGATTATTGGCGTCTCCCGACCCTCCGTACAAGAACTGTTCCAGAGCCGCGGGACTGAAAAAAGCACTGAGCATAGCGAAGGACACACTGCACCCCCTCCACACACGCCTGGATCTCAAGAGATACGGCAGCATCAAAGCCCGGACAACCAGACTGCTAAACAGCTTCCTTCCACAGGCTGTGAGACTGCTAAACAGTCACTCCACCGGATTCTGCTGCTTTTTTTTGCACCGACACTTTAATAACAAACTCTGGCACTGGGCATTTTTTTTTTTAAATAATATTTTAATTAGAAGCAAAGACATATTATGATAAAAAACATTTCATGTATATCAATCATACATTATTAATATTATCAATTGTGGATTGATTCTGCTTCTAGTTTTTTTTATAGATAAAATTGAGAAAGAAAGAGAGAAGAGAAAAAAGAAAAAAACCCCACAAATGTCAAGATTTTAAAAAAGGGGTCTCATTAAGACCCCTTACTTAATAAATTAAACACACTAATTAAATTCTGGAAAACGCTCCCGATGTCTTTAATAGGCCGAATAAACGCAATAAAAATGATCTTTTTACCACAAATTTTATACCTATTTCAATCAATTCCTATATACTTACCTAAGAAGTTTAAAAAAAAACTCGACTCAGATATCACTAATTTTATATGGGACTATAAATCACATAGAATACAAAAAACTCATCTGAATAAACCTAAAGTATTAGGGGGTTTAGCACTACCTAATTTTATGTATTATTATTGGTCAGTAAATATTAAAAATATGATTCAACTGATGGATAACTCCGCCCAGCAAGCGGACTGGATTGTAATGGAGAAAGAGGATTGCTCCTCTAGAAACATTGGAGCGATCCTCCTCTCTCCAATGAAATTGAATAACATAAATTATAATAAGAACCCAATTATTCATAGTACAATCCGTATTTGGAAACAAATAAAACAAAATTTAAAATTAAGAAATTTATCACTTTTATTACCTATAGTCAATAACCCTTCGTTTAATCCTTCTATTATAGATAAAGCTTATACACAATGGGATAGATTAGAAATTAAAACGCTTGGTGACTTGTATGAAACTGGAAAATTACTTTCATTTCAACAATTACAAATAAAATATAAACTCGGAAATAATCAATATTTTAAATATTTTCAAATATGCGACTATTTGAAAAAATATACAAAGGATCATTATAATAACCCAGTAGATGTATTGGACGAGGCAATGCAGATAAAAGCGGAATCAGCAAACTTAATATCTTATTTGTATAATATTATCTTAAATGTACAAATACCACCTACGGAGGGTTCAGAAGAGACTGGGAACAAGAGTTAGCTATTAAAATTTCAAAGGAAAGTTGGAATGAATACTTATTAAACGTGCATAAATGCTCGATTAATGTAAGACACACTTTAATACAATTTAAAATTTTACATAGATTAAATTATTCGAAAACTAAAATTCATAAAATTTTCCCAAATGTATCATCTATTTGTGATAAATGTCAATCCCAAGAAGCAACTATAGCGCACTCATTCGTTTTCTGTACAAAAATTCAAAAATTTTGGAATGACATTTTTGAAATCTTTACAAAGTTATTTAAAACAAGACTGATACCCAAAGCAGAATGGATTATCTTCGGAATAACGGAAGATGGTCCAGAACTAAATGTGTTTCAAAAGAAATTAATGGACTATGGGTTAATAACTGGAAAAAAGCTAATCCTAAAATTTTGGAAGAAGGCTCCAATACCAACTATAAATATGTGGATTTCAAATATGTTTGAAACATTACACCTAGAAGAGATAAGACTCCTCCTGGCAGGTAAACCAGATCACTTCCACCTGACGTGGTCTGCATTTATAGAATTATTACAAACATAAGGTGCAAAAGTACTTAAAAAAAATAAAAAATTGAGGTCGGGTAAGGGGGGATGATAGTTGAAGAGTTGGTATGTCCTATTTACGTAATGCTCATAAAAATATTTGTTTCTCTCTTTTTCCTCTTTCTCTCTCTCTTTCTTTCCTAGGGCCTATTTCTTAACTCTTTTTCTTTTGTTTTTTAATTTTGCTCTTATAGGGTCTTCGTCCTTGTTTGTTGTCACATTTCCTACACTTTTCTACACTTTCACTTTTTCCTTCACTTTCTTCTTTCTTTCAATCTTTTCCTTTTCTAGTGTAAAAAATAAATGGAGTACATTAATTGTAAGAAGATATAAATGACGAGTACTAATGTATGTGGTTGTAATGTAATGTACTTCTAATAAATAAAAAATAAAAAAATAAATAAAAAAAAAGATTAAAAAAAAGAATGATTTACTAATAATACATCATTGGAGAGAGGTTCGTAGGTTATAAACTATAACTTTTCATCTAATCCTAAATTCAAGCTTCAGTTAGGTTCCCGTGCCGAACCGATCTACCCCTTCAAATAATCAATGAATGGAGACCATATTCTAACAAAAAGTTCTTGTTTGTCCATTAAGACAAGTCTGATTCTTTCCAGGTGTAGGGTCTCCGACATATGAAGAAAGACTGGATAGACTTGGCTTGTACTCGCTAGAATTTAGAAGATTGAGGGGGGATCTTATAGAAACGTACAAAATTCTTAAGGGGTTGGACAGGCTAGATGCAGGAAGATTGTTCCCGATGTTGGGGAAGTCCAGGACAAGGGTTCACAGCTTAAGGATAAGGGGGAAATCCTTTAAGACCGAGATGAGAACAAACTTTTTCACACAGAGAGTGGTGGATCTCTGGAACTCTCTGCCACAGAGGGTAGTTGAGGCCAGTTCATTGGCTATATTTAAGAGGGAGTTAGATGTGGCCCTTGTGGCTAAAGGGATCAGGGGGTATGGAGAGAAGGCAGGTACGGGCTACTGAGTTGGATGATCAGCCATGATCACATTGAATGGTGGTGCAGGCTCGAAGGGCCGAATGGCCTACTCCTGCACCTATTTTCTATGTATCTATGTAATCTATGTATTTCCATAATCCACATTTTAATTATGGGGGTTATAGGACCTTTCCAAGATTTTAATATTAATTTTTTCCCAGTGGCACTGGCCATTTAAATCAGCTGCCCTGGACAATTTATGGTAGACAAAAGTGCTGGAGAAACTCAGCGGGTGCGGCAGCATCTATGGAGCGAAGGAAATAGGTAACGATTTTCCAGCATCTGCAGTTCCTTCTTGAACGATTTATCTGGACAATTTATGTCTGTTTTCACTTGTATTTTATTATTTTTTTATCTGTACTTTTTTTTACTATTCGAACAGTTTTTATCAGGGACTGTATTGTTTTTATTTATGAGTGAAATGTTGAAGTTATGTGTGCGATGCTCTGGTATTCTCTGGGAACCGTCTTCTCATTTTGCCCTGTACAACTGCTGCTTTGATTTGATTTGATTTGATTTTTACTTTATTAATCCCCTTATTCAGGGGAAATTCAGATGTCCTTGCAGCACACTAATAAAATACAACATAGTATTAAAGAAGTTTAACATTAAACATAAAAACATCCCCCCACAATGGTTCCCACTGTGAGGGAAGGCACAAAGTCCAGTCCCCATCCCCTTGTCCACCCATAGTCGGGCCTATTGAGGCCTCCACAGTCGCCACTACGGAGGCCCGATGTTCCTGGCCGTTCTCGCCAGGTGATGGTACTCCGGCGTCGGGAGAACCCTCTCAGCGGCTTGGGGTGCCAGGAACGGCCGCCTCCTTACCGGAGACCGCGGCTTCCAAGCCAACAGGCCGCTCTGGACGGAGCTGCACATACTGGCGATCTCGGCGAGAGATCCCAGGCTCCGCGATGTTAAAGTCAGCGCCGCCGCCCGCAGCTGGCCGCTCCACAGACCCGCGATGTTTCCACCGGCGGTCCCCGCAGCTGGCCGCTCCACAGACCCGCGGCTCCGCGATGTTTTTGTCGGCGGTCCCAGCATACCGGAGCTCCAGTGCGGCGACCCAGACAAAGGCATCGCCCGCTCCGCGATAGCGCTCCAGCGCTGTGCCGCCGCCGAAGCCGAGGTTCTGGCCAGGTCCCCCCAGGAAACGCCGCTCCAGGCCCCGCTGGTAGGCCGCGAGGACGGGTCGAAGGCGCTGCTCGGAGGAAGGCAACCCCTTCGACCAGGTAGGGACTTGAAAAGCAGTTTCCCCCTTCCCCCCCACCACCCCCCACACATAAAAAGATTAGGCCCCCTGACTCCACACTCAACGTACTAAAAATAATAAAAAAAGAAGGGAAAAAAACCGGACAGCTGCAGGACAGGCAGCCGTTCAGGACAGCGCCTCCTCCTTATGCAAGATGACAATAAGGGTTGATTTGATTTGATTTGATTTGATTTGATGTAACACCTGTTAAACTCATGATTTAGTTCCAATGCGACTGGACTCTAGAAAGCAGCCACAACAAAGCCATTAAAAGGTTAGGTAACTTTAAAATTAACAACATGTTTTCATTTTCTTGAAGTTAGTTTTGTACAAAATGATGTACATTTTGAAGTATATCTAATTGAGGTTTCGTGGATGCGGCCTTATTAGATTACAGCTAACTTAATGCGGCATTCCAACATGAAAACGTTCCCCACCCCTGATTTCAGGCCCTGTCCCACTTACGTGTCCTTGGCATGCAAATTACACGGCCTCGTGGTCGCGTTGAGGCGCACGGGCATCGTATGGCCACGTGGGGCCGGTCCCACTGAGAAGCGCGGAGGGGTATGTAGTTGTGCGCGGTATCGCGCGATGCTCCAAAATATTTGTAGCGAACGAAATCTTCGCGAGCCAACGGCCTGTCGCGTAACTGACAGCCAAAGTGGGACAGGCCCAAGACCCTGGCGCAACGCAACGTCTCACCTCCAACAGCAGCAGAAGCAGGCAAATGATCGCCGAGCTCAGCCTGGGGCTCACGGCCGTTGTGGATCCGGATCCGCCCCCACTTCTACTCCCAGAGCGGGGCCAAGAAAATTGAAGATAGACACAAAATGCTGGAGTAACTCAGCGGGACCCGCAGCATCTCTGGAGAGAAGGAATGGGTGGCGTTTCGTGTCGAGACCCTTCTTTTCAGACTGAAGAAGGGTCTCGACACAAAACATCACCCATTGCTTCTCTCCAGAGATGCTGCCGGTCCCGCTGAGTTACTCCAGCATTTTGTGTCCATCTTCAAATGACGTCACGCGCTCCAGAAATCCCGCGCGACCTTCGCGGGACCGTCGCGCCTCAACGCGACCACGAGGTCGCGTAATTAGCATGCCAAGGACACGTAAGTGGGACAGGGGCTTTAGAGTCATAGAGTGATACAGTGTGGAAACGGGCCCTTCGGCCCAACTTGCCCACCCTGGCTGTAGGAGCTATTCATGCTTTGGCTAGTTAAGGGCCTGTCCCACTTAGGCGATTTTTCGGTGACTGTCACAGTGGCCGAAAAAGCGGCCACTGGACCCCCCCTCCCCCCATACGACAATGTCTACGACAAGCTATGGCAACCTACCACCTAGTCGACGTCAAGCCATGGCAAGCTACCCACAACCGGTGACCCAATCGTCGTGACTTCGGACGTCCACCTACGACCACACCTACGACAAACAAAGTCAACCTACGTCCACCCGCGACAAGCTTCGACCCTGTCGGCGACAACTGAAGACAATTCAGTCTCCTGTCAGCCCACCACTCGCCACATCTTCCTATCTCCGCCCCTGTCTGTTTTCCGCAAAGACCGCTCCCTCCGTAACTCCCTGGTCAATTCGTCCCTTCCCTCCCACACCACCCCCTCTCCGGGCACTTTCCCTTGCAGCCGCATGAAATGCTACACTTGTCGCTTTACCTCCCCCCCTCGACTCCATCCAAGGACACAAGCAGTCGTTCCAGGTGCGACAGAGGTTCACCTGCACCTCCTCCAACCTCATCTATTGCATCCGCTGCTCTAGGTGTCAGCTGCTCTACATCGGTGAGACCAAGCGCAGGCTTGGCGATCGCTTCGCCCAACACCTCCGCTCGGTTCGCAATAACCAACCTGACCTCCCGGTGGCTCAGCACTTCAACTCCCCCTCCCATTCCCAATCCGACCTTTCTGTACTGGGCCTCCTCCGTGGCCAGAGTGAGGACCACCGCAAATTGGAGGAGCAGCACCTCATATTCCACTTGGGTAGTTTACACCCCAGCGGTATCAACATTGACTTCTCCAATTTCCGGTAGCCCCTGCTGTCTCCTCCCCTTCTCAGCTCTCCCTCAGCCCTCTGGCTCCTCCTCTTCCTTTCTTCTTCCTGCCCCCACCCCACATCAGTCTGAAGAAGGGTTTCGGCCCGAAAAACGTTGCCTATTTCCTTCGCTCCATAGATGCTGCTGCACCCGCTGAGTTTCACCAGCACTTTTGTCTACCTACAATTCAGTCGCCGGTACCTGTCGCCGGTTGGCGTAGGTTGACGTAGGTAACCGCCAATGGAATTCACCAAAGACTCTTTAGACGACTTGAGGAGACGACTCATGACCGTACAGGCGTCACCCCGCGACCATGTGGCCACAGCCTAGTCGCCTGTAGTTGTGAAAAAATCACCTAAGTGGGACATGGGGCATTACTGTTAGCATATTTTATTCTTTTGATCATCATGGTCTGGTTTGTCTCAGCCACCAAGCACGACACCCGGAGGCTGCAGCGAATCGTCCGATCAGCTGAGAAGGCTGTTGGCTGCAACCTTCCCTCCATTGACGAACTGTACACTGCAAGGGCCAGGAAGCGAGCGGGCAAGATCATCTCCGACCCCTCTCACCCTGGCCACAAACTCTTTGAATCACTTCCCTCTGGAAGGCGACTCCGGACTGTCAAAGCTGCCACAGCCAGACATAAAAACAGTTTTTATCCCCACGAGTAGTAGCTCTACTCAATAACCAAAAATCTGTAGCCTCCTTTTGCTCTGGTATTTTATTTAATTCACACGTTTAATCGATAATGTTTTATTATTAATGTTTAATGTTTTATGTGTCATTCCTAACTGTCACTGTATGTCATGTTGTCACTTGCGGGCGGAGCACCAAGGCAAATTCCTTGTGTGTGAATACTTGGCCAATAAACTTATTCATTCTCTCATTCATCCATTCATTCATTCATTCATTCATTCATTCATTCATTCATCCATTCATTCATTCATCCATTCATTCATCCATTCATTCATTCACTCATTCATTCATTCACTCATTCATCCATTCATTCATTCACTCATTCATCCATTCATCCATTCACTCATTCATCCATTCATTCATTCACTCATTCATCCATTCATCCATTCATTCATCCATTCATTCATTCACTCATTCATTCACTCATTCATTCATTCGCATTCATTCATTCATTCATCCATTCACTCATTCATTCATTCACTCATTCATTCATCCATTCATTCATTCACTCATTCATCCATTCATCCATTCATTCATCCATTCATTCATTCACTCATTCATTCACTTATTCATTCATTCATTCATCCATTCACTCATTCATTCATTCATTCACTCATTCATTCATCCATTCATTCATTCACTCATTCATCCATTCATCCATTCATTCATCCATTCATTCATTCACTCATTCATCCATTCATCCATTCATTCATCCATTCATTCATTCACTCATTCATTCACTCATTCATTCATTCATCCACTCATCCATTCATTCATTCATTCATTCATTCATTCATTCATTCATTCATCATATTTTATTATTATGTAGATATTTCTAGTTGTATTATTTTGGACGCTTGGCGGTGGGCTGATACGCAGATGAACGTTACATATAGCGTAGTCACAGGTAGTGACCAGATCAGACTGGAGCAGGCACGGGAGAAAGAATACATTTCTTCTCAGATTAGATAGTAAGAATGGAAAGCGACAATTTGTATCAGAATAAAGTGGATCCGGCAAGTTCCCTTCTTTGTTTGGACAACTACTTCTATAAAGAATCAATGAAACTGGGAGGGACGACTGGAGAATCCATTTTGTTATTGTTTGTGTAAGTTCCACTCCAGCCTGCCTGTGTCGTGACGGCAATGGAAAGCTGAAGTTTGAAATTGCCGTTACACCAACCAACAATGCCCCAGCTACACTAGTCCCACCTGCCTGCCTTTGGTCCATATCCCTCCAAACCTGTCCTATCCATGTACCTGTCCAACTGTTTCTTAAACGTTGGGATCGTCCCAGCCTGAACGGCCTCCTCTGGCAGCTCGTTCCATACACCCGCCACCCTTTGTGTGAAGAAGACACCTATTACATTTTTTCCCCTTCACCTTGAACCTGTGTCCTCTGGTCCTCGATTCACCTACGCTGGGCAGGAGACTCTGTGCATCCGTCCAGGGTCCCCGACAGTCCTTCCACGTGAGGCAGAGGTTCACTTGCACCTCCTCCTCCAACCTCATCTACTGTATCCGCTGTTCCAGGTGTGGACTCTTATACATCGGCGAGACCAAACGCAGACTTGGCGATCGTTTCGCTGAACACCTCCGCTCAGCCCGCCTGGACCTACCTGATCTCCCGGTTGCCAAACACTTTAATTCTCCTTCCCATTCACACACTGACCTTTCTGTCCTGGGCCTCCTCCATTGTCAGAGTGAGGATGTACGATAATTGGAGGAACAGCATCTTATATTTCGCTTGGGCAGCTTATACCCCAGTGGTATGAACATTGACTTCTCTCACTTCAGGTAGCCCTGGCATTCCCTTTCTCTCCATCCCTCCCCCACCCAAGTCGCACCAGCTTCTCGTTCTCACCCAGCAAACAGCTAACAATGGCCTGTTTCCTTTATCATCGCTACTTTTCTGACGATCTTTCATTCGTTGTTATTTATCTTTCCACATCACCGTCTACATCACCGTGACTTTCAGTCTGAAGAAGGGTCGCGACCCGAAACGTCACCCATTCCTTCTCTCCAGAGATGCTGCCTGTCCCGCTGAGTTACTCCAGCTTTCTGTGTCTATCTGTGCATCCACCCGATCTATTTAATAGACAATGGGTGCAGGAGGAGGCCATTCGGCCCTTCGAGCCAGCACCGCCATTCAATGTGATCATGGCTGATCATTCCCAATCAGTACCCCGTTCCTGCCGTCTCCCCATATCCCCTGACTCCACTATCTTTAAGAGCCCTATCTAGCTCTCTCTTGAAAGTATCCAGAGAACTGGCCCCCACCGCCCTCTGAGGCAGAGAATTCCACAGGCTCACAACTCTCTGTGAGAAAAAGTGTTGCCTCGTCTCCGTTCTAAATGATCACATTGAATGGCGGTGCTGGCTCGAAGGGCCGAATGGCCGACTCCTGCACCTATTGGCTATTGTCTATTATGTGAAAAAGTGTTTCCTCGTCTCCGTTCTAAATGGCTTACCCCTTATTATTAAACTGTGGCCCCTGGTTCTGGACTCCCCCAACATCGGGAACATGTTTCCTTCCTCTAGCGTGTCCAAACCCTTAATAATCTTATATGTTTCAATAAGATCTGTGAAAAAAGTGTTTCCTCGTCGCCTTTCCAAGTGGCTTAGGTTTAAGGTGAAGGAGGGGGGGGGGGAGGGAAACATTTAATAGGAATCCGAGGGGTAACTTTCCCCACGGAGAGGGTGGCGGGTGTATGGAACGAGCTGTCGGAGGAGGTAGTTGAGGCAGGGACTATATCAACCCTGCTTCCTGCCTTCTCCCCATATCCCCTGATCTCTGCTGAGCCCTATCTATCTCTCTCTTCTTTGTATTTTCTCTACCAACGTACAGTGAAATTTGTTTTGTATTCAAATCAGTAAGAATATCGCCATACCTTAGCACAATCCCCTTGTTTGAAAACACTAAACGGGTTTAAAATACTTTTAGACAGCTACATGTTTGGACAACCATTCACCTCCAACGGGATCCCACCACTGGCCACATCTTCCCATCTCCACCCCTTTCTGCTTTCCGCAGAGACCGCTCCCTCTGCAACTGCCTGGTCAACTCGCCCCTTCCCACCCAAACCACCCCCTCCCCGGGTACTTCCCCCTGCAACCACCTGTCCCTTTACCTCCCCCCTCGACTCCATCCAAGGACCCAAGCATTCTTTCCAGGTGAGGCAGAGGTTCACCTGCACCTCCTCCAACCTCATCTATTGCATCCGCTGTTCCAGGTGTCAACTTCTCTACATCGGTGAGACCAAGCGCAGGCTCGGCGATCGCTTCGCCCAACACCTCCGCTCAGTACGTCGTAACCCACCTGAACTCCCGGTGGCTCAGCACTTCAACTCCCCTTCCTATTCCCAATCTGACCTTTCTGTCCTGGGCCTCCTCCATGGTCAGAGTGAGGCCCAGCACAAATTGGAGGAGCAGCACCTCATATTTCACTTGGGTACTTTACCACCCCAGCGGTATGAACATTGACGTCTCTAACTTCAGGTAGTCCTCTCTCTCCATCCCCTCCCCGTTCCCAATTCTCCCACTAGTCTTACTGTCTCCGACTACATTCTATCTGTCCCGCCCCCTCCCCTGACATCAGTCTGAAGAAGGGTCTTGACCCGAAAAGTCGCCTATTCCTTCTCTCCAGAGATGCTGCTGCCTGTCCCGCTGAGTTAATCCAGCATTACATGTTTGGACAGGTCAGGACAGATTTAGTGTCGTTTAGTTTTGTTTATTGTCACGTGTACCGAGGCCCAGTGAAAAGCTTTGATGTTGTGTCCTATCCAGTCAGCTGGTAACACTACATGATTCTTCTGCAGTTGTACAGGGCTCTGGTGAGACCACATCTGGAGCATTGTGTCCAGTTTTGGTCTCGCTAATTTGAGGAAGGACATCCTTCTGATTGAGGCAGTGCAGCGTAGGTTCACCAGATTGATCCCTGGGAAGGCGGGACTGTCATATGAGGAAAGATTGAAAAGACTAGGCTTGTATTCACTGGAGTCTGGAAGGATGAGGGGGCGGGGGTGGATCTTATAGAAACATATAAAATTACAAAAGGACTGGACAAGCTAGATGCAGGTTCCCAATGTTGGGCGAGTCCAGAACCAGGGGCCACACACAGTCTTAGAATAAAGGGGAGGCCATTTAAGACTGAGGTGAGAAAAAACATTTTCACCCAGAGAGTTGTGAATTTGTGGAATTCCTGCCACAGAGGGCAGTGGAGGCCAAATCACTGGATGGATTTAAGAGAGAGTTAGATAGAGCTCTAGGGGCTAGTGGAATCAAGGGATATGGGGAGAAGGCAGGCACGGGTTATTGATTGGGGATGATCAGCCATGATCACAATGAATGGCGGTGCTGGCTCGAAGGGCCGAATGGCCTACTCCTGCACCTGTTGTCTATTGTCTAAACTAAACTAATCGAAACTAAAACTAAACTAAGTGAGGGATTGGAAACATTTGAGTTTGTGACGGTTTCTGTTTTCATTTTAGAATTTTTAGGATTTTCACTCTTTGACCAAATATTGGTTCATTTCCCCCTAATATCTCCCTGACTGTTTTGCTTTCAATTATTGATGAAATGCCCTCTTGTGAAATCCCTCGGGACATTTTGTTTTTGCTGTTGTTACTCGACAGAATTTTTTTTTTTGTCACTGTTCCTGTAAAGATAACTCTTGCCGAGACTTGGCTGGTGAAGCTGCCTCATTTGCACGTTGGGCCTGAGATCGTGGCGGCCTCCCAGTATTTCTACATCAATACCTGTGACGCAGTCTAGTGTGGTCTGTTTCCATGCTGTGTCTCAAAAACTAAACTAAACAATGGGGTTAAGTTGGGCAAGGGGGAGGTGCAGCGAGACCTGGGTGTCCTTGTACACTGGTCACTGAAAGTTGGCGTGCAGGTACAGCAGGCAGTGAAGAAAGCTAATGGAATGTTGGCCTTCATAACAAGAGGATTTCAGTATAGGAGTAAAGAGGTTCTTCTGCAATTTATCTATGTATGTACGGAAACGTAATTATTTATTTTATGTAAAGCACCTTTGGTTTCAACGCGTTGATTTTTATCATATAACCATATAACCATAACAGCACGGAAACAGGCCATCTCGGCCCTTCAAGTCCGTGCCGAACATTTTTTTTAATTTTTAAAAAAAATTAAAATAATACTTCCCCCTAGTCCCATCTACCTGCACTCAGACCATAACCCTCCATTCCTTTCCCGTCCATATACCCATCCAATCTATTTTTAAAGCATAACATCGAACCTGCCTCCACCACTTCCACTGGAAGCTCATTCCACACAGCTACCACTCTCTGAGTAAAGAAGTTCCCCCTAATGTTCCCCCTAAACTTCTGTCCCTTAATTCTCAAGTCATGTCCCCTTGTTTGAATCTTCCCTACTCTCAATGGGAAAAGCTTATCCACGTCCACTCTGTCTAACCCGCTCATAATTTTAAAGACCTCTATCAAGTCCCCTCTTAACCTTCTGCGCTCCAAAGAATAAAGACCTAACTTGTTCAACCTTTCTCTGTAACTTAGTTGCTGAAACCCAGGCAACATTCTAGTAAATCTCCTCTGTACTCTCTCTATTTTGTTGACATCCTTCCTATAATTAGGCGACCAAAATTGTACTCCATACTCCAGAATTGGCCTCACCAATGCCTTGTACAATTTTAACATTACATCCCAACTTCTATATTCAATGCTCTGATTTATAAAGGCCAGCACACCAAAAGCTTTCTTTACCACCCTATCTACATGAGATTCCACCTTCAGGGAACTATGCAGTTATTCCTAGATCCCTCTGTTCAACTGCATTCCTCAATTCGCTACCATTTACCGTGTACGTCCTATTTTGCCCTTTGCTTTCCCTCTCTCTCCATCCCCTCCCCCTTCCCAGTTCTCCCACTAGTCCCACTTTACAGGAACAGTAACAAACGTGCTATATAAATAAAATGTACTTACTTACTTATTTACGAAGCCGGCTGCGATGCTAGTTGAAGCTGGTTGCCGGAGGTTGCAGGTAGTGGAAGGTAAGACCTTTTTTTCACCCAGTTATAATTCCACCAGGGAGGTCTTACCTTCCACTACCTGCAACCTAGGGAATCGCAACCGGCTTCGACTAAAAAATGACCCATTATTAAAACGGCAACCTATTTTTAGTCGCGGCTGGTTTAAAATTTTTTCAAATAATCGCCGGATCATAGAAGAAGCGGAAACCACTTTCGACCATTAGGGAGACTGACAAAAACCTCCGGGAACCTAACGGAAATTTGGGTGGGGCGCAAAGTCTCCAGAGGTTTCCGTTCAGGTTTCCTAAGTGGGACAGGGGTATTACTTACTGACAGTTGTAAAGGGCTCTGGTGAGACCACATCTGGAGTATTGCGTACAGCTTTGTTCTCCTAATTTGAGGAAGGACATCCTTGTGATTGAGGCAGTGCAGCGTAGGTTCACGAGATTGATCCCCGGGATGGCGGGACTGTCATATGAGGAAAGATTAGGCTTGTATTCACTGGAGTTTAGAAGGATGAGGGGGGGGGGGATCTTATAGAAACATATAAAATTATAAAAGGACTGGACAAGCTAGATGCAGGAAAAATGTTCCCAATGTTGGGCGAGTCCAGAACCAGGGGCCACAGTCTTAGAATAAAGGGGAGGCCATTTAAGACTGAGGTGGGAAAAAAAAATTTCACCCAGAGAGTTGTGAATTTCTGGAATTCCCTGCCACAGAGGGCAGTGAAGTCCAAATCACTGGATGGATTTAAGAGAGAGTTAGCTAGGGGCTGGTGGAATCAAGGGATATGGGGTGAAAGGCAGGCACGGGTTATTGATTGGGGACGATCAGCCATGATCACAATGAATGCCGGTGCTGGCTCGAAGGGCTGAATGGCCTCCTCCTGCACCTATTTTCTATGTTTCTATGTTTCTATGTTTCTATACTGCTGGGGTGTAAACTGCCCAAGCGAAATATGAGGTGCTGCTCCTCCAATTTGCGGTGGGACTCACTCTGGCCATGGAGGAGGCCCAGGACAGAAAGGTCGGATTCAGGATGGGAGGGGGAGTTGAAGTGCTGAGTTGTCCTCCAGATTCGGGGACAGTCTCGTCCCAGCTGTTACCAGGCAACTGAACCATCCTATCACCAGCTGAAAAACGTTTTTTTAAACTGTTCCTATAAAGATAACTCTTGCCGAGACTTGGCTGGTGAAGCTGCCTCATTGGGCCTGAGATCATGGTGGCCTCCCAGTATTTCTACATCAATACCTGTGACGTAAACTAGTGTGGTCTGTTTCCATGCTGTGTCTCTTGGGGTGGGTGATTGCAACCTTCACGTGGTCCGCCCTGTTTCGACGAATGCAATCAACCTGGCGTGCACAATCAAATAAGATCAAATAGAACAAGTTGTCCTACAACTTTAGGCTGTGCACGCCATCCTCAATCACAAGGATGCTGTATCTCCAAATTAAATGAAACTACACTAAAGTATAATCATAATCATAATAATACTTTATTAGCCAAGTCTGTTTTGCAACATACGAGGAATTTGATTTGCCATACAGTCATACACCAATAAAAAGCAACAGAACACACAAAACACATTTTAACATGAACATCCACCACAGTGACTCCTCCACATTCCTCACTGTGATGGAAGGCGGAAAAAAAGTTCCATCTCTTCCCTTCTTTGTTCTCCCGCGGTCGGGGGCCTCTGGGTGACACTGCTGCCACTATTGTAGTTCCCTGATGCAAAAGCGTGCTGCTTTCCTCTGTACCCCTTCCAGTTTGTTGATATGACCAGTGTTGTGTGGGTCCCAGGCGCATGAAGCGTATTCCAGTAAGGGTGTAACCAATGTGTAACCAATATGCTGTGGCTTTTTAAACCCGGGATGGTGCAAACAGAAACAGAAACATCTCACATGGTCAGCGGGTGGGTGTCTATTTCAGATTTGCGACATGTTCAGTGATTCTCACACGAGCGGGCACACTCATGACAGTGACTGAGGGCAGCACATTCGGTTTCTCATTCGCTCTTCTTGCACCTTCCCCGAAGCGACCCAAACTCCCCGAGTCATGCACCAACGCATTGACCAATGGTTACAATCACTCCCCCCCCCCCCTCCCCAGGCAACAGATGCTGTCCGACCTCGAGTGGGAAACGCTGGAAACAAGAAGGGCAAGGAACAGACTAGCCATGTTGTGCAAGATTCAAAAGGGGGATGGTGGGCATAACTGCAGATAGATACATAACGTACTCAACAGAAAGGAGAACAAGAAAGTGAAATGATATGTAAACTAGACAACAATATTGTCAAATCACCTTCACTAGAGTTTTAAGGGGGGCACTAACGGCACGTTAGTATGCACAACACATCCAAGTTGGCGATATGCAGAGTACAAATTCAGAAGGTTCAGTGACTGAGCGCACAGCACATTCGGTTTCTCATCCGCTCTTTTTCCACCTTCCCCGAAGCGACCCAAACTCCCCTGAGTCATGCATGAACGCATTGACCATAACAATGGTTGCAATCACTCACTCCCCTCCCCCCTTCCCCCTCCCCGGTGCGCTTTTCCACCAGGCAGGAAAATAGGGACGGTCCCTGAGCCCAGCTTTTCCCCCCCTATCGTTACATTGTTACGTGTCTGTATCCATTGTGACATCACAAAGGGGGGTGGAACGTTGTCCCTCGTTACATTGTTATGTGTCTATATCCATTGTGACGTCACAAAGGGGTGGAACGTTGCCCCTCGTTACAAGGCGTGTCTGTATCCATTGTGACGTCACAAAGGGGGGGGGGTGGAACGTTGCCCCTCGTTACATTGTTACAAGGCGTGTCTGTACCCATTGTGACGTCACAAAGGGGTGGAACGTTGCCCCTCGTTACAATGTTGCAAGGCGCGTCTGTATCCATTGTGACGTGACAAAAGGGGGGCATCGCCAGTGACGCGCCGGGGATTCCCTTCGCCAGCCTTATAAAAGGCACCGGTGTGTCGCCGTCGCAAGTCAGTCTGAAGAAGAGTTCAAACGTCGCCTATTTCCTTCGCTCCAGCATTTTTTTTTTTGGTCTACCTTCGATTTTCCAGCATCTGCAGTTCCTTCTGAAACGCAACTTTTGTCATTTCGCCTTTGTGGTTCCTCCGTCAAGTGCGTGTGTGTGTGGGATTATGGTCGCCTTGGTGTCCGGCATCAGCCCGGTGGATCCGATCGCCAGCTCCTGCCTTCTGTGCTCCGCCTGCCGCTCTTTGCTCATCAAGCCCAAGCAGACCGAGTGTGGCCATCGCTACTGCACAGCCTGCCTGGAGAACCTCTTCAAGTGAGTCGTGAGCGAGTCAGTCCACAGGGGGTGGAAAGGACACAAAGTCACTGCTGGAGTAGCTCAGAGGGTCAGTCAGACGGCAGCGTCTGTGGGGAACATGCGTCGGCGATGTTTCGGGTCGGGACCCTTCTTCAGACAAAGTGGGGCGGATCATTGCCCGGATGGGGGCGAGAATGGGAGAGAACGTGTTAATGTCGATAACAGAGAAGGCGAGGGAAGAAGCACGGTGGCGCAGCGGTAGAGTTGCTGCCTCAACTATAATGCTGGCCTTTCACCATGTCAGCATGTGTAGGAAAGAACTGAGAAGAATAACGAGGGGGAGGGGGTCTTATTTAAACATACCTAATAGTGAATGACTTGACTTGACTA
Organism: Malacoraja senta; assembly: GCA_038087875.1. Classification (NCBI taxonomy): domain Eukaryota; kingdom Metazoa; phylum Chordata; class Chondrichthyes; order Rajiformes; family Rajidae; genus Malacoraja; species Malacoraja senta. The sequence continues at coordinate 147,804 of JAXLNO010005109.1, forward strand.
ATCATCTGGAATTTTTTGAGGATGTAACTAGGAAAATGGACAAGTGAGAGCCAGTGGATGTAGTGTACATGGACTTTCAGAAAGCATTTGATAAGGTCCCACATAGGAGTTTAGTGGGCAAAATTAGGGCACTTGGTATTGGGGGTAGAGTGCTGACATGGATAGAAAATTGGTTGGCAGACAGGAAACAAAGAGTAGGGATTAATGGGTCCCTTTCAGAATGGCAGGCAGTGACTAGTGGGGTACTGCAAGGCTCGGTGCTGGGATTGCAGCTATTTACAATATACATCAATGATTTGGATGAAGGGGTTAAAAGTAACATGAGCAAATTTGCAGATGACACTAAGCTGGGTGGCAGTGTGAACTGTGAGGAGGATGCTATGAGAATGCAGGGTGACTTGGACAGGTTGGGGAAGTGGGCAGATGCATGGGAGCTGAAGTATTTAATGCGGATAAATGTGAGGTTATCCACTTTGGTAGCAAAAACAGGAAGGCAGATTACAATCTAAATGGTGTCAAGTTGGGAAAAGGGGAATTACAACGAGATCTGGGGGGTCCTTGTACATCAGTCAGAAAGTAAGCATGCAGGTACAGCAGGCAGTGAAGAAAGCGAATGGCATGTTGTCCTTTATAACAAGAGGAATCGAATATAGGAGCAAAGAGGTCCTTCTGCAGTTGTACAGAGCCCTAGTGAGACCACACCTGGAGTACTGTGTGCAGTTTAGGTCCCCTAATTTAAGGAAGGACATTCTTGCTATTGAGGGAGTGCAGCGTAGGTTTACAAGGTTAATTCCCGGGATGGCGGGACTGTCATATGCTGAGAGAATGGAGCAGCTGGGCTTGTACACTCTGGAGTTTAGAAGGATGAGAGGGGATCTCATTGAAACATATAAGATTGTTATGGGCTTGGACACGCTAGAGGCAGGAAACATGTTCCCGATGTTGGGGGAGTCCAGAACCAGGGGCCACAGTTTAAGAATAAGGAGTAAGCCATTTAGAACGGAGACGAGGAAACACTTTTTCTCACAGAGAGTTGTGAGTCTGTGGAATTCTCTGCCTCAGAGGGCGGTGGAGGCCGGTTCTCTGGATACTTTCAAGAGAGAGCTAGATAGGGCTCTTAAAGATAGCGGAGTCAGGGGATATGGGGAGAAGGTAGGAACGGGGTACTGATTGGGGATGATCAGCCGTGATCACATTGAATGGTGGTGCTGGCTCGAAGGGCCAAATGGCCTACTCCTGTACCTATTGTCTATTGAATGGCGGACAGAGTCGATGTGGAGAGGATATTTCCACTGGTGGGAGAATCCAGGTCTGGAGGTCTTAGCCTCAGAATTAAAGGGCATTCTTTAGTCAGAGGGCAGTGAATCTGTGGAATTCTTAGCCACAGAAGGCTGTGGAGGCCAAGTCAGTGGATATTTCCTAAAGCAGAGATAGATAGATAGCACCCGCTGAGTTTCTCCAGCATTTTTATCCACCTTCGATTTTCCAGCATCTGCAGTTCCTTCTTAAACATGGATCGATTCCTGATTAGTCCGGGTGTCAGGGGTTATGGGGAGAAGGCAGGAGAATGGGGTTTGGAGGGAGTGATCATTATTAAGAAGGAACTGCAGATGCTGGAGAAACTCAGCGGGTGAGGCAGCATCTATGGAGCGAAGGGAATAGGTGACGTTTCGGGTCGAAACCCTTCTTCAGGAGGGAGAGATAGATCAGCCACGATTGAATGGTGGAGTAGACTTGATGGGCTGAATGGCCTAATTCTGTTCCTATCACTCATAACATGCTGGTTTAAACCAAAGATAGACACAAAACGCACTCTGTCAGCCATGTTGGCATAATCCCCACCCAACCCCATGAAAACTAGACGCAATGACTGGAGAAATAAAATGTTATTAATCAGCAGTTCAGGTTGTTTCTTCTCTCCAGAGATGCATTCCTTCACCCAAACCTTCTCTCCAGAGATGCTGCCTGTCCCGCTGAGTTACTCCACCATTTTGTGTCTATCTTCCCCTTCGTCCAATAGAATCATAGGAACATAGAAAATAGGTGCAGGAGGAGGCTATTCGGCCCTTCGAGCCAGCACCGCCATTCCTTGTGATCATGGCTGATCATCCCCAATCAATAACCCGTGCCTGCCTTCTCCCCATATCCCTTGACTCCACTAGCCCCTAGAGCTCTATCTAACTCTCTCTTAAATCCATCCAGTGACTTGGCCTCCACTGCCCTCTGTGGCAGGGAATTCCCAACTCTCTGGGAAATTCACAACTCTCTGGATGAAAAGGTTTTTTCTCACCTTGGTGTTAAATGGCCTCCCCTTTATTCTAAGACTGTGGCCCCTGGTTCTGGACTCGCCCAACATTGGGAACATTTTTCCTGCATCTAGCTTGTCCAGTCCTTTTATAATTGTATATGTTTCTATAAGGCTCCCTCTATCTATTATACGAGTTTGAATTGACCATGTTGATGTGGTGGTATTATCAGATCGAACTGGATAGCACGCAAAACGAAGCCTGTATCGTACTTTGGTACATGCAATAATAATCAGCCTAAACAGGAATGTGGAAATATTAATTTTACTTGTGTGTTTCAGGACAGGAAATGAAGCAGATTGCTACGTTTGTCAAAAGAAAGTTCTTCGTTCCAAGGTAAGAACGCTCTGGGTAATACTTGCATGTGTTGCCAGTGGCCTTTTAAAATCACCAGTACTGTCTTTGTTTTAGTTTTGGAAATAGAGCGCAGGGGAAGGCCCTTCGGCCCACTGAGTCCGTCTGTGCCGACCAGCGATCACCCCTGTACACTAGTTCGATCCTACACACTAGGGACAATTTACAAGAAGCAGATGAACTGACAAACCTGGACGTCTTTGGGGTGTGGGAGGAAACCGGAGCACCCGGAGGAAACCCACGCAGTCACGGGGAGAACGTCCAAACGCCACGCGCACACACACACACACGTACGCGCGCACACAAGTACGCACACACAGACAGACACAGACAGACACAGACAGACACAGACAGACACAGACAGACACAGACAGACACAGACAGACACAGACAGACACAGACAGACACAGACAGACACAGACAGACACAGACAGACACAGACAGACACAGACAGACACAGACAGACACAGACAGACACAGACAGACACAGACAGACACAGACAGACACAGACAGACACAGACAGACACAGACAGACACAGACAGACACAGACAGACACAGACAGACACAGACAGACACAGACAGACACAGACAGACACAGACAGACACAGACAGACACAGACAGACACAGACAGACACAGACAGACACAGACAGACACAGACAGACACAGACAGACACAGACAGACACAGACAGACACAGACAGACACAGACAGACACAGACAGACACAGACAGACACAGACAGACACAGACAGACACAGACAGACACAGACAGACACAGACAGACACAGACAGACACAGACAGACACGCACAGACACGCACAGACACGCACAGACACGCACAGACACGCACAGACACGCACAGACACGCACAGACACGCACAGACACGCACAGACACGCACAGACACGCACAGACACGCACAGACACGCACAGACACGCACAGACACGCACAGACACGCACAGACACGCACAGACACGCACAGACACGCACAGACACGCACAGACACGCACAGACACGCACAGACACGCACAGACACGCACAGACACGCACAGACACGCACAGACACGCACAGACACGCACAGACACGCACAGACACGCACAGACACGCACAGACACGCACAGACACGCACAGACACGCACAGACACGCACAGACACGCACAGACACGCACAGACACGCACAGACACGCACAGACACGCACAGACACGCACAGACACGCACAGACACGCACAGACACGCACAGACACGCACAGACACGCACAGACACGCACAGACACGCACAGACACGCACAGACACGCACAGACACGCACAGACACGCACAGACACGCACAGACACGCACAGACACGCACAGACACCGACAGACACGCACAGACACCGACAGACACGCACAGACACCGACAGACACGCACAGACACGCACAGACACGCACAGACACGCACAGACACGCACAGACACCCACGCGCCCAGACAGACACAGACAGACACGCACAGACACCCACGCGCCCAGACAGACACAGACAGACACGCACAGACACCCACGCGCCCAGACAGACACAGACAGACACGCACAGACACCCACGCGCCCAGACAGACAGACAGACAGACAGACAGACAGACAGACAGACAGACAGACAGACTCGAGTTCAATCCTGACTGCGGGTGCTGTCCGTATGGAGTTTGCACGTTCTACTTGTGACTTGTGACCGCGTGGGTTTCCTCTGGGTGCTCTGGTTTCTTCCCACATTCGGTCACGGTGGAGCAGCGGTAGAGTTGCTGCCTCACAGCGAATGCAGCGCCGGAGACCCGGGTTCGATCCCGACTACGGGTGCTGTCTGTACGGAGTTTGCACGTTCTCCCCGTGACCTGCGTGGGTTTTCTCCGAGATCTTCAGTTTCCTCCCACACTCCAAAGACGTGCAGGTTTGTAGGTTAATTGGCTTGGTAAATGTATTAAAAAAATTGTCCCTAGTGGGTGTGGGATAGTGTTGGTGTGCGGGGATCGCTGGTCGGCGCGGACCCGGTGGGCCGAAGGGCCTGTTTCCGCGCTGTAACTCAAAAATTGTGGATGATCAGGCATGATCACATTGAATGGCGGTGCTGGCTCGAAGGGCCGAATGGCCTACTCCTGCACCTATTGTCTATTGTTCATAATGGATACTCGGGCGTGCGTTACAGACTGGGATCTTCCAGAGGGCGTTGTGTAAAGAAGGAGATTCCCTGGTACAGGCTGGGAGAGCGGGGAAATTCCGGACTTGCTGAGTCATGTAGCTTGGTCATGGTCGGATGTGCTGTGTTGAGACAATAGGTGCAGGAGTAGGCCATTCGGCCCTTTGAGCCAGCACCGCCATTCAATGTGATCATGGCTGATCATCCCCAATCAGTACCCCGTTCCTGCCTTCTCCCCATATCCCCTGACTCCGTTATCTTTAAGAGCCCTATCTAGCTCTCTCATGAAAGTATCCAGAGAACCGGCCTCCACCGCCCTCTGAGGCAGAGAATTCCACAGACTCACAACTCTCTGAGAAAAAGTGTTTCCTCGTCTCTGTTCCAAATGGCTTACCCCTTATTCTTAAACTGTGGCCCCCGGTTCTGGGCTCCCCCAACATTGGGAACATGTTTCCTGCCTCTAGCGTGTCCAAACCCTTATCAATCTTATATGTTTCAATAAGATCCCCCTCATCCGTCTAAACTCCAGAGTATACAAGCCCAGCCGCTCCATTCTCTCAGCATATGACAGTCCCGCCATCCCGGGAATTAACCTGGTGAACCTACGCTGCACTCCCTCAATAGCAAGAATGTCCTTCCTCAAATTAGGGGACCAAAACGGCACACAATACTTCAGCTGCACTCCCTGGGGAAATCTTTTAGGACCAAGATGAGAAAAACATTTTTCACACAGAGTGGTGAATCTCTGGAATTTTCTGCCACAGAAGGTAGTTGAGGCCAGTTCATTGGCTATATTTAAGAGGGAGTTAGATGTGGCCGTTGTGGCTAAAGGGATCAGGGGGTATGGAGAGAAAGCAGGTACAGGATACTGAGTTGGATGATCAGCCATGATCATATTGAATGGCGGTGCTGGCTCCAAGGGCCGAATGGCCTACTCCTGCACCTATTTTCTATGTTTCTATGATTGGTGCTTGCAGACAGGGAGCCAGGCAGGGAGGGTGGAATAACAAGGGCCCCAAGAGTGAGCAAGGCTGATCTCATGTCAAGGGGAATTTAAAGTGGCCCGTGGCGATCAGTGGAGCTTCCCCTCTCTTCCCGACTGGGAACTCGAAATAAACCGGCTAGGTGGATTTTCAAGGAAGAGCTGAAAATTTCCAAGGTGTTTGGGGGAAGTTTTTAAGTGGTGGAGGTGGTTTACTGAAGTTGATGAATCGGTTTATTGGCCAAGTATTCACATACAAGGAATTTGCCTTGGTGCTCCGCCCGCAAGTGACAACATGACACACAGTGACAGAATTTCAGATACCCAGAGGTTGGTTTATAGGCTGCAATTTAACGGAGGGGTTCGGGGGAAGGTGTGTGGTTATATTGCACGTAGACGACAAAACGCTGAACTCAGCGGGACAGGCAGCGTCTCCGGAGAGAGTAGGAATGGGTGACGTTTAGGGTCGAGACTAGCGTTGCCAACCATCCCGTATTAGCCGGGACATCCCGTACATTGGGCTAAATTGGTTTCGCCCTTGTCCCGTATTTGACCGCTACTACTCGGGTCGAGGGGTCTGTCGGGTCGGACCCCGCCTCACCCCGTCCCGACGTAGTGCAGCCCGTGGAGTGCAGCAGCAGCACCTCACCCGTGGCCCCGTCGGTCGGTCGGCAGCCCGGCCAGCTGTCCGACCTTCGGACCTTCGCTGACCGCCGACACCACCACCCCCCCCCCTCCTTCTCACGGCCGATCGTCGGTTCGGGAGTTGGACGGGGCGCTGGACCTTACACGCGGCCCCCCGGGCTAAAACTCCTCAGCTGGCCCCGCCGGCTGGGCTTTGTGTCCAGTCCAGCACCCGGGGCCAACTCATCGTTCACCCAGACACGGCCCAGTCGGGCAACAAATTACCGTGGGGAATTTGTCCCGTATTTTGACCTTTTGTCCCTTATTTGGGAAAGTTGGCAACCCCAGTCGAGACCCTTCTTCAGACTGATGTCAGGGGAGAGGGATGTACATAGGTAAGGAAGTGTAAGGTGTGGAAATATTGTATGATGGATTAACTATATGTCTCCAATTACCAACCCAGTGGAGTAAACATCGATTTCTCTCATTTCAAGTAACTCCTGCATTTCCTCCCCTCCTCCTCCCTTCCCCCCCCCCCCCACCACTCCCAGTCTCCCTACCAGTTCACTTGCGCCTCCTCCAACCTCATCTATTGTGTCCCCTTCGCCCAACACCTCTGCTCGGTTCGCAATAACCAACCTGATCTCCCGGTGCCTCAGCACTTCAACTCCCCTTCCCATTCTGAATCCGACCTTTCTGTCCTGGGCCTCCTCCATGTCCAGAGTGAGTGCCACCGCAAATTGGAGGAGCAGCGCCTCATATTTCGCTTGGGTAGTTTACACCCCAGCGGTATGAACATTGGCTTCTCCAATTTCAGGTAGTCCCTGCTTTCTCCTCCCCTTCCCAGCTCTCCCTCAGCCCACTGGCTCCTCTTCCTTTCTTCTTCCCGCCTCCCCAACCTCACATCAGTCTGAAGAAGGTTCTCGACCCGAAACGTTGCCTTTTTCCTTCGCTCCATAGATGCTGCCTCACCCGCTGAGTTTCTCCAGCATTTTTGTCTACCTTCGATTTACCTGCAGTAGATGAGGTTGGAGGAGGTACATAGATACATAGAAAATAGGTGCAGGTGTAGGCCATTCGGCCCTTCGAGCCTGCACCGCCATTCAATATGATCATGGCTGATCATCCAACTCAGTATCCTGTACCTGCCTTCTCTCCATACCCCCTGATCCCTTTAGCCACAAGGGCCACATCTAACTCCCTCTTAAATATAGCCAATGAACTGGCCTCAACTACCCTCTGTGGCAGAGAGTTCCAGAGATTCACCACTCTCTGTGTGAAAAAGTTTTTTCTCATCTCGGTCTTAAAGGATTTCCCCCTTATCCTTAAGCTGTGACCCCTTGTCCTGGACTTCCCCAACATCAGGAACAATCTTCCTGCATCTAGCCTGTCCAACCCCATAAGAATTTTGTAAGTTTCTATAAGATCCCCCCTCAATCTTCTAAATTCTAGCGAGTATAAGCCAAGTCTATCCAGTCTTTCTTCATATGAAAGTCCTGACATCCCAGGAATCAGTCTGATGAACCATCTCTGCACTCCCTCTATGGCTATAATGTCCTTCCTCAGATTTGGAGACCAAAGCTGTACGCAATACTCCAGGTGTGGTCTCACCAAGACCCTGTACAACTGCAGTAGAACCTCCCTGCTCCTATACTCAAATCCTCTTGCTATGAAAGCTAACATACCATTCGCTTTCTTCCAGGTGCGGCAGGTGAACCGCTGCCGCACCTGGAACAACTGCTTGTGTCCTTGGATGGAGTCGAGGGGGGGGGGAGGGGGAAAGCGACAAGTGTTGCCTGACCTTGAGATTCGTCCTCTATCGCAGGTTTACCTGGACAGGGCTGCGGAAAATGACACCCACGCCACTAAGATTCGCTGCACGGCTCACCTGGAGGGGTGTGACTGGGTTGGGTCTCTACGGAACTTCCTGGTGAGTGATCGGGAAATGGGAAGTGGGGGGGGGGGTGGTTTGAGTTCCCCTTTGTGATACATTGTGTGTGTGTCTCCACACTCGTATTTATATTGATCGGGTAGATGCACAGAGTCTCTTGCCCAGAGTAGGGGAATCGAGGACCAGACGACATAGGTTTAAGGTGAAGGGGAAAAGATTTAACAGGAATCTGAGGGGCAACTTTTTCACACAGAGGGATGGTGGGTGTATGGAACAAGCTGCCAGGGGAGGTAGTTGAGGCTGGGACTATCTCGACGTTTAAGGAACAGTTAGACAGGTACATGGATAGGACAGGTTTGGAGGGATATGGACGAAGCGCGGGCAAGTGGGGACTAGTGTAGCTGGGACATGTTGGCCGGTGTGGGGGAGTTGGGCCGAAGGGCCTGTTTCCACACTGTATCACTCTGTGGCTGCTCGTTCCATGTCATTTCCGGTCACGGTGGCGCAGCGGTAGAGTTGCCGCCTCACAGCGAATGCAGCGCCGGGGACCCGGGTTCCATCCCGACTACGGGCGCTGTCTGTACGGAGTTTGCACGTTCTCCCAGTGACCCGCGTGGGTTTTCTCCGAGATCTTCGGTTTCCTCCAACACTCCAAAGACGTGCAGGTTAATTGGCTTGGTGTAAATGTAAAAAATTGTCCCTAGTGGGTGTAGGATGGTGTTAGCGTGCGGGGATCGCTGGTCGGCACGGACCCGGTGGGCCGAAGGGCCTGTTTCCGCGCTGTATCTCTAAACTAAACTAAACCTGGTGTATGTGGTTTGTTTGTCTGGAGATACAGCACGGAAACAGGCCCTTCGGCCCACCGAGTCCGTGCCGACCAGCGACCCCCTCACACTAACACTATCCTACACCCACTGGGGACAATTTACAATTTTACCCAGGTCAATCCACCTGCAAACCTGTACGGCTTTGGAGTGTGGGAGGAAATCCATGCAGGTCACGGGCAGAACGTGCAAACTCCGTACAGACAGCACCAAATTTGAGGAAGGACATTCTTGCTATTGAGGGAGTGCAGCGTAGGTTCACCAGGTTAATTCCCGGGATGGCGGGACTGTCATATGCTGAGGGAATGGAGCGACTGGGCTTGTACACTCTGGAGTTTAGAAGGATGAGAGGGTATCTCATTGAAACATATAAGATTGTTAAGGGTTTAGACACGCTAGAGGCAGGAAACATGTTCCCCATGTTGGGGGGAGTCCAGAACCAGGGGCCACACAGTTTAAGAATAAGGGGTCGGCCATTTAGAACGGAGACGAGAAAAACACTTTTTCTCACAGGGAGTTGTGAGTGTGGAATTCTCTGCCTCAGAGGGTGGTGGAGGCCAGTTCTCTGTATACTTTCAAGAGAGAGCTAGATCGGGCTCTTAAAGATAGTGGAGTCGGGGGATATGGGGAGAAGGCAGGAACGGGGTACTGATTGTGGATGATCAGCCATGATCACATTGAATGGCGGTGCTGGCTCAAAGGGCCGAATGGCCTACTCCTGCACCTACTGTCTATTGTCATCCGTAGTCGGGATGGATCCCGGGTCTCTGGCGCTGTGAGGCAGCAACTCTACCGCTGTGGTGTTAAACTTGAATATTACAGCAGCTCATATTTAGGTGAACTAAACTACTCACGGCAGGCCAGGCGATGTTTTGGGTCGGGAACCTTTCTCGGACTGCTTTGTGATGTGGGAAGAGAATACCCCCAGAGTTCCAACAGTTGGGAGGTCACGTTGCAGTTGTATAAGACGTTGGTGAGACCGCATTTGGAATATTGTGTTCAGTTCTGGGCGCCATGTTAGAGGAAAGATGTTGTCAAGCGTGAAAGGGTTCGGTAAAGATTCACGAGGATCTACAGGCGCTGTGAGCGCTGTAAGGCAGCAACTCTACCGCTGGCGTGGGGAGCGAGGCTTTTCGCTGTACCTCAGTGCCTGTCACAGTGTCTAACTAAGTTCCTGATCCGTCCCACAGCGCACGCACCGTGCCAAGTGCGATTTCCACGTGGTCCCGTGCGCCAATGTGGCCTTTGGCTGCCAGGTGTTTGGCCCCAGGAGGGAGATGGAGCTTCACGAGAGCCGGGATTGTGGATGGCGGATGGAATGCTGTCCCCACTGCGAGACCTTCTGTGTCCACAACCTGCTGGAGGTGAGTGTACGGCTGGGCCAACTCTGGCCCGTAAGGTCATGTCGGCTTCCCAACCTTCTCACACCCAGATAAGGGGCAAAAGTGGCCAAATAAGGGACAAAAGGTGGCCGAATAAGGGACAAATGGTGGCCAAATACGGGACAAATGGTGGCCAAATATGGGACAAATGGTGGCCAAATATGGGACAAATGGTGGCCAAATAAGGGACGCAAGGTGGCCAAAATAAGGGACGCAAGGTGGCCAAAATAAGGGACGCAAGGTGGCCAAAATAAGGGGCGGAAGTGGCCAAAATAATGGACACAAGGTGGCCAAAATAAGGGACGCAAGGTGGCCAAAATAAGGGGCGGAAGTGGCCAAAATAAGGGGCAGAAGTGGCCAAAATAAGGGACGCAAGGTGGCCAAAATAAGGGGCGGAAGTGGCCAAAATAAGGGGCGCAAGTGGCCAAAATAAGGGGCGGAAGTGGCCAAAATAAGGGGCGGAAGTGGCCAAAATAAGGGGCGGAAGTGGCCAAAATAAGGGACGCAAGGTGGCCAAAATAAGGGGCGGAAGTGGCCAAAATAAGGGGCGGAAGTGGCCAAAATAAGGGGCGGAAGTGGCCAAAATAAGGGGCGGAAGTGGCCAAAATAAGGGGCAGAAGTGGCCAAAATAAGGGACGCAAGGTGGCCAAAATAAGGGGCGGAAGTGGCCAAAATAAGGGGCGGAAGTGGCCAAAATAAGGGGCGGAAGTGGCCAAAATAATGGACGCAAGGTGGCCAAAATAAGGGGCGGAAGTGGCCAAAATAAGGGGCGGAAGTGGCCAAAATAAGGGGCAGAAGTGGCCAAAATTAGGGACGCAAGGTGGCGAAAATAATCGACAAAAGGTTAATTGACGGTGTAAATGTAAAAATTGTCCCTAGTGGGTGTAGGATAGTGTTAGTGTGCGGGGATCGCTGGTCAGCACGGACCCGGTGGGCCGAAGGGCCTGTTTCCGTGCTGTATCTCTAAACTAAACTAAACTAAAATAACGTTTAGTGCAAGGTAAAGCCAGCAAAGTCCGATCAAGGATAGCCCGAGGGTCTCCAATGAGGTAGACAGTAGTTCAGCACTGCTCTCTGGTTGTGGTAGGATGATTCAGTTGCCTGAGAACAGCTGGGAAGAAACAGGCCCTGAATCTGGAGGTGTGCGTGGGTTTTCACACTTCTGTACCTCTTGCCCGATGGGAGAGGGGGGAAGAGGGAGTGGCCGGGGGTGAGACTGGTCCTTCATGATGCTGCTGGCCTTGCCGAGGCAGCGTGAGGTGTAGATGGAGTCAATGGAAGGGAGGTTGGGTTGCCTGAATCCAGTGCAAATTGATGTCCGTGAGTTCCCCGTGTACCGTGTCGTCCCGTCCCGTCACGTGCAAGCTCTGTCTGCCGCCACTGATGCGCCGGCGTTTGTCTTGCAGGACCACGTGGCAACGTGTGGCAAACAGGAGAGCTGCCCTCACTGTGGACAGACCGACTTGACAAAGACCGAGGTAAGAGCCCTGGACAGAGAGAGAGATCCCTGTGCAACTTCGCATGTTCCCCCTGTGACCGCAGAATTCCTTCAGGATGCTCCGATTTCCACCCACGTCCCAAAGACACACTGTGTTAATTGGCTTCCATAGAGAGAGAGTGAGTGAGTGAGAGTGAGAGTGAGAGTGAGAGTGAGAGTGAGTGAGTGAGAGTGCATGTGAGAGTGAGTGTGTTTGAGAGTGAGTGTGTGTGAGGGTATGTGTGTGAAGGTGTGGGCAAGTGTGTGCAGGAGAGTGCGTGTGCGTGAGCATGTGAGCGTGAGTGCGTGTGTGAGTGTGTGAGAGTGCGTGTGAGAGTGAGTGTGTGCATGTGTGAGTGCTGCATGTGTGAGTGTGCATGTGTGAGTGTGCATGTGTGAGTGTGCATGTGTGAGTGTGCATGTGTGAGTGTGCATGTGTGAGAGTGGGTGTGTGTGAGTGTGTGCATATGTGAGAGTGGGTGTGTGTGAGTGTATGAGAGAGAGAGTGTGTGTGTGTATCAAGGGCAGCACGGTGGCGCAGCAGTAGAGTTGCTGCCTCACAGCGCCACAGACCTGGGTTCGATCCCGACTACGGGTGCTGTCTGTACGGAGTTTGTACGTTCTCCCAATTACCTGCGTGGGTTTTTTCGGGGGTCTCCTGTTTCCTCCCACACTCCAAAGGCGTACAGGTTTGCAGGTTAATTGGCTTCTGTAAATAGTAATTTGTCCCGTGTGTGTGTGTGTAGGACCAGTGTGGACACAGGCCCAGTGGGTCTGCGTTGACCAGCGTACCATCACCCCGTACACTAGCACTATTCCACACAACAAAGGACAATTTATAATTTTCCGAAGCCATTTAACCTACAAACCTGCACGTCTTTGGGGTGTGGGAGGAAACCGGAGCACCTGGAGAAAACCCACGCAGGTCACGGGGAGAAGGTCAGGATGGAACCCGGGTCTGTGGCCCTGTGAGGCAGCAACTCTACCGCTGCACCACCTGCTCACACCAGTTCCATGTTATCTCATTTCGTACAAACTCGGGATGATTTACAGAGGGCCAATTAGGCTACGATCCTGCTACATCTTTGGGATGTGGGAGGAAACCGGAGCACCCGGACGAGACCCACACACGTACACAGACAGACACGCACACAGACAGACGCGCACACACAGACACGTATACACACACAGACACACAGACGCAGACGCACGCACACAGACCCACGCAGACGCGCAGACACATGCAGACACACGCGCACACACACGCGCAGACACACACGCGCAGACACACACGCACACGCACACGCACACAGCCACACACGCACACACACACACACACACACGCACGCACAGACACACACACACACACACACAGACACACACACACACACACACACACACATAGCACCCGAGGTGGGAATCGAACCCTAGTCTCTGGTGCGGTGAGCTCTGCCACTGTGCCATCCACAGTGCGAGTCGATAACAAGCTCAGCAATTGACGCCATGTTTTCCTCCTGCAGTTGGAACAACACTGTGACCCTGCCCTTGGTGCCTGTCCCAAGTTGAAGGTGGCCTGTCCCTTTAAGGAGGTCGGCTGTTCAGTCCAGGTTAGTACCCTCGTACCTACACAAACTAGTGAGCTCTCTCACCTCCGTGTTGAAGCCACGTGTGACCGTGCAGGACTTCGGTGGTTCTGCATTTGGAGTATAGTCATAGAATGATACAGTGTGGAAACAGGCCCTTCGGCCCGACTTGCCCACACCGGCCAACAATATCGCAGCAACACTAGTCCCACCTGCCTGCCTTTGGCCCATATCCCTGAGGTAGTTGAGTTTATAGTTTAAGAATAAGGAGTAAGCCATTTATAACTGAGACGAGGAAACACTTTTTCTCACAGAGAGTGGCGAGTCTGTGGAATTCTCTGCCTCAGAGGGCGGTGGAGGCCGGTTCTCTGGATACTTTCGAGAGAGAGCTAGATAGGGCTCTTAAAGATAGCGGAGGCAGAGGATATGGGGAGAAGGCAGGAACGGGGTACCGATTGGGGATGATCAGCCATGATCACATTGAATGGCGGTGCTGGCTCGAAGGGACGAATGGCCTACTGCTGCATCTGTTGTCTGTTGTCTGTTGTCTGTTGTCTGTTGTCTGTTGTCTGTTGTCTGTTGTCTATTGTCTGTTGTCTATTGTCTATTGTCTGTTGTCTATTGTCTGTTGTCTGTTGTCTGTTGTCTGTTGTCTGTTGTCTGTTGTCTGTTGTCTGTTGTCTGTTGTCTGTTGTCTATTGTCTATTGTCTATTGTCTATTGTCTATTGTCTATTGTCTATTGTCTATTGTCTATTGTCTATTGTCTATTGTCTATTGTCTATTGTCTATTGTCTATTGTCTATTGTCTATTGTCTATTGTCTATTGTCTATTGTCTATTGTCTATTGTCTATTGTCTATTGTCTATTGTCTATTGTCTATTGTCTATTGTCTATTGTCTATTGTCTATTGTCTAGTGTACCGAGGTACAGTGAAAATATATATTTTTCTGTTGCGTGCTATCTAGTCAGCGGAAAGATTATATATGATTCCAATCGAGCCGTCCACAGTGTGCAGATACAGGATAACGGGAATAACGTATAGCGCAAGATAAAGTCCGATTAAAGATAGCCCGAGGGTCACCAATGAGGTAGATGGGAGGTCAGGACCGCTCTCTAGTTGGTGAGAGGATGGTTCAGTTGGGCCATTAAGGACTCTGTTCTTCCTGAGACCATCTCCTGACAGCTCTGTTTTGCTATAGGCTTCTCGATCCTTCAGTCTGAAGTGATAGGAGCAGAATTGGGCCATTCGGCCCATCAAGTCTACCCCGCCATTCCGTCGTGCCTGATCTGTTTTCCTCCTCCTGACCCCATTCTCCTGCCTGGCCCGCTGACTTTCTCCAGCATTCTGTGCCCGCTGCAGAGGTGTTCAGGAATAACATGACTGGTAATAAGACGCAACGTGGAACAGAGGGAGACGCAATTCCCGGGATGGCGGGACTGTCATACGCTGAGAGAATGGAGCGGCTGGGCTTGTACACTCTGGAGTTTAGAAGGATGAGAGGGCATCTCATTGAAACATAAGATTATTAAGGGTTTGGACACGCTGGAGACAGGAAACATGTTCCCGATGTTGGGGGAGTCCAGAACCAGGGGCCACACACAGTTTAAGAATAATGGGTAAGCCATTTAGAACAGAGACGAGGAAACACTTTTTCTCACGGAGAGTTGTGAGTCTGTGGAATTCTCTGCCTCAAAGGATTCTCTGGATACTTTCAAGAGAGAGTTAGATAGGGCTCTTAAAGATAGCGGAGTCAGGGGATATGGGGAGAAATCAGGAACGGGGTACTGATTGGGGATGATCAGTCGTGATCACATTGAATGGCGGTGCTGGCTCGTCAACATGCTTCCTGCCAATAGTGTGTCTAATCAACAATGTTTTATTATTAATGTTTTATGTGTCATTCCTAACTGTCACTGTATAGAAACATAGCCAATAGGTGCAGGAATAGGCCATTCGGCCCTTCGAGCCAACACCGCCATTCATTGTGATCATGGCTGATCGTCCCCAATCAATAACCCGTGCCTGCCTTCTCCCCATATCCCTTGACTCCACCAGCCCCTAGAGCTCTATCTAACTCTCTCTTAAATCCATCCAGTGATTTGGCCTCCACTGCCCTCTGCGGCAGGGAATTCCACAAATTCACAACTCTCTGGGTTAAAAAGTTTTTTTCTCACCTCAGTCTTAAATGGCCTACTTATACCAAGTGTACAAATCCAAGCCAATTAACCTGCAAACCTCTCTGGGTGAAATTTTTTTTTCTCACCTCAGTTTTAAATGGCCTCCCCTTTATTCTAAGACTGTGTGTGGCCCCTGGTTCTGGACTCGCCCAACATTGGGAACATTTTTCCTGCCTCTAGCTTGTCCAGTCCTTTTATAATTTTGCATGTTTCTATAAGAGCCCCCCCCTCATCCTTCTAAACTCCAGTGAATATAAGCCTAGTCTTTTCAATCTTTCCTCATATGACAGTCCCGCCATCCCAGGGATCAATCTGGTGAACCTACGCTGCACTGCCTCAATCACAAGGATGTCCTTCCTCCAATTAGGAGAACAAAGCTGTACGCAATACTCCAGATGTGGTCATGTTGTCACTTGTGGGCGGAGCACCAAGGCAAATTCCTTGTATGTGAATACTTGGCCAATAAAGTTCTTCATTCATTCATCGGATCTCCAACACTTTTTCTCTCTGATCCACAGCTCCCACGGCATGAAATGGCCGACCATCTCCGATCATCCCAGGAGAGTCATCTCCTGCTCCTCATGTCCCTGGCCACCAGCCTCCGTCCCGGCGCACCAGGCGAGGGAGGAGGAACGCCTCAGGATTCCGCCCGGACACCGGCCGGAGAACGTCCGAAGAGCCCGGAGGGCGAGGTGGTCCCGGGGGCGCCGGGCCTCCAGTCGCTGGCCGGCCGGGCGGACAACCTGGAGAGGTGGGTGTGCGGGCTGAACAAGGACCTGGACCGCTACGCCCAGGTGATCGAGGTCCTCCAGCAGAAGTGCCTCCAGTACGAGCAGGTCATCCAGGGCCTGCAGACCAAGGGCGGCCGCGGGGGCGGCGAGGGGCCCGTCAGCACCGACGGAGTCCTGGTGTGGAAGATCAGTCACTTCTCGGCCCACCTCTCGGCGGCCAGGGCGGGCCAGCGGCCGTCCTTCTACTCGCCCCACTTCACCACCCACCCGTTCGGCTACCGGATGTGCTGCCGGATCTACCCCAACGGCGACGGGACGGGCAAGGGAAGCCACATCTCGCTCTTCCTGGCGTTGGTGAGGGGGGAGTACGACGAGGTCCTCCCCTGGCCCTTCAGGCAGAAGGTGACCTTCATGCTGCTGGACCAGGCCGGGCAGAGGCACCTCAAGGAGTCCTTCTCCCCCGACTCCCTGAGCGGATCCTTCCAGAAGCCCAGCAGCCACATGAACGTGGCCAGCGGTTGTCCAACCTTTGCCCAGCATGCCCTCCTCCACAAGGGACCCTGCCAGTATCTCAAGAACGACACCATCTACATCAAGGTGCTGGTGGACCCTGTTGGAGTGCAGATGTGACTCGCTTGAGACTTGGGGGAACCAACCCCTGACGTCCCGCTCGCAGGGCGTTTGGTGGGTCGGTGTGGGGGGCACCTCGAACTGAACCCTCCGCCACTTCTCCAGAGAGTCGACAAGGTGGCATTCCGTGCCATCCCTGCCCTAGAGAGTTGTAATGGAGCAGTGGCTAGGGGCCTTCATTCTGAGTGTTGTGTATGTGAGCGTACAATAGACAATAGGTGCAGGAGTAGGCCATTCGGCCCTTCGAGCCAGCACCGCCATTCAATGTGATCAATAGACAATAGGTGCAGGAGTAGGCCATTCGGCCCTTCGAGCCAGCACCGCCATTCAATGTGATCAATAGACAATAGGTGCAGGAGTAGGCCATTCAGCCCTTCGAGCCAGCACCGCCATTCAATGGGATCATGGCTGATCATCCTCAATCAGTACCCCGTTCCTGCCTTCTCCCCATAATCCCCTGACTCCGCTATCTTTAACAGCCCTTTCTAGCTCTCTCTTGAAAGCATCCAGAGAACCGGCCTCCACCACCCTCAGAGAATTCCACAGACTCACAACTCTCTGTGAGAAAAAGTGTTTCCTCGTCTCTGTTCTAAATGGCTTACCCCTTATTCTTAAACTGTGTGTGTGGCCCCTGGTTCTGGACTCCCCCAACATCGGGAACATGTTTCCTGCCTCTAGCGTGTCCAAACCCTTAATAATCTTACATGTTTCGATACGTGTGTTTACAGTGTAGAAGAATGCTTAATTTGTATCTAACTTGTATTTTTTTTACCTATCAAACTATTTTGAGTACAGTGGTGGTCAAAATATGTCTCTGCTGAAGTTTGTTTTTAACAAGATTGGGAAAATATGAACATAACTGTTAGCTACTCGATAGACAATAGCAATACCTCATTTTCACACCATGCACATATTTACAGAACTGTGTTAATAAGTGGCCTGGTGGCGCAGCGGTAGAGTTGCTGCCTCACAGCGCCAGAGACCCGGGTTCCATCCTGACTACGGATGCCATCTGTACACAGTTTGTACCTTCTCCCTGTGACCGCGTGGGTTTTCTCCGGGTGCTCCGGTTTCATCCCACGTTCCAAAGACATACAAGCTTGTCGGTTGTGTGAGAGAGAACTGCAGGTGCTGGTTTAAATCGAAGTTAGACACAAAATGCTGGAAATGGCCTCCCCTTTATTCTAAGACTGTGGCCCCTGGTTCTGGACTCGCCCAACATTGGGAACATTTTTCCTGCATCTAGCTTGTCCAGTCCTTTTATAATTTTTATACATTTCTATAAGATCCCCCCCCGCCTCATCCTTCTAAACTCAAGTGATGACAAGCCTAGTCTTTTCAATCAAGAAACATTTATTCGTCCCATGTACCAATTGGTTCAGTGAAATGTGTGGTCACTGTGTTTCCTCGTATGACATTCCCGCTTCTCCCCCCTCCAGCTCGGCAAAGCCTGATAGCACATCGATAGATTCAGGAACAGATTCTTCCCCTCCTGTTGCGAGATTGTCAGATGGCCGTCTCGTAGGCTCGGGACGAACTTCCCGATCTTCCAATCTACCTCACATTGCCTGCGCACTTTTTTTTAAAAACATCTGCACTTTCTCAGCAGCCGTTGCACAATATTTGCACTCTACCACCTGTTCACCGCACTTTAATCCTTATTAAACCAGGTTCTATTTATTTATTTATTGATGTGACTAATTTATTGATTCTTAATATTTCTTTTGTAATATTGCAACTGCCGTGCTAATTGGTAATAAAAGTTGATGAACATTCTCAGCTGCTGTGAGTTTCTTTGCATAACTTTTAAAAAGACACTTAATTGCTTCGAGTGCAAGAGCATGAGGTGTGATCCTATTGAAGTGTAGAAAATCACCAGGGGTATCGATAGGGTGAATGCACAGTCTATTTTCCAAGGGCAGTACGGTGGAGCAGCGGTAGAGTTGCTGCCTCACAGCGCCAGAGACCCAGGTTCCATCCTGCCTATGGCTGCTGTCTGGTCTGTGTGGAGTTTGCACTGTACATTCTCCCTGTGACCGTGTGGGTTTCCTCCGGGTGCTCTGGTTTCCTCCCACGTCCCAAAGACATGCAGATCTGTAGGTTAATTGGCTACGGTGAGTTGTAAAATAGTCCCTAGTCTGTAGGTTAGTACGGGGTGATCGCTGGTTGGCACGGAGTTGGTGGGCCGAAGGGCCTGTTTCCGTGCTGTATGTTAGTTTAGAGATACAGCGTGGAAACAGGCCCTTCGGCCCACCGGGTCCGTGCTGACCAGCGATCCCCGCACATTAACACCATCCTACACCCACTAGGGACAATTTTTACATTTACACCAAGCCAATTAACCTACAAACCTGCGTGTCTTTGGAGTGCGGGAGGAAACCGAAGAACCAAACACAGGAAGGCAGGTTCCTATCTAAATGGTGTCAAGTTGGGAAAAGGGGAAGTACAACGGGATCTGGGGTCCTTGCTCATCAGTCAATGAAAGTAAGCATGCAGGTACAGCAGGCAGTGAGGAAAGCAAATGGCATGTTGGCCTTCAGAACAAGAGGAATTGAGTATAGCAGCAAAGAGGTCCTTCTGCAGTTGTACAGGGCCCTAGTGAGACCACGCCTGGAGTATTGTGTGCAGTTTTGTTCTCCAAATTTGAGGAAGGACATTCTTGCTATTGAAGGAGTGCAGCATAGGTTCACCAGGTTAATTCCCGGGATGGCGGGACTGTCATATGCTGAGAGAATGGAGCGGCTGTGCTTGTATACTCTGGAGTTTAGAAGG
Source organism: Malacoraja senta (assembly GCA_038087875.1). Lineage (NCBI taxonomy): Eukaryota > Metazoa > Chordata > Chondrichthyes > Rajiformes > Rajidae > Malacoraja > Malacoraja senta. The sequence continues at coordinate 167,707 of JAXLNO010005109.1, forward strand.
ATGAGAAGGGATCTTATTGACACACATAAGATTATTAAGGGATTGGAAATGCTAGAGGCGGAAAACATGGTCCCGATGTTGGGGGAGTCCAGAACCAGGGGCCACAGTTTAAGAATAAGAGGGAAGCCATTTAGAACAGAGATGAGGAAACAATTTTTCACACAGAGAGTTGTGAGTCTGTGGAATTCTCTGCCTCTGAGGGCGGTGGAGGCCGGTTCTCTGGATACTTTCAAGAGAGAGCTAGATAGGGCTCTTAAAGATAGTGGAGTCGGGGGATATGGGGAGAAGGCAGGAACGGGGTACTAATTGGGGGTGATCAGCCATGATCACATTGAATGTCGGTGCTGGCTCGGAGGGCCGAATGGCCTACTCCTGCACCTATTGTCTAGTGTCTATCTCGGAGAAAACCCGCGCAGGTCACGGGGAGAATGTGCAAACTCGGTACAGACAGCACCCGTAGTCGGGATCGAACCCGGGTCTCCGGGTCTGCATTCGCTGTAAGGCAGCAACACTACCTCTGCTCCACCGCGACTATCTCCAATGTAATTCTCAAGTCTTACCAAAGTACAATAGGGGAATATGAATCAGCGGGCATAGGTTAGAGCTGAGCTGGGACAGGGAACTGGAGGGGCAACTTTTTTCACCTAGAGGGTGGTGGGTACATTGGAATGAGCTGCCAGAAGAAGTGGTTCTATTTGCTGATGGAATACAGCATCGCAAAGTTAGACTGCAGTCGTGTACAGGAAGGAACTGCAGATGCTGGTTTAAACCGAAGATAGACATGAAATGCTGGAGTAACTCAGCGGGACAGGCAGCGTTTCTGGAGGAAAGGAATGGGTGATGTCCTATAATGAATAACCCTTCATTTAAACCTTCTATGATAGATAGAGCTTTTATAAATTGGGAAAGAGTAGGAATTAAAACGTTTGGAGATATGTATGATAATGGAAGTTTTTTAACATTTCACCAATTACAACTTAAATACAACTTGAATAGTAATCAATATTTCAAATATTTTCAACTACGTGACTATTTGAAAAAGTATACACGAGAATATCAAAATATGTCTCCTGACCTATTAGATGGGATAATGAATATAAAAGCGGAATCAGCTAATTTAATATCATACCTATATAATTCCATTTTAAATATAGAAATTCCATCATCGGACGGGATTAGAAGAGAATGTGAACAGGAACTAGCTATAAAAATCTCGAAAGAGAGTTGGGATAAACATCTATTATATGTGCATAAATGTTCGATTAACGTAAGACATACTCTGATTCAATTTAAAATGTTACCTAGATTATATTATTCAAAAGCTAAATTAAGTGAATTTTACCCAAATACCTCTGCTAACTGTGATAAATGCCTAGTCCAAGAATCAACTATAGCACATTCTTTTGTTTTTTGTATAAAAATCCCAAAATTTTGGAATGAAATTTTTGAAATTTTCACTAAATTATTTAAAATAAAACTGAAAGCGAATGCAGAACTGATTATTTTTTGAACAATAGAAGCAAGTTTGGAGCTGACTGCGTTTCATAGGAGTTTTCTTAGTTATGGCTTAATAACGGCAAAAAAACTGATACGGAAATTTTTGGAAAAATGCTCCTACGCCAACAATAAAAATGTGGACTTCTAATATGTCAGAATTGTTACATCTAGAAGATATGAGATTCCTCCTAGCAGGTAAACAAGACCAATTCCAAAAGATTTGGTCTCCATATATCGACTTATTACAAACATAGGGTGCAACAAAATGTTGATAATAAATGGTTTTAGGACCTGGCGAGGGGTGAGTAAAGATAAGAAGTAAGTACATCCCTTTCATATTGCCCTATCTTATTTTCTTTTTTTGTCTTTTTTTCTTTTCTTCTTTAACTACTTCTTGTGGTTTAGGTTCACATGTGTGTTCCTGGACCACTTTTTCATTCACTCACTGACTGTCCTTGCTAGCTCTTTCTATCCTTTTTTTCTATTAAAGTTGAAAAACAGAAGTGGTACAAGAACTGTATAAATTTATGTTATTGCAGATTACTGTAATGTAAAATACTGCTAATAAAAAATATTTTTTTTTAAATATTTTTTTTTTAAAGGAATGGGTGATGTTTTGGGTCCAGACTTCAGTCTGGAGAAGGGGCAGAGGCAGAGGTTCACTTGCACCTCCTCCAACCTCATCTACTGTATCCGCTGTTCCAGATGTGGACTCTTATACATCGGTGAGACCAAGCGCAGACTTGGCGATCGTTTCGCTGAACACCTCCGCTCAGTCCGCCTGAAACAACCTGATCTCCCGGTTGCCAAACACTTTAATTCTCCTTCCCATTCCCACACTGACCTTTCTGTCCTCGGTCTCCTCCATTGTCAGAGTGAGGCTAAAAGCAAATTGGAGGAACAGCACTTCATATTTCGCTTGGGCAGCTTATACACCCCAGTGGTATGAACATTGACTTCTCTAACTTCAAGTAAGCCCGGCATTCCCTCTCAATCCATCGCTCCCCCACCCAAGTCGCACCAGCTTCTCGTTCTCACCCAGCAAACAGCTAACAACGGCCTGTTTCCGTTATCATCGCTACTTTTCTGACGATCTTTCATTCGTTGTTCTTTATCTTTCCACATCACCGTCTATATCTCTCGTTTCCCTTTTCCGTGTGACTTTCAGTCTGAAGAAGGGCCTCGACCCGAAACGTCACCCATTCCTTCTCTCCAGAGATGCTGCCTGTCCCGCTGAGTTACTCCAGCATTTTGTGTCTACACGCTGTCATGTACTTGAGTCGTAGGAATAAATAGTCGTAGACTATTTTCTAAATGGCGAGAGGATTCAGAAATCGGAGGTGCAAAGGGACTTGGGAGCGCAGGTGCAGGATTCCTAAAAAGTTAATTTGCAGGTTGAATTGTTAGATGAAGGGATTCAAAGTAAATTTGAAGATGACACAAAGCTGGGTGGCAGTGTGAACTGTGAGGAGGATGCTATGAGAATGCAGGGTGACTTGGACAGGTTGGGGGAGTGGGCAGATGCATGGCAGATGCAGTTTAATGTGGATAAATGTGAGGTTATCCACTTTGGTAGCAAAAACAGGAAGGCAGATTATTATCTAAATGGTAGGTACACAAAAATGCTGGAGAAACTCAGCGGGTGCAGCAGCATCTATGGAGCGAAGGAAATAGGTAACGTTTCGGGCCGAAACCCTTCTTCATGGTGTCAAGTTGGGAAAAGGGGAAGTACAACAGGATCTGGGGGTCCTTGTACATCAGTCTATGAAAGTAAGCATGCAGGTACAGCAGGCAGCAGGCAGTGAAGAAAGCGAATGGCATGTTGGCCTTTATAACAAGAGGAATCGAATATAGGAGCAAAGAGGTCCTTCTGCAGTTCTACAGAGCCCTAGTGAGACCACACCTGGAGTATTGTGTGCAGTTTTGGTCCCCTAATTTGAGGAAGGACATTCTTGCTATTGAAGGAGTGCAGCGTAGGTTTACAAGGTTAATTCCCGGGATGGCGGGACTGTTATATGCTGAGAGAATGGAGCGGCCGGGCTTGTATACTCTGGAGTTTTGAAAGATGAGAGGGGATCTTATTAAAACATATAAGATTATTAAGGGTTTGGACACGCTAGAGGCAGGAAACCTGTTCCCGATGTTGGGGGATTCCAGAACCAGAGGCTACAGTTTAAGAATAAGAGGTAAGCCATTTAGAACGGAGACGAGGAAACACTTTTTCACACAGAGAGTCGTGAGTCTGTGGAATTCTCTGCCTCAGAGGGCGGTGGAGGCCGGTTCTCTGGATACTTTCAAGAGAGAGCTAGATAGGGCTCTTAAAAATAGCGGAGTCAGGGGATATGGGGAGAGGGCAGGAACGGGGTACTGATTGGGGATGATCAGACAAGATCGCAGTGAATGGCGGTGCTGGCTCGAAGGGCCGAATGGCCTACTCCTGCACCTATTGTCTGTTGGCGAGGCTGCCATTGTCAGCGTCCCCTGGTGGGGCCGTTTGGATGTGCCGGCTCCGGAGAGGGTCCAGGGAGGTTGACGAGAATGATCCCAGGAATGAGTGGGTTATCCTACGATGATCGTTTGCCGGCACTGGGCCTGTACTCCCTGGAGTTTAGAAGAATGAGGGGGAGACCTAATTGAATCTTGCCGAATCTGTCCTCCGTGGTCTGGATGGAGTGGATGTGGAGAGGATGTTTCCACTAGTGGGAGAGTCCAAGAGTAGAGGCCACAGACTCAGAATAAGAGGATGTACCTTCAGAAAGATGAGAAGGAATTTCCTTAGCCAGAGGGTGGTGAATGTGTGGAGCTGATTGCCACAGATGGCGGTGGAGGCCAAGTCAGTGGGTATTTTTAAAGCAGAGATTGAGGGATTTTTAAAGTAGTTAAGGGTATCAAAGATTATGGGGGAGAAGGCGGGAGAATAGGGTTGAGAGGGAAAGGCAGATCGGCCATGATTGAATGGTGGAGTCGACTCGATGGGCCGAATGGTCTAATTCTGCTCCTAGAACTAATGAACTAAGCAAGTACATTGACTCAGACTGGGGCAAAGACAAAGTTCTTATCTCTACAATTGGTGTGGAGCGGTTTCGATGTAATCGGGGTGTGAGATCTGGTCGATGGAACGGATAAAAATGCCAAAGATTCTGGCCTCTTCTTCACTGCCGAAAGCCCAGTGAACGACTGGCTGCTTGTCTGGTCTTCCTCCTCGTTAAGTTGGCTCTCGGCGCCTTCTCCCTGCTGGAGATATCAAGAAGAAAATTTAAAACACACGAAAAATAACACCAAAAAAGACGAAAAGACGGACTGCTGGCGAGGCTGCCATCGTCAGCGCCCCCCTGGTGGGGCCTTTTGGACCCCACCACACCTGGGGTATTGTGTGCAGTTTTGGTCCCCTAATTTGAGGAAGGGCATTCTTGCTATTGAGGGAGTGCAGCGTAGGTTCACCAAGTTAATTCCCGGGATGGCGGGACTGTCATATGCTGAGAGAATGGAGCGGCTGGGCTTGTATTCACTGGAATCTAGAAGGATGAGAGGGTGTTCTTATAGAAACATATAAAATTCTTAAAGGATTCGACAGGCTAGATGCAGGAAACATGTTCCCCATGTTGGGGGAGTCCAGAACCAGGGGCCACACAGTTTAAGAATAAGGGGTAAGCCATTTAGAACGGAGACGAGGAAACACTTTTTCACACAGAGAGTGGTGAGTCTGTGGAATTCTCTGCCTCAGAGGGCGGTGGAGGCCAGTTGTCTGGATACTTTCAAGAGAGAGCTAGATAGGGCTCTTAAAGATAGCGGAGTCAGGGGACCTGGGGAGAAGGCAGGAACGGGGTACTGATTGTGGATGATCAGCCATGATCACATTGAATGGAGGTGCTGGCTCAAAGGGCCGAATGGCCTACTCCTGCACCCTATTGTCTATTGTCTATTCAGCTCTTAGGGCTAACAGAATCAAGGGATATTGGGGGGAAAGCAGGAACGGGGTACTGATTTTGGATGATTGGCAGTGCTGGCTCGAGGGGCTGAATGACCTCCTCCTGCACCTATTTTTCTATGTTTCTATGGTGGGTCAGCCGGTGCAGCACCAGAGACCCCGGTTCGATCCTGACTGCGGGTGCTGTCCCCCTGTGACCCCCTGTGACCGCGTGCGTTTTCTCTGGGTGCTCCAGTTTCCTCCCACCCTGTTGAGAGCATTTATGAGTTTCATCAAAAATGTCCCGTTCTTTTCCTTCTGATGGAATACAAACCTCATCCAACAATCTCTCCGCAGTTGCATTCACATCTAGTTTCAAGTTTCAAGTTTCAAGTTTAAATCTATTGCCACCTGCACCAATTGGTACGTTGACATGCAGCCATACGAATAAAAAACCACAACACACGATATTCTTTAACATAGACATCCCCACACAGCAGGATCGACGTTTCCCACTGTGAGGGAAGGCACCAAAGTTCAGTCCTCTTCCTCTGTGTTCACCTAGTGAGGCCTCTGCAGTCGCCGCTACGGGCGGCCCGATGTTTCAGGCCCTCTCGCCGGGATGATGGAACTCCGGCGTCGGAACGGGAGAACACTCCCAGCGGCTTGGAGTTCCGAATCGGCCACTCCTTACCGGAGACCGCGGCTCCCGAAGTCCACAGGCCGAGCTGGGTGGAGATTCACGCTGGCGGCCCTCGGCAAAGGGATCCCAGGGATCCGCGATGTTGAAGCCGGCGCCGCCCGCGTTGGAAGCTCTACGAACCCCAGCTCCGCGATGTTGATGCAGCGGGCCCAACGCTCCGGAGCCTCAACCGGTAAGGCATCGCCCGCTCCGCGGGGAATCCAGCGCTGCTCCGCCGCTGCTGAAGCTTTGGTCCGGGTCCCCGGCAGGAAAGGCAGCGCCAATCCAGTTGGTTGGCCGCGAGGAGGGGGAGGGGGGGGGCGAGGACGCGACTCGGAGAATAGTCACGTTCCTCGCCAGGAAGTGACTGGGAAACGGTTTCCCCCTTACCCTCCCCACCCCCCCACCCCCCCACATAGAAAATACTAAGAAACCTCCAAAACATACTTTTAAACAGACTAAAAATAGCAAAAAGATGATAAGACAGGGAGACTGTAGGCAGAGGCTGCCACCAGACGGCGCCCCTTGTGGTGTGTTTACCACCACTTTGGCAGCTCATTCGATACACCCAGCCTCAGTGGGAAAAGCATGCCTCTCATGGCCCCTCTCTCTTTCTTTGAAAGTTACCTTGGGACAAAATACTTTGGTTTCTTACCTTGATCTTAGTTTTCTTCTGGGTTCGGGCCACGGTTTGCTGTGGATTAGAGGAGGAGAGGAGTTGAGTATAGGAGCAAAGAGGTCCTTCTGCAGTTGTACAGAGCCCCAGTGAGACCACACCTGGAGTATTGGGTGCAGTTGTGCTCTCCAAATTTGAGGAAGGACATTCTTGCTATTGAGGGTGTGCACCGTAGGTTTACAAGGTTAATTCCCGGGATGGCGGGACTGTCATTTGCTGAGAGAATGGAGCGGCTGGGCTTGTATACTCTGGAGTTTAGAAGGATGAGAGGTTATCTCATTGAAACATATAAGATTATTAAGGGTTTGGACACGCTAGAGGCAGGAAACATGTTCCCGATGTTGGGGGAGTCCAGAACCAGGGGCTACAGTTTAAGAATAAGGGGTAAGCCATTTAGAACGGAGACGAGGAAACACTTTTTCTCACAGATAGTGGTGAGTCTGTGGAATTCTCTGCCTCAGAGGACGGTGGAGGCTGGTTCTCTGGATACTTTCAAGAGAGAGCTAGATAGGGCTCTTAAAGATAGCGGAGTCAGTGGATATGGTGAGAAGGCAGGAACGGGGTACTGATTGGGGATGATCAGCCATGATCACATTGAATGGCGGTTCTGGCTCGAAGGGCTGAATGGCCTCCTCCTGCACCTGTTGTCTATTGTGGCTGTTTAGCCTGGTGTCCACTGCCGTGCTTTGTTTCTTGTGACTCTTACCTATCACGTTCAGCTCATCATATCCGTCATCCTGCCTGCAGAGCAAAGAGGTGATCACAGGGTTAATGAGACTCGGGCTCGGGCTCTGGCTCTGGGTCGATGCCATTCTCACTTTAACTTTCTAAACCATTTCTGCCATTCATACTTTAAGGGCAGTACGGTGGCGCAGCGGTAGAGTTGCTGCCTTACAGCGAATGCAGCGCCGGAGACCCGGGTTCAATCCTGACCACGGGTGCTGTCTGTACGTGTGTGTGTGTGTGTGTTTGTCCATGCGTGCGAATGTGCGTATGTGCGTGTGTTTGTCCATGCGTGCGTGTGTGTGTGTGTGTGTGTGTGTGTGTGTTCATGCGTGCGTGTGTGTGTGTGTGTGTGTTTGTCCATGCGTGCGTGTGTGTGTGTGTGTGTGTGTCTGTGTGTGTGTGTGTGTGTGTGTGTGAGTGTGTGTGTGTGTGTGTGTTTGTCCGTGTGTGTGTGTGATGTGTGTGTGTGTGTGTGTGCGTGTGTGATGTGTGTGTGTGTGTGTGTGTGTGTGTGCGTGTGTGTATGTGTGTGCGTGTGTGTGTGTGTGTGTGTGTGATGTGTGTGTGTGTGTGTGTGTGTGTGTGATGTGTGTGTGTGTGCGTGTGTGGTGATGTGCGTGTGTGTGTGCGTGCGTGCATGCGTGTGTGTGTGCATGCGTGTGTGATGTGTGTGTGTGTGTGTGCGTGTGTGATGTGTGATGTGTGTGTGTGTGTGTGTGTGCGTGTATGTGTGTGTGATGTGTGTGATGTGTGTGTGTGTGCGTGTGTGTGTGTGTGCGTGCGTGCGTGCATGCGTGTGTGTGTGCGTGCGTGCATGTGTGTGTGTGTGCGTGTGTGTGTGCGTGTGTGTGTGTGTGTGTGCGTGTGTGGTGATGTGCGTGTGTGTGTGCGTGCGTGCGTGTGTGCGTGCGTGTGTGTGTGTGTGTGTGCGTGCGTGCGTGCGTGTATGTGGTGTGTGGACTTTCTCCCTGTGACTGCGTGGGTTTTCTCCGGGTGTTCCGGTTTCCTCCCGCACTCCAAAGTCGTGCTTGCAGCACTTGCCGGCTAATTGGCTTCTGTAAACGATCCCTAGGGTAGAAGGCGGGCACGGTGGCGCAGCGGTAGAGTTTCTGCCTTACAGCGAATGCAGCAAGGACTACGGGTGCCGTCTGTACGGAGTTTGCACGTTCTCCCCGTGACCTGCGTGGGTTTGCTCCGAGATCTTCGGTTCCCTCCCACACTCCAAAGACGTGCAGGTTTGTAGGTTAATTGGCTTGGTGTAAATGTAAAAATTGTCCCTGGTGGGTGTAGGATGGTGTTGGTGTGCGGGGATCGCTGGTCGGCACGGACCCGGTGGGCCGAAGGGCCTGTTTCCGCGTTGTATCTCCAAACTAAACTAGTGCACGGGGTTATCTTTGGCTGGCATGGACTCAGTGGGCTGAAGGGCCTGTTTCCACGCTGTTACTCTGGGTGTATGGAATGAGTTCCCACGGGAGGTAGTTGAGGCAGGTAGTAAACAACACTTGGACAGGTGCATGAGAGGAATAGATCGGGTAGATGCACAGAGTCTCTTGCCCAGAGTAGGGGAATCGAGGACCAGAGGACATAGGTTCAAGGTGAAGGGGGAACGATTTAATAGGAATCCGAGGGGTAACTTTTTAACACAGAGGGTGGTGGGTGTATGGAACAAGCTGCCAGAGGAGGTAGTTGAGGCTGGGACTATCCCATCATTTAAGAAACAGTTAGTATGTGGATAGGGCAGGAATTGAGGGATGTGGGCCAAACGCGGGCAGGTGGGACTAGGGTAGCTGGGACATTGTTGGCCGGTGTGGGTGAGTTGGGCCGAAGTTTCACTCTATGACTCTATAACTGCAGATGCTGGCTTAAACCGAAGATAGGCACAAAGTGCTGGAGTAACACAGCGGGACAGGCAGCATCTCTGGAGAGAAGGAATGGGCAACGTTTCGGGTCGAGGCCCCTTACAGGGATAGGGAAGGTTTAGAGCAGGGGTGGGCAGCCTTGTTCTGCATCGGGGCGGGGCCGGACGCATGTCCGTGAGCGGATGGCGGGCCACATCTAGCACGTGTTCACATGGATCCCACCCCTTGGAGGACGCCACCCGGAGCGCTGGCCCTCAGTTACGGGCTCTCACCAACACGGCACACCTACCTTGGCTCTGTCCTGAAGGGCGATGGCTCAACTACTCACACTCGCTCGTCCCCGGCCTACTGACAACCCCGATCCCCGACAGTGAAGCCCAGACACAGAAGGCGCACGGGTAGGCCTCCTTGCATCACCGCGCCTCGTGCCCGGGAGGTACCGGAGATGATGGAAGCCTGCGGGACGGATAATTACGGGGGGGGGGGGGAAATCCGCCTGCGGGCCGGGTGATTCCGGGTTAGGGGCCGCATTCGGCCCTTGGGCCGTAGGTTGCCGGCCCCTGGTTTAGAAGGATATGGGCCAAGCACGAGCAGGTGGGCCGCATTCGGCCCTTGGGCCGTAGGTTGCCGGCCCCTGGTTCAGAAGGATATGGGCCAAGCACGGGCAGGTGGGCCGCATTCGGCCCTTGGGCCGTAGGTTGCCGGCCCCTGGTTTAGAAGGATATGGGCCAAGCACGAGCAGGTGGGCCGCATTCGGCCCTTGGGCCGTAGGTTGCCGGCCCCTGGTTCAGAAGGATATGGGCCAAGCACGGGCAGGTGGGCCGCATTCGGCCCTTGGGCCGTAGGTTGCCGGCCCCTGGTTTAGAAGGATATGGGCCAAGCACGGGCAGGTGGGCCGCATTCGGCCCTTGGGCCGTAGGTTGCCGGCCCCTGGTTTAGAAGGATATGGGCCAAGCACGGGCAGGTGGGCCGCATTCGGCCCTTGGGCCGTAGGTTGCCGGCCCCTGGTTTAGAAGGATATGGGCCAAGCACGAGCAGGTGGGCCGCACTCGGCCCTTGGGCCGTAGGTTGCCGGCCCCTGGTTTAGAAGGACATGGGCCAAGCACGGGCAGGTGGGCCGCATTCGGCCCTTGGGCCGTAGGTTGCCGGCCCCTGGTTTAGAAGGACATGGGCCAAGCACGGGCAGGTGGGACTAGTGTGGATGGGTCATCGTGGGTCAACACGGGGAAGCTGGGCCCAAGGGCCTGTTTCCATGCTGCAGGACTCTTTGACTCCAGACACTAAAAGCCCAAGATAAATAATCGACTCACTCCAACTCATCATCCTCCACCGATGTGTTGGGAGGTGGGTCCTTGGACGGTTTTTGAACGATAGTCGCGTATTGTATCCCCTCGTCCGTGGACGTCTGTTGGAGCAGAAGGATTAGATTCAGAGGCGATGGACGACAAAAGTTCAGTTCAGTTCAGTCCATTGCCACGTGTACCGAGGCACGGTGAAAAGCTTTGGTTGCGTGCTATCCAGTCAGCGGAAAGACAACAGACAATAGTCAACAGGCGCAGGAGTAGGCCATTCGGCCCTTCGAGCCAGCACCGCCATTCACGGTGATCATCTCATGGTGCTACACAGTCAGGCATTGCAAGAGCACAGGTAAAAACCACAGGACGAATTATTGGTCTTCGAAATGGTTGATAAATGGTCCCCGAACACTTAAAAAGTTGTTGGGTACCTTGGAGTTGTGGAAGCGTATCCTTTCCACCTGTATCATTTCATTGAGCCATTTTTCGAAGCAGGGGGTGGTGTGGATGATTTCCAGTCAGCTAGGATCATTTTCTTGGCTGCCACCATGCCAGGCATCAGCGCTTGTTGTTCTCCAGACGTGAAGTTCAAAGCAGTCTCTGAGCATCCAAAAAGTGCCAGTTCTGGATCAGGGGGGAGTATCTTTTCCATAGACCACTTCAATATTTCAGACCAGTATCTTTGTATGTAACACCATCATCATGTATGGAGATGATACAATGGTGATTGGCCTCATCAGCGACAACGATGAGTCGGCCTATAGGGAGGAGGTCCAGCTCCTAGCAGCATGGTGCGCTGACAACAACCTGGCCCTTAACTCCAAGAAGACCAAGGAGCTCATTGTAGACTTCAGGAAGTCTAGGGGCGGCACGCACACCCCATCCACATTAACGGGACGGAGGTGGAACGTGTTTTCAGCTTCAGGTTCCTGGTGGGGTCAACGTCTCCCGATGACCTCTCTTGCACCCACAATACCTCAACTCTGGTCAAGAAGGCTCACCAGCGTCTCTTCTTCCTGAGGAGACTAAAGAAGGTCCATCTGTCTCCTCGGATTCTGGTGAACTTCTACCGCTGCACCATCGAGAGCATCCTTACCAACTGTATCACAGTATGGTATGGCAACTGCTCTGTCTCCGACCGGAAAGCACTGCAGAGGGCGGTGAAAATTGGCCAACGCATCACCGGTTCCTCACTCCCCTCCATTGAGTCTGTCCAAAGCAAGCGTTGTCTGCGAAGGGCGCTCAGCATCGCCAAGGACTGCTCTCACCCCAACCACAGACTGTTTACCCTCCTACCATCCGGGAGGCGCTACAGGTCTCTCCGTTGCCGGACCAGCAGGTTCAGGAACAGCTTCATCCCTGCGGCTGTTACACTACTCAACACTGTACCTCGGTGACTGTCAATCACCCCCCCCCCCCCCTGGACACTCCTCCCACCAGGATTTATTAGATTTATTTATTGCTCATATTTATGTCGCTCGTCTAGGGAGATGCTAACTGCATTTCGCTGTCTCTGTACTGTACACTGTAGTGGAATCTGAATCTGAATATATGAGGACAGAGCCAGAAAATGTGTGAAGTACCATCTGCGTCTCTGGTTCTGTCACATAGTGGAGAAATAGATGGATAGATTCCATGCAAATTGGTCTTTGAATAATGGAGTCTATGGATGACTTGAAACTGAATCAGTTTACACCTGACATTGATCGAACAAGTTTGGATTCTGGTCAAACCTTCATTCCAAATGTCGTCAGACACCTTCGAGCCAGCACCGCCATTCACACTGACCATCCCCAATCAGTACCCCGTTCCTGCCTTCTCCCCATATCCCCTGACTCCGCTATCTTTAAGAGCCCTATCTAGCTATCTCTTGAAAGCATCCAGAGAACCGGCCTCCACCGCCATCTGAGGCAGAGAATTCCACAGACTCACAACTCTCTGGGTGAAAAAGTGTTTCCTCGTCTCCGTTCTAAATGGCTTACCCCTTATTCTTAAACTGTGGGCCCCTGGTTCTGGACTCCCCCAACATCGGGAACATGTTTCCTGCCTCTAGCGTGTCCAAACCCTTAATTGTCTCAGAGGGCGGTGGAGGGCGTTTCTCTGGATACTTTCAAGAGAGAGCTAGATAGGGCTGTTAAAGATAGCGGAGTCAGGGGATATGGGGAGAAGGCAGGAACGGGGTACTGATTGGGGATGATCAGCCATGATCACATTGAATGGCGGTGCTGGCTCGAAGGGCTGAATGGCCTACTCCTGCACATATTGTCTATTGTCTATTGTCTAATTCGGCTCCTATGCCTTATGAACAGGTCACAAGGAAATGAGCAGACAATGGGCCGAATGGCCTCTGATGTTGGAAGGATAGGAGATATGTAATGGTAGGTTGAAGCTTACGTTTCCGTGGGAGATGTGGATTATGTTCTTCTGGGTCTTCATATCTGGGGCAGTGGATGAGAACATGTCAGTGGCCATCGCTGCAGGTGAAGGCAAGAGTGGGGCGGGGACATTGGGTGGGTGGCACTTAATGGGGGGGGACATCCAGGAGAGAGGGATGCGGAGGGAGATCCGGAGGGAGGGATGGTGGGGGTGGGAGAGTGGGGAGAGGGGGAGGGGGTAGGGAGGGATGAGGGTAGTTGGGGGAGGAGGAATGGAGGAGAGGAGGCAGGGAGTGGAGGGAGGGAGCGATGGTGGGGTAGGGAAGGAGGGGAAGTGGGAGGGAGGGGAGGGAGGGGAGGGGAGGGGAGAGGAGGGGAGGGGAGGAGAGGGGATGGGAAGATAGGGGAGGTGGAGAGGAGAGGGGAGGGGAGGAGGGAGGGTAGGTGAGTGGAAGGGAGGGGAGGGGAGATGAGGGGAGAGGAGGGGAGGGGAAGAAGGGAGGAGAGAGGATGGGGGGATGGGAGGGGAGGTGAAGGGAGGGGAGATGAGGGGAGAGGAGGGGAGGTGAGGGGAGGTGAGGGGAGGTGAAGGGAGGGGAGATGAGGGGAGAGGAGGGGAGAGGAGGGGAGGGGAGGGGAGATGAGGGGAGGGGAGATGAGGGGACGGGAGGGGAGGAGGGGAGGAGGGGAGGAGAGGGGAGGAGGGGAGATGAGGGGAGGGAAGATGAGGGGAGATGAGGGAGGGGAGGAGAGGGGAGGAGGGGAGATGAGGGGAGGGGAGATGAGGGGAGATGAGGGGAGGGGAGGGGAGGGGAGATGAGGGAAGGGAGGGGAGGGAGGGAAGGGAGGGGAGAGGAGGAGAGGGAGATGAGGGGAGATGAGGGAGGGGAGATGGAGGGAGGGGAGGAGAGGGGAGGAGGGGAGATGAGGGGAGGGGAGATGAGGGGAGATGAGGGGAGATGAGGGGAGGGGAGGGGAGGGGAGGGGAGGGGAGGGGAGGGGAGATGAGGGGAGGAGGGAGGGGCTGAGAGGGGAGGGAGATGAGGGGAGGGGAGATGAGGGGAGGGGATGAGGGGAGGGGAGATGAGGGGAGGGAGTGAGGGAGGGAGGGGAGGGAGGGGAGGGGAGGGGGAGGGAGGGGAGGGGAGGGGGAGGGGAGGGGAGGGAGGGGGGAGGGGAGGGGAGGGGGAGGGGAGGGGAGGGAGGGAGGGGAGGGGAGGGGAGGGGAGGGGAGGAGGGGAGGGAGGGGGGGAGGGGAGGGGAGGGAGGAGGGAGGGGAGGGGAGGGGAGGGAGGGGAGGGGAGGAGGGGAGGGGGAGGGAGTGGGAGAGAAGAGGCGGGGAGGGAGGGAGATGAGGGAAGGGAGGGGGAGGGGAGGGGAGGGGAGGGGGAGAGGAGG
>JAXLNO010005110.1:0-72684 GCA_038087875.1 Malacoraja senta
AGTGAAATCCAGGTTAGTCGGGAAATGGTGTTAGGTAAATTGAATGGATTAAAGGCCGATAAATCCCCAGAGCCAGATAGGCTGCATCCCAGAGTGCTTAAGGAAGTAGCCCCAGAAATAGTGAATGCATTTGTGATAATTTGTCAAAAGTCTTTAGATTCTGGAGTAGTTCCTGAGGATTGGAGGGTAGCTAATGTAACCCCACTTTTTAAAAAGGGAGGGAGAATGAAAATGGGGAATTACAGACCAGTTAGTCCAACATCGGTAGTGGGGAAACTGCTAGAGTCAGTTATTAAAGATGGGATAGCAGTACATTTGGAAAGTGGTGAAATCATTGGACAAAGTCAGCATGGATTTATGAATGGTAAATCATGTCTGACGAATCTTATAGAATTTTTCGAGGATGTAACTACTAGTGGATAATTAGAACCAGTGGATGTGTTATATCTGGACTTTCAGAAGGCTTTCGACAAGATCCCACATAAGAGATTAGTATGCAAACTTAAAGCACACGGTATTGGGGGTTCAGTATTGATGTGGATAGAGAACTGTCTGGCAGACAGGAAGCAAAGAGTAGGAGTAAACGGGTCCTTTTCAGAATGGCAGGCAGTGACTAGTGGGGTACCGCAAGGCTCAGTGCTGGGACCCCAGCTATTTACAATATATATTAATGATTTGGACGAGGGAATTGAATGCAACATCTCCAAGTTTGCGGATGACACGAAGTTGGGGGGCAGTGTTAGCTGTGAGGAGGATGCTAGGAGGCTGCAAGGTGACTTGGATAGGTTTGGTGAGTGGGCAAATGCATGGCAGATGCAGTATAATGTGGTTAAAAGTGAGGTTATCCACTTTGGTGGCAAGAACAGGAAAGTAGACTATTATCTGAATGGTGGCCGATTAGGAAAAGGGGAGATGCAACGAGAACTGGGTGTCATGGTACACCAGTCATTAAAAGTAGCCATGCAGGTGCAGCAGGCAGTGAAGAAAGCGAATGGTATGTTGGCCTTCATAGCAAAAGGATTTGAGTATAGGAGCAGGGAGATTCTACTGCAGTTGTACAGGGCCTTGGTGAGACCACACCTGGAGTCTGATTGTCCCCAGCACCGCCCGCCCGCCTGGAGGACCGGCCTGGAGGACCACGGGCGCTCGGCTCACCCCGCCTGGAGGACCACGGGCACTCGGCTCACCATAGCACGGGGGAGCGCGGACCCACCCGGGGGAGACGAGTCGGAAGTGAGCGCGCAGGGCCTCAGCCTGGAAATGACGTCACGGCTGCGCTGCCTGCCTTCCACGCGCGGTGATGACGACAGCGGTGAGGGTGAAGCATGCGCAGCAGTAGAGTTGCTGCCTGACGGACACAATGATGGATCCCTCCCCCCACCCCCACCCCCACCCTCCCCCACTACCGGGGCTGTCTTGTCTCTTCTCCCCGTCACTTTCAGCCCACTACATCCACATACACAATATTAGAGGCGGCTCCACGCCTTCATCCCCCCTCCCTCTCACACACCCCTCACACGCCCTCCTCAACCCCCCTCTCACACCCCTCACACGCCCTCCTCAACCCCCTCTCACCCCCCACCCTCCCCTCCCTCACCCCATCATCCCCTCACGCACTCAACACCCCTCTCGCCCCCTCACCCCATTCACCCCCCTTTACCCCTCACAACCTCCTCCCTCATCCCCCTCAAATCGCTCCACACCCTCCTCACCCCCTCCCCGTTCACCCTCACACCCCCCTATTCCCCCCTCACCCACCTCATTGCTCACCCACCTCCCCATCTCACCCCCAACCCCTCACCCTACTCACCACCCTTCACCCCCCTTACCCACTCACCCCCCTTTCACCTGCTCAACCCTTCTCACCCCCTGCCCCATCACCCACCTCCCCCTCACCTCCTCATCCACACACCCCCTCACCCACCCTCCCCACCCCTTCAAACCCACCCCATCTCCCTCCCGCTCCTCATCCCCTCCTCACCCCCCTTCACCCTACTCACCCCCTCACCCACTTTCCCCCTCACCCCATCCCCTCCCTCACCTCACCCCTCTCAACCCCCTCACTTCCCCATCCCCTCACCCCCTTCAACCCCACTCCCCTTAACCCCACCAACACCCCCACTCACCCACCCCCCCACTCACCCCCTCCCCATACTCACCGCTCCCCCCTCACCCCCTCCCCTCTCAACCTCTCCCACACACCCACCCCCTTACCCCCCTCTCGCCTCCCCCTTTGCCCCCTCAGGTTGAACCGGACGCGCCTCATGAGGGGGTGGGTCGGGTCAGGCCAGGCAGCATCTGTGGAGAAAATGGGATGTTTTTTTGGTCACGACCCTTCTTCTGCAGACCTGAAACGTGGCCTATCCACGTTGAGCATAGATACTGCCTGACCTGTTATGTTACTCCAACACTCTGTGTCTTTTTGTGTATGAACCAGCATCTGCAGTTCCTTGTGTCTGCCAAAGATAGGCACAAAGTGCTGGGGGAAATATGGGCAACGTTTCAGGTTTCGGGTCATTTGGCTACTTGTCGATGTTGTGAGTGTGTTGGTGAGTGTAAGTGTGTGGGTGAGAGTGTGTGGGAGAGAGTGTAAGGGAGTGTGTGGGTGAGGGAGTGTGTGGGTGAGTGTGTGAGGCAGTGTGTGGGTGAGGGTGTGTGTGGGTGAAGAAATGTGTGGGTGGGTGAGAGTGCGTGAGAGAGTGAGGGAGTATGTGGGAGTGTGCGTGAGTGTGTGGGTATGGGTGTGTGTGTGTGTATGTGCGTGGGTGAGTGTGTGTGTTTGTGGGTGAGGCGGTGTGGGTGAGAGTGCGTGAGAGAGTGAGGGAGTATGTGGGAGTGTGCGTGAGTGTGTGGGTATGTGGGTGAGGCGGTGTGTGTGTGTGTGGGTGGGAGTGGGTGTGGGAATGTGTGAGAAGGTGGGTGAGGCGGTGGGTGTGTGGGCGAGTGAATGTGGGTGTGGGGATGAATGTGAGTGTGTGGGTATTTGTCGGTGTGGGTATGTGGGAGTGAGTGTGTGTGTGGGTGTGGGGGTCTAGAGATGTGTGTGTGGGAGTGGGTAAGTGTGTGGGTAAGTGGGCGTGAGTGGGTGAGTGTGTGGGAGTGGGTGTAAGTGGGTGTGTGTGTGTGTGTAGGCATGAGTGGAGTTGTGTGTGGGGGGTGTGCGTGTATGTGT
Organism: Malacoraja senta; assembly: GCA_038087875.1. Lineage (NCBI taxonomy): Eukaryota > Metazoa > Chordata > Chondrichthyes > Rajiformes > Rajidae > Malacoraja > Malacoraja senta. The sequence goes on from JAXLNO010005110.1 coordinate 3,173, forward strand.
GGGTATGTGAGGGAGTGTGGGTGTGTGTGTGTGCGGGTGTGTGTGGGAATGGGTAAGTGTGTGAGTGTATGGGCATAAGTGGGTTTGTGTGAGTGTGTGTGGGTATGTGTTTGTGTGGGTTTGTGTGGGTATGTATGAGTGTGTGGGTGAGTGTGTGTGGGTATGTGTGAGTGTGTGGGTGTGGAGGTGAGTGGGTGAGTGTGTCAGTGCACCCGTGCAATATTTTGTTATTATTAAATTAAATATATGTGTTATTGTACTAGTTATGCACTGGGATGTAGTGATAGGCTATAATCTTGTTTGACCCTCTTGGGAGACTAGCTTCCCCCCCCCCCCAACAAGCAAAACCTGAAGTGACGTCCCTGTTTGACACTCCGGCACCTACAGAATGAGCACTGCAACACTGGGGAGCGCGGGAACTTACACCTCAGTTTGCTCCAGGCTATCAAGTTGAGGGTTTCCATGACATATTGAAATCACAATAGCATTTCCATCCTTCCCATTAATGTGGTTGCATAAAACATTATGATTTTGTTGGTTAACCTTGATTGGTGGCTGCAAGTTTTGTTTTGAATTTCTTCCATTTGTTTTACTTAAGTTCTTTTTTGAGTTCATTAAATTGATAAAACAGACTTTTCTTTATGTTTTTCTACAGCCTGCAAAAATGTGCCAAATATATAATGTGGCCCTCATGGAGAAACGTTTGGAGGCCCCTGTTGTAAGGTATAATTTAACAACATTACAGTATAAATTAAGGGTAAACAAGCAAGCAAATGGTGTCATTTCAAGGTATAATTATCAAAAATGTCCTGTGTAAAGGGTACTTCTCTCTAATTAGAGTAAACAAGCAAGGAACAGGTATCATGTTACAAGGAGGTGTAGGTGGAATATAAAATATTTACAATATGACAAGTGTAAACAAGCAAGGTCATTTTAAGGTATGATTATCACACATTTTGTGTGTAAATTAAGAAGTGACAAGCAAGTAAAGTGTGTTATTTTCAGCTACAATAAATTACAGTATAGATTTAGGGTCAATAGGCAAGAAAATTGTGTCATTTTAAGGTGCAATTACCACATTTTTCTGGACCCCAATCTCTCTTCTTCCTTTTTCAGTTTTTTCCTGTCTCACACCTGATGACTAGAGGTCAGTGCGACAGGCCTGTAATCTTTAAGACCAGCAATCCTTGTCTTTTTGGGTGCAGGGACAATGGTGCAGACTTTGAAGCAGTTAGGGACAGTACAGGTTTGCAGGGACTGGTTGAAAAGCAGTTTTCCATTATCATGGTTTCAGATTGAATAACTAAGAGATGAGAAAATGGACCATCACTGCTCTAATGAAGTGCGAATATAGACAAGTTAACCATCTTGTGTGTAATTAATTATTATGTGGTTTAGTCTCATTCTGTGCAACATGGACTAATGGATTGACTGATCACCTTCTCAGATTTCCCTGAAAATCAGTGCCTGTACATCAGAGCACACAAGTAACACAACAGAAAACAAGGTCTCAACTCCAAATTGCAATGGGCCTTTGGCAAATTTTCGAGCTATATCAATGGTTCATAACTTCGAAGGAACTTTGAGTTGAAAGTTGATTTTTCTGCTGTGTTCTTTGTACCAGAGGTGTGCAAAACATGATTTTCAATCAAATCTGAGATGGCGACCAGCCGACCTTCTTACTTGCTGTTATTTGGTACAGAATCAAATCATCCAATACCAAGCAATTTATGTACAAGTCTCCGATAAACCATCAATGTTTACTGAATTTTGGTCCTTGGAAATGGGATTTTTGGACCTTGAAAGTCTTTGAATTTATAGCTGTTCCAAGTGTACGCACCCTTGGTATGAGAAATAAAGTGGATGAGCTTGAGGCTCCGTTAGAAATTGGCAAGTATAATGTCATGGGAATTAGAGACATGGCTGCAAGAGGACCAGGGCTGGGAACTGAATATTCAGGGGTATACGTACGCTCGAAAAGACAGACAGGTGGGCAGAGAGGGTGGGGCAGCTCTGTTGGTGAGGAATGAAATTCAGTCCCTTACGAGGGATGACATAGAATCAGGAGATGTGGAGTCAGTACGGATAGAACTGAGGCCCGGACCAGCGAAACTGCCGCCCGCAGCCGCCGACTCTCACCGCCTCCCCGGGCGTGGCCACTGTCGCCGACCTTCACTGTCACCGCGACCACCGATGCTGCTGCCCGTATCTCTACTCCAGCCCCCCCCCCCCAACGGGCCTCCACCAGCGACTCCGCCCGCCGACCCTCCCTCGTCTCTCCATCGGCCACCAGCGGGCCAGAGCCGTCACCTCACCAGAGTTCCCGGCTCAGCACCAGGCCCACAACCTCCACCATGCAGACAGCACGTGGTCTGTCTCTGCTGGGTCCTAGTGCTCCCATCCCCCTACAGGGAGTGTAGTGATGGGTCTTCCCCTTCCCCCTCTTATAATCAGGTTACCTCGACCACACACCTGCTAGATAAAATTCCCCACTTTATTATAGGGAGGTTGCACGGCAGTCAGGTCACGACCCGTGACCCGTACTGTTGCCACGCTACGCCAACTGGAGTACATACGATGAACTTCAGGTAAACACTTACCATTGTTTCCAGCGTAGTGGGCCCGTTAAAAACCGCCGCCATGGCCAATGTTTGCGCTGTAAATAATTATGGAAATCGGGGTAAGCGTGAGAGACATTTATCCTACTTCAGAATTCCATAAGTGAGGAGAAATGATGGTAGATAGAAGCAACAGCTGAAGGGACAACAGTAGCTAAAGTGATTGGCGGACATTGGCCGTGCAAATATCAAGATTGAAAATATTGGGAATTAACACGTTTGCTCACTGCATTTCATCAACAGTAAGGCATTATTTGTGTTTTTGCTTGATTCCTTTGGTATCTAAAAAGTTTCACAAGTGATAAATCTGGCTGTAAAATTTTAAAAACGCCCATGGTTCTCAAGTGGGTTTTTACATACAAAACGAAAACACTTCTGAAGCAAAATTTATCCTGCAAAAAATGGCAAACCGTACATGGGTTTTGAATTACATTTGACTCAGATGCAAGCCAAGGAATGGCATAATTGTTAGCTGTTAATTGGACATAATCAACCTCAGCAAATTGACAATATCCTATTGGAAGGGAGTGGGTGTTTAAGCTGTCAGAACATTTTATTATTTGCCAAAATATACATCTCAATACCATGATAGAAAACTTACTTTTCCACACACCACTTGTAAGTCTGGAGATTTTTTTAATGATAAATTTAGCTTCAGAAGCATTTTCTTTTTGCATGTAAAAACCCACTTCAGAACCATGAGCGATTTTACAATTTTACAGCCAGATTCATCACTTCTGAAACGTTTTAGATAGCAAATGAATAAAGAAAAACATACATAATGCCTTACTGTTGATGAAATGCAGTGAGCAAAGGTGATAATTCCCAATATTTTCCAATTTGATATCTGCATGGCCAATGTTCGCCAAGCACTTTAACTGTTGTTGTCCCTTCAGCTCTCGCTTCTCTTTACCTTCATTTCATTTCACTTTTGGAATTCTGCAGTAGGATAGATGTCTCTCACGGTTACCCCGATTTCCACAATTATTTACAGCGCAAAAATTCAACATTTTGGCGGTTTTTAACAGGTGGGAAAGTACGCGTTTCTTGCATTAATAACATATACCGGAAGTTACGTTTGTCTTCTAAATGGATTGAGCGGCTCCGTGAGTCAAGCCCTATGACTCGGTGACCTTACGTGCAACCCCCCTATAGCTACTTCCCCACAACTTCAAACAAACTCTGAACATTAATAGCCCATTGCTCTTTATCTGCTTATTTATGTGTGTGTGTATATATATTCAATGGTATATGGACACACTGATCTGTATTTATTTATACCTGCAATATTCTGTTGTGCTGAAGCAAAGCAAGAATTTCATTGTCCTATCTGGGGCACATGACAATATACTCTCTTGAATCTTGAATCTTAAATCGCTTGGAAGTTCAATGCATTAAATCGCTTTGCACTAATCTTGCAGAACCACTTAAAAATGTTAAGTGCAACACATGCATCGCATTGGAATAACTTTGCACCCTCCTGCAACGTTAAATGCAGCAAATAGTTTTTTTTTTAATTTTTTTATTTTATTTTATTTATTTATTCCGAACAAGTAAAGACATTAAAGACATTAATATTAACAAAATCGAAATTATCAAACAATTGGACATTACAATCAATATTTACAAAGCAATGAGAAGAACAAAATCAAAGTTCCAATGTCCAACTCTGTGTCTGTACAAGCTCGAAAAGGAGTGAGAAGAAGAATAACTTATTAAATCTCACCCCTTTTCCCCAACACTTCTACCATATTTAAAAATCAATTCATTACTAATAATAATACTACCCTAGGCAATTTCCCATAATACCTACAGACATATATATACATACAACTATTATGTACATACAATCTTCATATCTGAAGTACCCAAACATAAGTAAACAATAGTAAAGCAAGATAAACATCAACCCCCACTTGTCAACCATCCCCTCCATCCCTGTACCCTTTGAGAATTATTTTTTTATATATCATTTTTAAATGATTCATGTTTGTGCATTGCTTCAATTCCCCGTTCAATTTATTCCACACTCCTACTCCACAAACCGAAATACAAAAGGTTTTTCTAGTCGTACGGACTTTTTGTTTCTTAAAATTAAATATTCCTCTTAAATTGTAACCCCCCACACGCTCGTTAAATAATTTTTGAATGTTTCCAGGTAAATTTTAATTTTTGGCCCTAAACATTATCTGAGCTGTTTTGAATGTAACCAAATCTTCTAATTTTAATAATTTTGACTTTAAAAATAATGGATTCGTATGACCCAGATACTTAGCATTATGGATAATACGAATTGCTCTTTTTTGCACCATGGTTAATGAGTGTATCGAATTTTTATAATTATTACCCCAGACTTCTGCACAATAATTTAAGTAGGGTAAAATTAATGAACAATAAAGAATACGGAGTGATTTGTAATCCAGAGCTTGCTTGGCTTTGTATAATACAGAGATACTTTTTGACAATTTTAATTTTACATGTTTAATATGTGATTTCCAGCTTATTTTATCGTCAATTATAACCCCAAGAAATTTATTTTCATGCACTCTTTCAACTTCCACCCCATTTATCTTTATACTTACTAGTGTATTTATTCTACAATTACCAAATAACATTATTTTAGTTTTACTCAGATTTAATGAAATTTTATTCCTATCAAACCATATTTTCAATTTACCCATTTCTTTTATTATTTTATCCAATAGCTGTTTTAAATTTTCCCCAGAACAAAAAATATTTGTATCATCTGCAAACAAAACCAGCCTCAAGACATTGGACACATTACAAATATCATTTATGTACATGCTAAATAATTTTGGGCCCAGCACTGACCCCTGTGGTACACCACACACAATGTCCAAGCATGTAGAATTATGACTACCCAGATTTACAAACTGTTGCCTGTTACTTAAGTAGCTTTTAATCCAGTCCAGTACTATTCCTCTAATTCCATACCTCTCCAATTTTTAAAATAAAATATCATGATTAATTGTATCAAATGCTTTTTTATGTCAATGAATATCCCAGCTGCATATAATTTCTTATCAATGGCGTTTGTGATGTCTTCAATTAATTCTAGTATTGCAAGTGATGTTGATCTATTTGTTCTGAATCCATATTGACTTTCTGTGATTAATTTATTCTTTTCTACAAATTTGTCTAATCTATTATTAAACATTTTTTCTAATATTTTGGAAAATTGTGGGAGTAAGGAAACAGGTCTATAGTTTGTAAAATGATGCTTGTTCCCAGTTTTGTATATTGGTATTATTTTTGCTATTTTCATTTGAATTGGAAAAGTACCGGTTTGGAAGGATAAATTACAGATGAATGTTAAAGGTTTGGAGATCCCCTCAATGACCATCTTAACTAGCGACATGTCAATGTCATTGAAATCGGTAGACTTTTTATTTTTACATGTTTTGACAATATCCAACAGTTCTTTTTCTTCTACTGCCGTAAGAAACATAGAGCAGGGATTTCTCTCCACTAAATTCTCAGGAGTTTCTCCAGATGTCCCTGAATCAGGGATTTGTTTAGCCAGGTCTGGTCCAATATTTACAAAAAAATTATTAAAGCTATTAGCTATATCTTCCATATTGTAATTTTCCTTATCCTTATCAATAAAATACTTCGGGTAATTTGTTCTCCCCGGACCATTTCTAATAATGCTATTAAGTATGCTCCATATTCTTTTTATATTGTCTTTATTGTCATCTAATTTCTTCTTATAATAATCTTTCTTGCTTTCTCTTATGATGTAAGTTAATTTATTTTTATACTTTTTATATTTATTTTCTGTATCTTTAGTTCTCTCTCTTATAAAATCTCTGTATAGGGCTTTTTTTTTTTTACAAGCATTTTGTAATCCCTTTGTAATCCATGGACATTTAGTATATTTTGATTTTCTATTATATTCTTTAATTGGACAATTTTTATCATATAATGACTTAAACATAGCAATAAATGTTTCATAAGCACTATCAATGTCTCTTTTTTGGTATATTATATCCCAGTTTTGTGCCAATAGATCCTTTTTTAGTGCATTGATAGCTTCCTCCGATCTCACTCGTCTATATTCTATTAATTTGTTTGGTTTGTTGTTCCTGTGGATATTATCATAAACTATAAAAACTGGCAGATGGTCACTTATATCATTAATTAATAATCCACTTACTATTTTATTTTCCACATCATTATTAAATATATTGTCAATGAGTGTAGCGCAATGGGAAGTAATTCTACTCGGTCTAGTGATTTTAGGAAATAGACTCATGCTGTACATAGTATTAATAAAATCTTCTGTAAGGTTGTGTTGATTAGGATTTAGTAAGTCAATATTGAAATCTCCACATAAAAACACTGATTTACTACTTGTTGTTGAAAACATACTCTCCATCCAGCCCCTGAAGATTTCAATACTTGACCCCGGTGCCCTATATATACAACTAATGATTACATTTTTATTTCCACCATTAATTATTTCTATAGTTATACATTCATGCAGATTGTCAACCACAGTTGTCATATTATCTACTACCTTATAATTCAGAGTTGTATCCACATATAGTGCTACCCCTCCTCCCCCCTTATTTTTTCTATTGATGTAATTGAAATCATATCCGTCCATCTCAAAATCTATTCCCTTTTCCTGATTAATCCATGTTTCAGATATTGCGATGACATTGAATGGCTGTAACATTTTTTGTAAATACTCTTTAATACTATTGAAATTCGCATAGAGGCTCCTGCTATTAAAGTGGATAATAGATAATTTGCCTTTTGCATTAATATTCTGATTATACTGTTCCTCTGTGTAGTAGCAGCAGATATTTTTGTCGTTAGAATTAAAGTAAAAATTATTGTCCGGGTCTATATCGTATTCCAAATCCTGTAAATTGTGATCGGTATATTCAAATGGTTGTAACTTCAGTTGTTTCTTTTCGCTTATTATTTTAATTACTTGACTGCCATTTCCAGATGTAAATGACTGAATTCCTTCAGTGTATGCCATAGTTGCGTGTGTAAATAAATTTCACCTCACAATCCCGTTTTATGATCATTGGTATTTGTCCAGGTCTGCAATATCTCTAATGACCAGCACTTTGGCTTCCTCTGGTGTTCCATTTAATTTAATAAAGATTTTACAGTTTGCAGTCCAGGTATTTAGTATTTTTTTCTGTTTCTTAAGGTATCGTGCTTGTCGGGCTATGTCGGCATTTCGTTTTGTTAGGTGTTCATTCATAAATACTTTTGTTCCCTTCAACTGTCTTCCTTGTTTTAGGAGACTAACTTTATATTTCCTGTTGACAAACCTTATTATGATGGCTGGTTTGTCATCGCTATTTTTATCCTCTTTGGATTTTCTCCTGGGCAGGGGGTGACAAGCCTCGATGTTATCGCAGTCCAAGTGTATTCCTTTTGACTGCATTCAAGTGATATTGCAACCCCCCCTCGGAAGTTAAATGCATTAAATCGCTTTGCAATAATCGAGCAAAACCCCTCAGATGTTAAATGCAACGAATGCATCGCATTGGAATAACTTTGCACCCTCCTGCAACGTTAAATGCAGCAAATACGTTGCATTCAAGTAATATTGCAACCTGCCCCCCAACCCCGCTTGGAAGTTCAATGCATTAAATCGCTTTGCACTAATCTTGCAGAACTCCTCAAAAATGTTAAATGCAACAAATGCATCGCGTTGGAATAACTTTGCACCATCCTGCAACGTTAAGTGCAGCAAATGCGTCGCATTAGTGATATTGCAACCCCCGGGATGTGAAATGCATTAAATTGATTGCAATAATCTTGCAAAACCCCTCAGATGTGAAATGCAACGGTGATGTCACAGAGGGGACGGCGGGGCAGGACATCCGGCCCTCTGACTGATCGGACGTCCCCATTGGCAGACAGAGACGTCATTCAACCGGGCGGTGGGACGGGACTTGCAGATGGCCGGAAGCGGCAAGTGATTGGTGGAGTGGGACGTCAGTCAGAGGGTGGGAGAAGGAACCCGCCCCCTTGTCTCTCTCTGGTCCGCGTTGCAGACAGGAGTGAGAGAGAGGGAGAAGGAGAGAGAGAGAGAGAGAGGGCGAGATGGAGGAGTGTGGGCTGGGAGAGGGAGGGAAGGAGGAAAGAGAAATTGAGGGAGAAATGAAGAATTGAGTGAAAATTTTGGATTTGAGTGAAAGAGAGGGGGAAGGTGGAAGGGAGGGAAGGAGAGATGGAGGGGAGAGAGAGAGAGAGAGAAAGAGGCGGGAGAGAGGAGAGGAGAGGAGAGGAGAAAGAGAGAGAGAGAGAAAGGAGAGAGGGAGAGGGAATATAGAGGAGAGGAGAGGCAGAGAGAGGGAAACAGAAAGGAGAGAGGGAGCGGGAAAGATAGAGAGTAAGAGAGAGAGAGGGAGAGAGAGAAAGGAGAGGGAGATAGGAGAGGGGGGTGGAGAGGAGAGGAGAGGAGAGAGAGAGAGAGAGAGGGGGAGAGGGAAAGATAGATGGGAGAGAGGGAGACGGAAAGATAGAGGGCAGGGGAGGAGAGGAGAGGGGAGATAGATAGAGGGAAGGAGAGGAGAGAGAAATAGCGGAGGGAGATAGAGGGAGAGGGAAAGAGAGAGAAGGAGAGAGATGGAGGGAGTGAGACGGAGGAGTGTGGGCTGCGGGAGGGAGGAGGGAAAGAGAAATTGAGTGAAAAATGAGGATTTGAGTGAAAGAGGGGGAAGGTGGGAGGGAAGGAGAGATGGAGGGGGAGAGAGAGAGAGAGAGAGAGAGCGAGAAAGGAGAGGGACAGAGGAGATGGGAGAGAGGGAGAGAGACAGAGAAAGGAGACAGGGAGAGGGCAAGATAGAGGAGAGGAGAGAGAGAGGGGGGGGAGAGAGAATGGAGAGAGGGAGAGGGAAAGATAGAGGACAGGAGAGGGAGAGAGAGAGGGGGTAGAGACAGAAAGGAGGGAGAGGGAAAGATAGAGGAGATGGGAGGGGAGGGGAGAGAGAGGGATGAATTTTAAAGGAATTGTAGTCTTTACTTTAGGAGCAGATTTGCAAGTTTGACACCAGCATCTGAAGAATTCAATCGTTAGTTAAGTTCATAATGGTGGCGTTCGTGTGCGCATGGAGGGCGTGCGTGTTTGCGGGCACACAATACTCCAGGTGTGGTCTCACTAGGGCCCTGTACAAATGCAGAAGGACCTCTTTGCTCCTGTACTCAACTCCTCTTGTTATGGAGGCCAACAGGGCCAAAACTGTACACAATACTCCAGGTGTGGTCTCACCAGGGCCCTGTACAACTGCAGAAGGACCTCTTTGCTCCTATACTCAACTCCTCTTGTTATGGAGGGCAACATGGCCAAAACTGTACACAATACTCCAGGTGTGGTCTCACCAGGGCCCTGTACAACTGCAGAAGGACCTCTTTGCTCCTATACTCAACTCTTTCTCGGTTTTCTTTCCTTTCCAAATAAAGTGAAAACATCTTTTACACTTTGTGGACAAGGCAATGTTTGAATTATGTTCTTCAACCAGTTTAGTCTAGTTTAGTTTGGAGATACAGCGCGGAAACAGGCCCTTCGGCCCACCGAATCCATGCTAGCCGACCAGCGATCCCCACACACTAACAATATCCTACACACACACACACACACACTGGGGGACAGTTTACAATCTTTACCAGAAGCCAATTAACCTACAAACCCGCACGTCTTTGGAGTGTGTTGGGAATCCGGAGCGCCCGGAAAAATCCCACGCTGGTCACGGGTAGAGAACGTGTAAACTCCACACAGACAGCACCCGTGGTTGGGATGGAACCGGGGTCTCTGGCGCCGTGAGGCGGCAACTCTACCGCTGGGCCATTGTGCCGCCCAGAGAGGGAGGGAGGGGTGAATACTTCTCTCTCCCTCGTCAATCTCTCTCCCTGCTTCTCTCTCTCTCCCTCTCCCTCTCCCTCTCCCCTCTCCCCTCTCCCCCTCGTCTTATCTCCCGGAACTAAACCTGCGACGTTTCGCCCTCCACCCGGACGCCTGAGACGCGCCGTCCCACTTTGCCAGCGCCGGTGCGCCGTTCTAAAGCGTCCCCCCTTCCCCAGGAAGCGACTTTGTGGAGGAGGGGTTCGCCACTCAACCGGAAATGGTGCGGGAATCCAGCTGTGAAGAGCAGGTGAGGATGAAAGCGCTGCCATGGTGCGGGGGGGGCAGCAATCCAGCCAATGATGCATGCATTCCCTTTAATGCAGCAGGGGGAGCATGCACAGGCGCTTGTAGGCCGATCCCAGCATTTTATAATTCACTCTATTATCACCCTTAATACAGCCCTTCAGGCCGATTTCTGTCTCATTTCCAAACCATTTGCCCCAAACCCCTTCCAAACTCACCAAGCCGACCTTGCAGGACAATGGCGTGGATGTGGGAAGTCCGGAGCGGCCAAAACAGGCCCTTCGGTCCATTCCCCCCTGCCAGCCCGCAGTTGGCATTGTCTGAATCGGATCCAAATCCCCTCTAGCAAACAGAGAGAGACAGAGAGAGAGACAGAGAGAGACACAGATAGAGAGAGAGAGAGACAGAGAGAGACAGAGAGACAGAGAGACAGAGAGACAGAGAGACAGAGAGAGAGAGAGGCAGAGAGACAGACAGAGAGAGAGAGAGACACAGATAGAGAGAGAGAGAGAGAGAGAGAGAGAGAGAGAGAGAGAGAGAGAGAGAGAGAGAGAGAGAGAGAGACACAGATAGAGAGAGAGAGAGAGAGAGACAGAGAGAGACAGAGAGAGACACAGATAGAGAGAGAGAGAGAGAGACAGAGAGAGACAGAGAGAGAGAGAGAGAGAGAGAGAGACAGAGAGACAGAGAGAGACAGAAAGAGACAGAGAGAGAGAGACAGAGACAGAGAGAGACAGAGAGACAGAGAGACAGAGAGAGAGAGAGAGACAGGGAGAGACAGAGAGACAGAGAGAGAGAGAGAGAGAGAGACAGAGAGACAGAGAGAGACAGAGAGAGAGGGAGACAGTGAGAGAGAGAGAGAGAGAGAGAGACAGAAAGAGACAGAGAGAGAGAGACAGAGAGAGAGAGAGAGACAGAGAGAGAGAGGCAGAGAGACAGACAGAGAGAGAGAGACACACAGAGAGACAGGGACAGAGAGACAGACAGAGAGAGAGACAGAGAGAGAGAGAGAGAGACACACACAGAGAGAAAGACACACAGAGAGAGAGACAGAGAGCGACAGAGAGAGAGACAGAGAGACACAGTGACACAGCGTGGAAACAGGCCCTTCGGCCCAACGTGCCACACTGACCTACATGCCCATTCTACACTAGTCCCACCTGCTGCCCACGTTTGGCTATGAGGGCTGATTCCATGGCTAAGAAGCTGCTAAGTAACAAGGCTACAGATTTTTGGAAAGAAATGAGAGCTCTTAACAGTTGCAAAACATCTCTACCATGCACTGTAGATGGAATCTCTAGAACAGCTAATATCGCGGAGTTATGGCAACAACATTATAATACTTTATTCAACTGTGTCCAAGGTGACCTGTATAGGGTGGACAATATTGAGAGTAGTGACTCAATGGTGATTATGTCACATAATAATAATGATAATAATAAATACTTTATTAATCCCATTTTCAATGGGAAATTCAGATGTCCTTGCAGCACACTAATAAAAGTACAACATAGCATTAAAGAAGAAGTTTAACATTAAAACATAAAAACATCCCCCCCACAATGGTTCCCACTGTGAGGGAAGGCACAAAGTCCAGTCCCCATCCTCTTGTCCACCCATAGTCGGGCCTATTGAGGTCTCCACAGTCGCCGCTACGGAGGCCCGATGTTTCAGGCCCTCTCGCCGGGTGATGGTGCTCCGGCGTCGGGAGATTCCTGTCATCGGCTTGGGATGCCTGGAACGGCCTCCTCCTTACTGGAGACCACAGCTTCCAAAGCCAACAGGCCGCTATGGACGGAGTTCCACCACTGGTGATCTCGGCGATAGATCCCAGGCTCCCGATGTTCAAAGTCAGCGCCGCTGCCCACGGCTGTCCACTCCACAGACCTGCAGCACCACGATGTTCAATCGGCAGATCCCAGCATACCGGAGTTCCAGCGCGGCGACCCAGGCAAGGCATCGCCCACTCCGCGATAGCGCTCCAGCGCTGTGCCGCCGCCGAAGCCGAGGTTCTGGCCAGGTCCCCTCAGGAAACGCCGCTCCAGGCCCCGCTGGTAGGCCTCGAGGGCTGGTCGAAGGTGCTACTCGGAGGAAGGCAGCCTCCCCGACCAGGTAGGGACTAGAAAATGCAGTTTCCCCCTCCCCCCCCACCCCACCCCGCACATAAAATAATTAGACCCCCAAACAACACTTTTACGTACTAAAAATAATAAAAAAAAGTGAAAGAAACGGACAGCGGCAGGACTGGCAGCCGTATAGGACAGCGCCCCCTCTCAGAGGTGTATAATGCCATGAACAAGCTGTCCAACAACCAAGCAAGAGGCTTGGATCATATTTCTGCTGAACATCTTAAGTATGTGAGTATGAGGATAGCTCCTCTGCTTGCTATTTGTTTTACTGGCTTTATGATTCATGGCTTGTTACCAGACTTAATGTTGTCTGTTCTGTTAGTGCCGGTCATTAAGGACAAAGCTGGTAAAGTAGGCAGCCTAAATAATTACAGGCCCATAGCTTTAGCCAGCATATTGTCAAACGTTTTAGAAAGAGTTCTGCTGGATAGAATAAATGAGTTTGTTAACTCCACAGATAATCAGTTTGGTTTTAAAGCTAAACATGGCACTGACTTATGCATATATGCCCTAAAGGAGATTGTAAACAAATATAGAGGCAAAACCTGTTCAATCCTTATGTGCTTTATTGATGCTTCCAAAGCCTTTGATCATGTTAATCGCACAAATCTGATTGTTAAAATGAGTCAAAGATGGGTGCCTAAATACACTGTGAGAATTCTGGCCTACTGGTATGCCCACCAGACTATGCAAATAAAATGGGGCAATAGGGTCTCAGCCCCATTTGGGGTTAGCAATGGTGTTAGACAAGGGGGGGTTTTGTCCCCAGTCCTTTTTAATCTTTATTATGACGATCTGTCCAAACAATTGAAAGCCTGTAATACTGGGTGCATGATTGGTAATATTTTAGTGAACCATATTATGTATGCAGATGATCTTGTGGCCTTTAGCCCATCTAGCCCTGGTCTACAGCAGCTCCTTACTATATGTTCTGTGTATGGTATGGAACATGATATTAAATATAATGCTGGTAAGAGTGCTGTTATGATCTGTAGAACCAAAGAGGATAAATGTCTAAAATGTCCTCATTTTAAATTGTCTGACAATAAACTTAGTGTCTGTAATAAGGTAAAATATCTAGGGCATTTTATTACAGAACAAATGACAGATGATGAGGATATTTATAGGCAACAACGCATGCTGTATATACAGGATGATATTCTCTTGCGTAAGTTTGGTGCGTGTGCAGATGTGGTTAAGATGTCGCTATTTAGAGCATACTGCACACCACTCTATACTGCGCACCTGTGGTCGAACTATGGAAAGACAAGTTTGCAGAGACTAAAGGTGTCATATAATGATGTCATGAGAACACTGCTAAGGAAACCTAGATGGTGTAATGTTAGTAACATGTTTGTGGCTGCAGGAGTCAGTCCTTTAGAAGCTATCCTAAGAAATCATATGTATAAATTCATTTGCAGGATAAATGACTCTAAAAATGTAATTATTGTGGCCTTGTCAAACATAAGGTTTAGCTACACGCTACGAATCCCAGTTGTGGAGACACTGGTATCGTTGTCTCGTTGTAGGACATTGATCATTCTTTTATTCTGGATTTTAATTCATGCATTGTGGTTTTTTTTCTTAATATATAATTTATGATGCGTTTATAAGTGATATACTAAGATTTTATATGTACTTTATGATATTTTTAAATATGTAATGTATTTTTATATAATGTTGCCCCTTGTCTGGATCTTGAGTCTGAAATAAAGTTTATTATTATTATAATATTTATTGTGTGTAATTAATTATTATGTAGTTTAGTGTCATTATGTGCAACATGGGCCAATGGATTGACTGATCACTTTCTCAGATTTCCCTGAAAATCAGTGCCTGTATATCAGATCACACAAGTAACACAACAGAAAACAAGGTCTCAACTCCAAATTCCAATGGGCCTTTGGCAATGTTTCGAGCTATATAAATGTTTCATAACTTCGAAGGAACTTTGAGTTGAAAGTTGATTTTTCTGCTGTGGTCTTTGTACCAGAGGTGTGCGAAACATGATTTTGAATCAAATCTTACATGGCGACCAGTCAACCTTCTTACTTGCTGTTATTTGGTACAGAATCAAATCATCCAATACCAAGCAATTGATATACGTCTCCGATAAACCATCAATGTTTACTGAATTTTGGTCCTTGGAAATGGGATTTTTGGACCTTGAAAGCCCTTGAATTTATAGCTGTTCCAAGTGTATGAACCCTGGTATGAGAAATAAGTCAGAATCAGAACCACACTTTATTTGCCAAGTATGTTTTGCAACATACGAGGAATTTTATTGGCCAGGTCAGTCATACAATTAAAAGCAACAGATCCCCCAAAAACACATTTTAACATGAACATTCACCGCAGTGACTCCTACACATTCCTCACTGTGATGGAAGGCGAAATAAAGTTCAAGTCCTTCCCTTTGTTCTTCCTCGGTCGTGGGCCTCGAGCCTCAGTTGACGGAACGATCTTGACACCCGTAGCCAGCGGCGTTTGGGCCCTCCGTGCCGTGGCGAGCAAGCTCCCGCATCGGAGGGATGTCAGCTCCCTCGCGCCGGGCGATCGAACCTCGCGTCGGGGCTGGTCGAACCTTCCAGCCAGTAGCATGTCTAAGGCCATGCGATTTTGCCAGGCCATTAGGCTGGTATCTGTCAGTTGTTCCGCTAATCCTTCAACCGCATCTCGAGTGTATTTTATAAAGCGTTGTTGATTGTAGTATAGGTAGTTGATCCAGTCCACATTTTTATTAATTGTGGACCACCAGAAGAGTATGGACTCAAAGCCCGCAGCTATCTGGTTTCTGGCTTTGAATTCATCAGGTACCTCTCTTGGCACCCCTATCGCATCTATATATATGTGTGTGTCGAATGATCCTTTCACCCCTCTCTCTTGTCGTTGGCTTCCTTCATTGAGTTCTCCAATGTTATATGTCTGATTGCAGTTGAGCACCATCCCCATGTCCTGTCCCTTTGGGTTATTTCTTGTATAGCACTCAAACCCCTCCTCCCCAAGAGGACTGGTAGTGCCAATCTTTACAGGGATGGGTGCATACATACATTCTATAGCCGCAGCACCATTTTCCTTTACATACATCAAATGGGATGGTGGTGGACCTTCTATTCTGTGGTATTGTGATTTTTATGCATGTTATATTACTCACGAGTTGGGTAACCACCCAACACACGACCCACCAACACGAAATCTTCATTTTTCCCCGGGGGTTCTTGGTAAATATTAACGTCAATGGTTCCTCTCCTTTGCGCACAGTCCACGGGCTGATATTGTCTGGTGGGGCCTCCACAGGACCCTTAACTCGACTTGCGTATGTCCACCCGTTTTCTTTTGTCCGCACTGCTGTTTCCGTGGTCATTAGTACCAAATATGGACCAGTCCACTTAGGTTGCAGCTTTTCTTCCTTCCATGATGTTACAAGATCCCAGTCCCCCGCTTTCACAGAATGGATTGGAAAGTCAAGATGGGGACTCTGGGCCAGCAGCCCCTTGGTTTTTAATTCTGTAATAGAACGAGATACTGCCAGTAAATAGTTCCTTAGGAATACATCATTCCCTTGTATTTGTTGGGACCCCATCTATCTTTCCTAAATAATAAAGACCTAACTTGTTCAACCTTTCTCTGTGTCTTAGTTGCTGAAACCCAGGCAACATTCTAATTGATCTCCTCTGTACTCTCTCTCTATTTTGTTGACCTTTTTCCTATAATTATGCCTACCAAAATTATACACCATACTCCACAATTGACCTCACCAATACCATGTACAATTTAACATTACAACCCAACTTCTATACATAATGCTCTGATTTATAAAGGCCAACACACCAAAATCTTTCTTTACCATCCTATCTTCATGAGATTCCACCTTTAGGGAACTATGCACAGTTATTCCTAGATCCCTCTGTTCAACTTCATTCCTCAATTCACAATCATTTACCATGTAGGTTCAATTTTGATTTGTCCTGCCAAGATGTATCATCTCACACTTATCAACATTAAACCCATCTGTCATGTTTCAACCCATTCTTCCAAATGATCTAAATCTCTCTGTACACTTTTAAAATCTACTTCATTATTCACAACACCCCCTATCTTAGTATCATCTACATACTTATTAATCAATTTTACCACACCAACATCCAGATTATTGATTCACATGACAAACAACAGTGGACCCCTCTAGTCACTGACCTCCAACCTGACAAACATCCATCCACCATTGCTCTCTGACATCTCCCATACAGCCACTTTTTAATCCATCTTGCTATTCCTTACTAACCCTTCTTAACCAACCTTATTTCCTTATTGAACCTTGTCAAAGGCCTTACTGAAGTTCATCTAGACAACATCCACCACTTTACCCTCATCAATTTCCCTAATAACTTTTTCAAAAAATTCAAGATTAGTCAAACATCACAATCGCAAACCCATGCTAATTCTTCCTAATCCTACCCTATTTATCCAAATTCTTATATATTGTCTTAAGTATCCTTTCCATTATTTTGCCCACCACTGATGTCAAACAACGTTCTTGGTAAAACTCTACTCTTTTCTCACATCTTTGTCCTCCTGTTCACTTACCTCAGGGCTATTATCTATTCATACCTGCGGGACGGCCCTCATGTAATTATTGAAATGGTACCAGGTATATCAACCTTCTACCTGAACATCGGTCGGTAGTTTAGAAAACTCATACATACACCTTGTCTTCAGGTTTAAAGGGTCCTTCCTCCTGGTCCACCTCCAACAGCTTTTACTTTACCTGTTCATAAATAGACTTGTATATCATAATTAACTGTTTCATATACTTTTAAAATTCTATATTTAACTGTTCCAAACTCAGTCTCTTGTAGGGACCTCTCCATTGTGCCACCTGCTCAGTTAGTTTGCATGCAACATCTCTTCAGTGCCAATGGCAGGGCATCGATCCAATTCAACTTTGTAATTAAACAAATCTTATTTATATTAACCTTCAATGTTCCATTTAATCTTTCCACCATGCCTGTAAATGCAGGTGTTACATACCCAAATGTGTATTTTACTCTAAGGGTCTCTATCGCCAACTTAGCTACTCCCTAAATGAAAACAATCCGTTGTCAAAGCTGATTTCTGTAGGTCTACCAAACCTCTTAATTACCTTATTCATCATAAACGACACTACAGGGCTTATACCTAATCTAGTCTGAACTATATCCTGCCTTTTCCCAAGGTTATCATCCTCTGTCCTACATTCGGAAGTATTTATTGATTTATTATTATTATTATTTCTCTCTCTCTCTTACATCGCTTTTCACTTATGGAACAATACCAACAAATCCTCCTTTAAATCCTTTTCTCTCTTGGGGACCCCAGTCCTGTTAGGGCTTATATCCACATTAATTTCACTCCTGATAGGACTTTTTGAGGAAACGTTCCCCAAAGACATTCATTATTGGCATGTAATTCTCTGGCACTGCTTGGTTCCGTCATAGGACTCACTTGTCTTTTCAACCAGGTCCATTGTTTATTGACAACAGCTCCTCCTGCTGGTTTGCAAGTCTTTTTCCTATCTTTGCGATATTTCTCGACCGCAGAGACCAACTGTTCGCTGAATCGGGGGTGGGAAATTAATGACAATCTCACCACCTTCTCCAATCTGCTTGACTTTAAGAAGAATGACATCCACCACAGTAGTTCATAATATAATGTTCATCAATCAACTCTCCACCTTTTCAGCTGGCTTTCCAGATAGCCAGCTGGATTACATTGTCTGAGGGCCTGCCATACCCTCTGCCTGACGGTGTCAAACAGTATGCCATTGCTTATTACATTGTTCGCATCAGTTTATACCATCCATCTTCAGTAGTTCTGTCACTTTTACCAACAGTGCCTTCAAATCTTCCATGGTCAATAATCGTCCCACGTTCTCCTCCTCCAAAGCCCTAATCCATTTCCTCCCCCATCAGGGATATAGGGTGAGGTGGTTTTTTAGCCCTCTCAGTTTATGGGTGCCCCAAGGGATAATCTGTGTCTGTCCTTCTCTTTTCTCTTTAAAGCAGTCTCATCACTTTATCCCAATGCTTCCAACTTTAACCCTTTCTGGTATGCCTTCATTCTTATTCTAAACTCAATTTCTTGCTTCTCAAATATTCTAGCCTCCTTGCAAAAATCTTCCACTGACTCCTCCTTTATTACTTTCACGCCTGTCGTTTTCTACTTCTGTTATCTCCTAACTGCCTCTCTCTCCTTCCTTTCTAAACTTGAATGTTTACCAATGAACTTATTTCCAATTATTTCAATCCATATTCACCACTATTTTAAATGTCCAATTCCTAGCACTAGTAACAATTTTCCAAATTAACTTTACTGACTAGAAATCTAAAAGAACATCAGAAAAATCAAAAGCTGATTTTACAACTTCCCCTTCTAGGTTACGAGGATACAAACAGTTAATCGTTATCTTACAGCTGTTCGTCGCCTTTCACCATGACCTAATTTATTTAAAGGAACATACACCTACCTACAGTGAACATTTTTGATTCTAATAAAACTTACTTACTTACTTACTTACTCTTACAATGTGGTCTACAAATACAATATAATTATCACATATATAAAATCCCTGGGTATTTCCTTGCCCCCAGAGGCTCAGCATTCGCCCCAACGGACTATCAGGCAGAATGCGGCTTTACCGCCCTTCCCCTCCCTTTTGGGCTTTCCGTTTTCATTGCCCATCCTCCCGATCGGAATTTCCCCCGATCTATTTAATCGCCCGAGTAGTACTTAATAGTCGTTTTCTTACCCGGGTCCTGTGCACAAGAATCACTCGATTTGGCTCCTCGCGATTTCCAACTACTCCCACTTGTTTCTCTAATCTCTGGTCTGGGATATCACTCGCTCAAACCGCTGACGGCAAGCAAGGGGTCCAGGGCCACTGAATCAGCGGGGTGCACCGTCCCTTCTCCCGTATACCACTGCCAGCTGGCCGGAGTGGCGATCCCAAGACGAGCCCCCAGGCTTGTGAGGTGCAAAAAGTGAGTGCTCACAATCACGATGCTAGAGAAATGAGAGAAACAAGTTTATTTATTAGCAAGTCTGCAGAGTCGGGTGCCTCCCCTGTCGAGACACACCGAGGTCGGGAAAGCCACTCTCTTTTATTCATATCATTTTACATTTGTTACATCTTTATTCCTCCCCTTCGGGCTCCTTTCAAATCAGAGCACTGAGGTGCACAATCTACCGGTCCCGCCCCTGGTGCCTCCCACATCATACATCGCATGTGCATTTAAATCAGACATCTTGTCATGATGGGCGTGTTTGCAATATTCATTTGTCTCATTACCCATGCGCACTAGAGAGTTGTTCATGCCCTTTACCCCAGTTCTTCCTGGACTGTCGCTATCTCCTTTTTCTCATCCTTGAAGCTCATCTACTCTCTACAATACAAAGGGTTCTTAGTCTAAATCAACTATACCTATTAACCCCTTCCTCACAACATCTTCTGTAGAGAAAGGTACGTTTTTGGAAGGAACATAGTGCAACAAATGTGTGATTCCAGGATGACACAGCCCATTGTGAAGATCAGTGAGTGCAGAAGAATGAACAGAGGCACAAAATGCTGGAGTTAATGTATCTGGAGCAACATTATCCTTACCAGGGCGGTACTCAATTGAATAACTATATGCAGATAATTCAATCCTCCATTCATGAATTTTACTGTTTTTAATCTTCGTTCGTTTCCGATTATCCAGCATAAAAGCTACTGAACGCTGATCTGTTATCAAAGTGAAGTGCTGGCGAGCAAGGAAATGACTCCATTTCCTCACTGCTTCAATAATTGGTGTAGCTACCTTTTCGGACGGGAGGGTAGTGCAATTCAATACCTTGGAGAGTACGTGACATGAAAGCCACTGGTTGTCCTCCTTGATTTAATGTTGCTGATACTGCCAAATCAGAGGCATCACATTCAACAACAAAGGGGAGATCCTCATCGATGGCGTGTAATGTCGCAGATTCTAATTGTTTCTTTAAAGAAGTAAAGGCACCAATTGCTGTAGAGTCAAGGGGGAAAGATTTTGTTCTAATCAAAGGTTGAATTTTGCCAGCAAAATTTGGTATCCATTGAGCATAATATGCAAACATCCAAAGAACCCTTCGTAGAGAGTGTAATGTGACTGGAACAGGGATCTCTTGAGTGGGCAGAGTCTTTCTGGATCAGGCTGGATTATATCATTTCCATCCCAATAACCAAGAATATTAATTGTTGACACTGATGTTATTAACTTTGCCTCATTTAATGTTAGATGTTTAGAATGTACAACATCTAAAAACCGTTGTACATTTTCATCATGTTCAGCTTGGTCTTTTCCAGCAATAGTTAAATTATCAAGATAAGGGAAAGTATCTTTAAGGTTTTCTTGTTCAACAAGTTTGTCCATCTCTCTCTGAAAAACAGCCACGCCATTAGTTACACCAAAAGGAACTCTGCAGTGGTGATATAATTTCCCATTTGCTTCAAACGCAGTGTATTTCTTCTCTGATTCCTTCAAAGGAATTTGGTAGTCAGCACTTTTTAAGTCAAAAGTAGAGAATATCTTATAATTAGCTAATGTATTGATAATCTCTTCTATACGAGGTAGTGGATATGCATCAAAATCCATGAACTGGTTTATAGAGTAATCAATGCAGAGTCTCTTTCTATGTCTCTCCAAGGGGTCCTTAACCACGACAACTTGTGCCCTCCAAGGGGAAGAGCTGGGTTCTATGATACCTTATTGTAAAAGATTAGTTACTTCTGTGTTGATAAAGTTCCTATCATCCTAAAATGTTTTGATTTTGGCTTGCACTTGGAGGATAAATTAGTGAATAATGAAGGACATTCAACAGATGCAGCAGAAAAAACACACAATACTGGTGGCTTTGACAATACAAGATCAGGCATAGTTCCTTCGGACATTATTTGAAGTGATCTGTGCTGTTTCTGAAAATCCTGACCTAGAATTATATCGCTACACAAATTTTTCAAAATACCAAGACATACAGATTTATAGCTAGTTTTGTTCAGAATAAAGTCTACAATACAAGATCCAATAATTGAGAGTTGTCAGAGCCATCGAGATTTCTCTATTTGAAGGAATTATAGTTAGATTTAGTCGAGACACAACTTGTTCACTTATAAAACGTTCTGAACTGCCAGAATCAAGTAGTACATTAAGTGTATGGCCATTGATAGATACCGTTGTATCTGCATGGGACAAGCTCTGAGGAAATGCAGCTATAATTACACATAAAGAAGGCATATACATGGCAGCAGTCACACTTTTAGTAGTTGCTT
This sequence comes from Malacoraja senta, assembly GCA_038087875.1. Classification (NCBI taxonomy): domain Eukaryota; kingdom Metazoa; phylum Chordata; class Chondrichthyes; order Rajiformes; family Rajidae; genus Malacoraja; species Malacoraja senta. Next base: position 25,379 of record JAXLNO010005110.1, read on the forward strand.
TGGACTTGCATACTCTAGAAAAATGTCCCTTCTTGCCACAACTATTACAAGTTGCCTCTTGAGCAGGTCATCTCTCTCTCTTATGAATATTACCCCCGCAAAAGTAACACTTCCTTTTTGAATAATGATATACTGCAGCAAGGTCTCCTTTATCAGTAGAAATTGTTTCAGCTTGCTCCAAATTAGTACTTGGGTGAAATTTTTTTGTAGTAGTTGCAGCAGAATACACATTAGATGAGTCATATGCATCACAATGTTTCTGAGCCAAGTCTAATAAGCTTGATTGTAAGCTGACTGTAAAGCCAAGGTTTTGTTTTCTAATAGTTTCTGTCGTATTAAAGGCGATGCCAAACCATTGATAAAAGAGTCTCGAATAAGTTCCTGTCGATATTGATCAGCCGTAACTACTTTGAATGGACAGTCTTTACTAAGTCTTTGAAGTACTTGTGAAAATTCATCAATTGACTCACCAGGTTTTTGTTTCCGAGTACCAAGGAGGTGTCGAGCGAATATCACATTGGGTGTCTTAACGAAGAGTCTGCTTAGTACATCAATAGCAGAAACATAAGTTGTACATTCCACTATGTAATCATATACATCAGAAGAGACGAAGCTTATTAATGTCTTGAGTCTGTCTGGTGCATCATTGCCACACTCATCAAAGAAGTTATTTAATATACGAAGCCAGTGCTTCCATTCCTTTGCAGTAGCTTATATTGTTGCGAGGCAAATGAAACTTTTCACCACTCAAAATGTACTTAACTTTATTTAAGCTTTAAGCAACTTATTTCTTTAATACATAAACTCAGAAACGTCTGGCAAACATGGCTGATTCCGCAGGCCTTTCCCGCCCGAAATACCTCGCACATGCGCACACTCCGGAAAAGTCTTGCACATGCGCACACTCTAGAAGAGACCTGCACCTGCGCACATGCGCCCACTTCAGTTTGAAACTGCAAAAGGTTTGCTTTGAAAATGCAAAAGGTGTGCTTTGAAAACGCAAATGGTGGTTTGGTTTGAAAATGCAAATGGTGGTCTGGTTTGGAAATGCAAAAGGTTTGGTTTGAAAATGCAAAAGGTTTGCTTTTAAAATGCAAAAGGTGGTTTCCTTTGAAAATGCAAAAATTGATTTGCTTTGAAAATGCAAAAGGTGGTTCGGTTTGGAAATGCAAAAGATTTGGTTTGAAAATGCAAAAGGTTTGGTTTGAAAATGCAAAAGGTTTGGTTTGAAAATGCAAAAGGTTTGCTTTGAAAATGCAAAAGGTGGTATTCTTTGAAAATACAATTGTTAGTTTGCTTTGAAAATGCAAGAATGGTTTGCTTTGAAAAATGCAAAAGTGGTTTTGCTTTGAAAATGCAAAATGTGGTTTGCTTTGAAAATACAAAAGGTGGTTTGCCTTGAGAATGCAAAAGGTGGTTTGGTTTGAAAATGCAAAAGGTGGTTTGCTTTATGGAAAATGTGGCTGGCTTTGAAAATGCAAAAGGTGGTTTTCTTTCAAAATGTAAAAATGTAGTTTTGTTTGAAAATGCAAATGGTGGTTTGGTTTAGAAAAGCAAAAGGTAGTTTGGATTGGAAATGCAAAAGGATGGCTTTGAAATTACAAAAGGTTTTCTTTGAAAATACAAAAGGTGCTTTGCTTAGAAAATGCAAAATGTGGTTTACTTTGTAAATGCAAAAGCTGGTTTTCTTTGAAAATGCTAAAGATTTGATTTGAAAATGCAAAAGGTTTTGTTTGAAAATGCAAAAGGTTTGCTTTGAAAATGCAAAATGTGGTTTGCTTTAAAAATGCAAAAGGTGGTTTTCTTTGAAAATGCAAAAGGTGGTTTGCTTTGAAAATGCACAAGGGTTTACTTTGAAAATGCAAAAGGTTTGCTTTGAAAATGCAAATAGTGGTTTGCTTTGAAGGGCAAATGGTGCTTTGCTTTGAAAATGCAAAACATGGTTTGCTTTGAAAATGCAAAAGGTGGTTTGCTTAGAAAATGCAAATGGTGGTTTGCTTTGAAAATGCAAAAGATGGTTTGCTTTGAAATTGCAAAAAGTGGTTTGCTTTGAAAATGCAAATGGTGGTTTGCTTTGAAAATGCAAAAGGTGGTTTGCTATAAAATGCCAAAAGGTGGTTTGCTTTGAAAATGCAAAATGTGGATTTCTTTGAAAATGCAAAAGGTCGTTTGTTTTGATAATGCAAAAAGTTGTTTGCTTTGAAAATGCAAAAGTTGGTTTGCTGGTTTGCATTGAAAATGCAAAAGGTGGTTTGCTTTGAAAATGCAAAAGGTGGTGTGCTTTTAAAATGCAAAAGGTGGTTTGCTTTAAAAATGCCAAAGGAGGTTTGCTTTGAAAATGCAAAAGGTGGTTTGCTTTGAAAATGCAAAAGGTGGTTTGCTATGAAAATGCAAAAAGGTTTGCTAAAAATGCAGTAGATTGTTTGCTTTGAAAATGGAAAAGGTGGTTTGCTTTGAAAATGCAAAAGGTGGTTTGCTTTGAAAATGCAAAAAATGTGGTTTGCTTTGAAAATGCAAAAGGTGGTTTGCTTTGAAAATACAAAAGGTGGTTTGCTTTGAAAATGCAAAAGGTGGCTTGCTTTTAATATGCAAATGGTGGTTTGCTTTGAAAATGCAAAAGGTGGTTTACCTTGAAAATGCAAAAGGTGGTTTGCTTTGAAAATGCAAATGGTGGTTTGCTTTGAAAATGTAAAAGGTGGTTTGCTTTGAAAATGCAAAAGGTGGTTTGCTGGTTTGCATAGAAAATGCAAAAGCTGCTTTTTAATGGAAATGCAAAAGGTGGTTTGCTTTGAAAATGAAAAGATGGTATGCTTTGAAAATGCAAAAGGTGGTTTGCTTTGAAAATGCAAAAGGTTTGCTTTGAAAATGCAAAGGGTTAGGTTGAAAATGCAAAAGGTTAGCTTTGAAAATGCAAATAGTGCTTTGCTTTGAAGGGCAAATTGTGGTTTGCTTTGAAAAAGCAAAAGGTGGTTTGCTTTGAAAAGGCAAAAGGTGGTATGCTTTGAAAAGGCAAAAGGTGGTTTGCTTTGAAATTGCAAAAAGTGGTTTGCTTTGAAAATGCAAATGGTGGTTTGCTTTGAAAATGCGAAAGGTGGTTTGCTATAAAATGCCAAAAGGCGGTTTGCTTTGAAAATGCAAAATGTGCTTTGCTTTGAAAATGTAAAATGTCGTTTGTTTAGAAAATGGAAAAGGTGGTTTGCTTTGAAAATGCAAAATTTGGTTTGCTGGTTTGCATTGAAAATGCAAAAGGTGGTTTGCTTTGAAAATGAAAAAAGGTGGTTTGCTTTTAAAATCAAAAGGTTTGCTTTGAAAATGCAAAGGGTTTACTTTGGAAATGCAAAGGGTTTACTTTGAAAATGCAAAAGGTTTGCTTTGAAAATGAAAATAGTGGTTTGCTTTGAAGGGCAAATGGTGGTTTGCTTTGAAAATGCAAAAGGTGATTTGCTTTGAAAAGGCAAAAGGTGGTTTGCTTTGAAAATGCAAAAGGTGGTTTGCTATGAAAATGCAAAATGATTTGCTTTAAAAATGCAGTAGATGGTTTGCTTTGAAAATGGAAAAGGTGGTTTGCTTTGAAAATGCAAAAGGTTGTTTGCATTGAAAATGCAAAAAGGTGGTTTGCTTTGAAAATCAAAAGGTTTGCTTTGAAAATGCAAAGGGTTTACTTTGAAAATGCAAAGGTTTGCTTTGAAAATGCAAATAGTGGTTTGCTTTGAAGGGCAAATGGTGGTTTGCTTTGAAAAAAGCAAAAGGTGGTTTGCTTTGAAAATGCAAAAGGTGGTTTCCTTTGAAAATGCAAAAGGTAGTTTGCTTTAGAAATGCAAAAGGTGGTTTGCTGGTTTGTATTGAAAATGCAAAAGGTTCATTGCTTTGAAAATGCAAAATGTGGAGCGCGTTGAAAATGAAAAAGGTGGTTTGCTTTAAAAATTCAGTAGATGGTTTGCTTTGAAAATGGAAAAGGTAGTTTGCTTTGAAACTGCAAAAGGTGGTTTGCTTTGAAAATCCAAAAAGGTTTGCTTTAAAAATGTAGTAAATGGTTTGCTTTGAAAATGGTAAAAGTGGTTTGCTTTGAAAATGTAACAGGTGGTTTGCTTTGAAATAGCAAGATAAGTGGTTTGCTTTGAAAATGCAAAAGGTGGTTTGCTTTGAAAATACAAAAGTTGGTTTGCTTTGAAAATGCAAAAGGTGGTTTGCCTTTAAAATGCAAAAGGTGGTTTGCTTTGAAAATGCAAATGGTGGTTTGCTTTGAAAATGCAAAATGTTTGCTTTGAAAATGCAAAGGGTGTACTTTGAAAATGCAAATGGTTTGCTTTGAAAATGCAAATAGTGGTTTGCTTTGAAAATGCAAAAGGTGGTTTGCTTTTAAAATGCAAAAGGTGGTTTGCATTGAAAATTCAAAAGGTGGTTTGGTTTGAAATTGCAAAAAGTGGATTTCTTTGAAAATGCAAAAGGTCGTTTGTTTTGATAATGCAAAAGGTGGTTTGCTTTGAAAATGCAAAAGTTTGTTTGCTGGTTTGCATTGAAAATGCAAAAGGTGGTTTGTTTTGAAAATGCTATAGATGGTTAGTTTGAAAATGCAAAAGGTGGTTTGCTATGAAAATGCAAAAAGGTTTGCTTTAAAAATGCAGTAGGTTTGCTTTGAAAATTGAAAAAAAGTGGTTTGCTTTCAAAATGGAAAAGGAGGTTTGCTTTGAAAATACAAAATGTGGTTTGCTTTGAAAATGCTATAGGTGGTTTGCTTTGAACATGCAAAAAGTGGTTTTCTTTGAAATTGCAAAAGGTGGTTTGCTTTGAAAAGGTAGTTTGCTTTGAAAATGCAAAAGGTGGATTGCTTTTAATATGCAAATGGTGGTTTGCTTTGAAAATGCAAAAGGTGGTTTGCTTTGAAAATGCAAAAGGTGGTTTGCTGGTTTGCATTGAACATGTAAAAGCTGCTTTTTAATGGAAATACAAAAGGTGGTTTGCTTTGTAAATGAAAAGATGGTATGCTTTGAAAATGCAAAAGGTGGTTTGCTTTGAAAAAGCAAAATATGGTTTGCTGTGAAAATGCTAAATGTGTTTTTTTTTGAAAATGCAAAATGTGGTTTGCTTTGAAAATGCAAAAGGTGGTTTGCTTTGAAAATGCAAAAGGTGGTTTGCTTTTAAAAGGCAAAAGGTTTGCTTTGAAAATGCAAAGGGTTTACGTTGAAAATGCAAAAGGTTAGCTTTGAAAATGCAAATAGTGGTTTGGTTTGAATGGCAAATTGTGGTTTGTTTTGAAAAAGCAAAAGGTGGTTTGCTTTGAAAAGGCAAAAGGTGGGTTGCTTTGAAAAGGCAAAAGGTGGTTTGCTTTGAAACAGAAAAAGGTGGTTTGCTTTTAAAATGCAAAAGGCGGTTTTCAATGAAAATGCAAAAGTTGGTTTGGTTTGAAATTGCAAAAAGTGGTTTGCTTTGAAAATACAAATGGTGGTTTGCTTTGAAAATGTAAAATGTCGTTTGTTTAGAAAATGGAAAAGGTGGTTTGCTTTGAAAATGCAAAGGTGGTTTGCTTTGAAAAAGCAAAAGGTGGTTTGCTTTGAAAATGCAAAAAGGTTTGCTTTAAAAATGCAGTAGATGGTTTGATTTGAAAATGGAAAAGGTGGTTTGCTTTGAAAATGCAAAAGGTGGTTTGTTTTGAAATTGCAAAAAAAAGTGGTTTACTTTGAAAATGCAAAAGGTGGTTTGCTTTGAAAATGCAAAAGGTGGTTTGCTTTAAAAATGCAAAAGGTGGCTTCCTTTTAATATACAAATGGTGGTTTGCTTTGAAAATGCAAAACGTGGTTTGCTTTTAAAATGATATCGGTGGTTTTCTTTGAAAATGCAACTGGTGGTTTGCTTTGAAAATGTAAAAGGTGGTTTTCTTAGAAAATGCAAAAGGTGGTTTGGTATAAAAATGCCAAAAAGTGGTTTGCTTTGGAAATGCAAACGGTGGTTTGCTTTGAAAATGCAAAAGGTCGTTTGCTTTGAAAATGCTAAAGGTCATTTGCTTTGAAAATGCAAAAGGTGGTTTGCTGGTTTGCATTGAAAATGCAAAAGCTGCTTTTCAATGAAAATGCAAAGGGTGGTTTGCTTTGAAAATGAAAAATGTGGTTTGCTTTGAAAATGCAAAAGGTGGCTTGCTTTTAAAATGCAAAAGGTGGTTTGCTGGTTAACATTGAAAATGCAAAAGGTGGTTTGCTTTGAAAATGCAAAATGTGGTGTGCGTTGAAAATGCAAAAAGTGGTTTGCTTTAAAAATGCGGTAGATAGTTTGCTTTGAAAATGGAAAAGGTGGTTTGCTTTGAAAATGCAAAAGGTGGTTTGCTTTGAAAATCCAAAAAGGTTTGCTTTAAAAATGTAGTAGATGGTTTGCTTTGAAAATGGAATAAGTGGTTTGCTTTGAAAATGCAAAAGGTGGTTTGTTTTGAAATTGCAAAAAAAAGTCGTTTGATTTGAAAATGCAAAAGGTGGTTTGCTTTCAAAATGCAAAAGGTGGCTTGCTTTTAATATGCAAATGGTGGTTTGCTTTAAAAATGCAAAAGGTGGTTTGGATTTGAAAATGGAAAAGGTGGTTTGTTTTGAAAATGCTATAGATGATTAGCTTTGAAAATGCAAAAGGTGGTTTGCTATGAAAATGCAAAAAGGTTTGCTTTAAAAATGCAGTAGGTTTGCTTTGAAAATGGAAAATGTGGTTTGCTTTGAAAATGCAAAAGGTGGTTTGCTATAAAATGCCAAAAGGCGGTTTGCTTTGAAAATGCAAAATGTGATTTGCTTTGAAAATGCAAAATGTCGTTTGTTTAGAAAAAACAAAAGGTGGTTTGCTTCGAAAATACAAAATGTGCTTTGCTTTGAAAATGCTATAGGTGGTTTGCTTTGAAAATGGAAAAGGTGGTTTGCTTTGTAAATGGAAACGGTGGTTTTCTTTGAAATTGCAAAAGGTGGTTTGCTTTGAAAAGGTAGTTTGCTTTGAAAATGCAAAACGTGGTTTGCTTTGAAAATGGAAAACGTGATTTGCTTTGAAAATGCAAAAGGTGGTTTGCTTTGAAAAAGCAAAAGGTGGTTTGCTTTGAAAAAGCAAAAGGTGGTTTGCTTTGAAAATGCAAAAAGGTTTGCTTTAAAAATGCAGAAGATGGTTTGCTTTGAAAATTGAAAAGGTGGTTTGCTTTGAAAATGCAAAAGGTCGTTTGCTTTGAAAATTCAAAAGGTCATTTGCTTTGAAAATGCAAAAGGTGGTTTGCTGGTTTGCATTGAAAATGCAAACGCTGCTTTTCAATGAAAATGCAAAAGGTGGTTTGCTTTGAAAATGAAAAAGGTAGTTTTCTTTGAAAATGCAAAAGGTGGTTTGCTTTGAAAATGCAAAAGGTGGTTTGCTGGTTTGCATTGAAAATGCAAAAGCTGGTTTGCTTTGAAAATGCAAAATGTGGTGTGCTTTGAAAATGCAAAAGGTGGTCTGCTTTGAAAATCCAAAAAGGTTTGCTTGATAATGTAGTAGATAGTTTGCTTTGAAAAAGGAAAAAGTGGTTTGCTTTGTAAATACAGAAGGTGGTTTGCTTTGAAAATGCCATAGGTGGCTTTCTTTTAATATGGAAATGGTGGTTTCCTTTTAAAATGCAAAAGGTTGTTTGTCTTTACTATGTAAAAGGTGGTTTGCTTTGAAAATGCAAATGGTGGTTTGCTTTGAAAATGCAAATAGTGGTTTGCTTTGAAGGGCAAATGGTGGTTTGCTTTGAAAATGCAAAAGGTGGTTTTCTTTGAAAATGTAAAAAAGGTTGTTTGCTTTTAAAATCAAAAGGTTTGCTTTGAAATGCAAAGGGTTTACTTTGAAAATGCAAAAGGTTTGCTTTGAAAATGCAAAAGGTGGTTTGCTGGTTTGCATTGAAAATGCAAAAGCTGCTTTTCAATGAAAATGCAAAGGGTGGTTTGCTTTGAAAATGAAAAATGTGGTTTGCTTTGAAAATGCAAAAGGTGGCTTGCTTTTAAAATGCAAAAGGTGGTTTGCTGGTTAACATTGAAAATGCAAAAGGTGGTTTGCTTTGAAAATGCAAAATGTGGTGTGCGTTGAAAATGCAAAAAGTGGTTTGCTTTAAAAATGCGGTAGATAGTTTGCTTTGAAAATGGAAAAGGTGGTTTGCTTTGAAAATGCAAAAGGTGGTTTGCTTTGAAAATCCAAAAAGGTTTGCTTTAAAAATGTAGTAGATGGTTTGCTTTGAAAATGGAATAAGTGGTTTGCTTTGAAAATGCAAAAGGTGGTTTGTTTTGAAATTGCAAAAAAAAGTCGTTTGATTTGAAAATGCAAAAGGTGGTTTGCTTTCAAAATGCAAAAGGTGGCTTGCTTTTAATATGCAAATGGTGGTTTGCTTTAAAAATGCAAAAGGTGGTTTGGATTTGAAAATGGAAAAGGTGGTTTGTTTTGAAAATGCTATAGATGATTAGCTTTGAAAATGCAAAAGGTGGTTTGCTATGAAAATGCAAAAAGGTTTGCTTTAAAAATGCAGTAGGTTTGCTTTGAAAATGGAAAATGTGGTTTGCTTTGAAAATGCAAAAGGTGGTTTGCTATAAAATGCCAAAAGGCGGTTTGCTTTGAAAATGCAAAATGTGCTTTGCTTTGAAAATGCAAAATGTCGTTTGTTTAGAAAAAACAAAAGGTGGTTTGCTTCGAAAATACAAAATGTGCTTTGCTTTGAAAATGCTATAGGTGGTTTGCTTTGAAAATGGAAAAGGTGGTTTGCTTTGTAAATGGAAACGGTGGTTTTCTTTGAAATTGCAAAAGGTGGTTTGCTTTGAAAAGGTAGTTTGCTTTGAAAATGCAAAACGTGGTTTGCTTTGAAAATGGAAAACGTGATTTGCTTTGAAAATGCAAAAGGTGGTTTGCTTTGAAAAAGCAAAAGGTGGTTTGCTTTGAAAAAGCAAAAGGTGGTTTGCTTTGTAAATGCAAAAAGGTTTGCTTTAAAAATGCAGAAGATGGTTTGCTTTGAAAATTGAAAAGGTGGTTTGCTTAGAAAATGCAAAAGGTCGTTTGCTTTGAAAATTCAAAAGGTCATTTGCTTTGAAAATGCAAAAGGTGGTTTGCTGGTTTGCATTGGAAATGCAAACGCTGCTTTTCAATGAAAATGCAAAAGGTGGTTTGCTTTGAAAATGAAAAAGGTGGTTTTCTTTGAAAATGCAAAAGGTGGTTTGCTTTGAAAATGCAAAAGGTGGTTTGCTGGTTTGCATTGAAAATGCAAAAGCGGGTTTGCTTTGAAAATGCAAAATGTGGTGTGCTTTGAAAATGCAAAAGGTGGTCTGCTTTGAAAATCCAAAAAGGTTTGCTTGATAATGTAGCAGATAGTTTGCTTTGAAAAAGGAAAAAGTGGTTTGCTTTGAAAATACAGAAGGTGGTTTGCTTTGAAAATGCCATAGGTGGCTTTCTTTTAATATGGAAATGGTGGTTTCCTTTTAAAATGCAAAAGGTTGTTTGTCTTTACTATGTAAAAGGTGGTTTGCTTTGAAAATGCAAATGGTGGTTTGCTTTGAAAATGCAAATAGTGGTTTGCTTTGAAGGGCAAATGGTGGTTTGCTTTGAAAATGCAAAAGGTGGTTTTCTTTGAAAATGTAAAAAAGGTTGTTTGCTTTTAAAATCAAAAGGTTTGCTTTGAAATGCAAAGGGTTTACTTTGAAAATGCAAAAGGTTTGCTTTGAAAATGCAAAAAGTGGTTTGCTTTGAAGTAAAATAGTGGTTTGCTCTGAAAAAGCAAAAGGTGGTTGCTTAGAAGATGCAAAAGGTGGTTTGCTTTGAAAATGCAAAAGGTGGTTTGCTTTTAAAGTGCAAAAGGTGGTTTGCTATAAAAACGCCAAAAGGAGGTTTGCTTTGAAAATGCAAAAGTTGGTCTGCTTTGAAAATGAAAAAGGTGGTTTGCTTTGAAAATGCTAAAGGTGGGTTGCTTTGAAAATGCAAATGGTGGTTTGCTTTGAAAATGAAAAAGTGGTTTGCTTTCAAAATGCAAAGGGTTTACTTTGAAAATGCAAAAGGCGGTTTGCTTTGAAGGGCATATGGTGGTTTGCTTTGAAAAAGCAAAAGGTGGTTTGATTTGAAAATGAAAAAAAGGTGGTTTGCTTTTAAAATCAAAAGGTTTGCTTTGAGAATGCAAAGAGTTTACTTTGAAAATGCAAAAGGTTTGTTTTGAAAATGCGAATAGTGGTTTGCTTTGAAAAAGCAAAAGGTGGTTGCTTTGAAGATGCAAAAGGTGGTTTGCTTTGAAAATGCAAAAGGTCGTTTGCTTTGAAAATACGAAAGGTCGTTTGCTTTTAAAATGCAAAAGGTGGATTGCTGGTTTGCATTGAAAATGCAAAAGGGAGTTTGCTTTCAAAATGTAAAAGGTGGTGTGCTTTGAAAATGCAAAAGGTGGTTTGCTTTGAAAATGATATAGGTGGTTTGCTTTGAAAATGCAAAAAGGTTTGCTTTAAAAAAGCAGTAGATGATTTACCTTGAAAATGGAAAAGGTGGTTTGAAAATGCAAAAGGTGGTTTCCTTTGAAAATGCAAAAAGGTTTGCTTTAAAAATGCAGTAGATGGTTTGCTTTGAAAATGCAGTAGATGGTTTGCTTTGAAAATTCAAAAGGTGGTTTGCTTTGAAAATGCAAAAGGTCGTTTGCTTTGAAAATTCAAAAGGTCATTTGCTTTGAAAATGCAAAAGGTGGTTTGCTGGTTTGCATTGAAAATGCAAACGCTGCTTTTCAATGAAAATGCAAAAGGTGGTTTGCTTTGAAAATGCAAAAGGTGGTTTGCTTTGAAAAAGCAAAAGGTGGTTTGCTTTGAAAAAGCAAAAGGTGGTTTGCTTTGTAAATGCAAAAAGGTTTGCTTTAAAAATGCAGAAGATGGTTTGCTTTGAAAATTGAAAAGGTGGTTTGCTTTGAAAATGCAAAAGGTCGTTTGCTTTGAAAATTCAAAAGGTCATTTGCTTTGAAAATGCAAAAGGTGGTTTGCTGGTTTGCATTGGAAATGCAAACGCTGCTTTTCAATGAAAATGCAAAAGGTGGTTTGCTTTGAAAATGAAAAAGGTGGTTTTCTTTGAAAATGCAAAAGGTGGTTTGCTTTGAAAATGCAAAAGGTGGTTTGCTGGTTTGCATTGAAAATGCAAAAGCGGGTTTGCTTTGAAAATGCAAAATGTGGTGTGCTTTGAAAATGCAAAAGGTGGTCTGCTTTGAAAATCCAAAAAGGTTTGCTTGATAATGTAGCAGATAGTTTGCTTTGAAAAAGGAAAAAGTGGTTTGCTTTGAAAATACAGAAGGTGGTTTGCTTTGAAAATGCCATAGGTGGCTTTCTTTTAATATGGAAATGGTGGTTTCCTTTTAAAATGCAAAAGGTTGTTTGTCTTTACTATGTAAAAGGTGGTTTGCTTTGAAAATGCAAATGGTGGTTTGCTTTGAAAATGCAAATAGTGGTTTGCTTTGAAGGGCAAATGGTGGTTTGCTTTGAAAATGCAAAAGGTGGTTTTCTTTGAAAATGTAAAAAAGGTTGTTTGCTTTTAAAATCAAAAGGTTTGCTTTGAAATGCAAAGGGTTTACTTTGAAAATGCAAAAGGTTTGCTTTGAAAATGCAAAAAGTGGTTTGCTTTGAAGTAAAATAGTGGTTTGCTCTGAAAAAGCAAAAGGTGGTTGCTTAGAAGATGCAAAAGGTGGTTTGCTTTGAAAATGCAAAAGGTGGTTTGCTTTTAAAGTGCAAAAGGTGGTTTGCTATAAAAACGCCAAAAGGAGGTTTGCTTTGAAAATGCAAAAGTTGGTCTGCTTTGAAAATGAAAAAGGTGGTTTGCTTTGAAAATGCTAAAGGTGGGTTGCTTTGAAAATGCAAATGGTGGTTTGCTTTGAAAATGAAAAAGTGGTTTGCTTTCAAAATGCAAAGGGTTTACTTTGAAAATGCAAAAGGCGGTTTGCTTTGAAGGGCATATGGTGGTTTGCTTTGAAAAAGCAAAAGGTGGTTTGATTTGAAAATGAAAAAAAGGTGGTTTGCTTTTAAAATCAAAAGGTTTGCTTTGAGAATGCAAAGAGTTTACTTTGAAAATGCAAAAGGTTTGTTTTGAAAATGCGAATAGTGGTTTGCTTTGAAAAAGCAAAAGGTGGTTGCTTTGAAGATGCAAAAGGTGGTTTGCTTTGAAAATGCAAAAGGTCGTTTGCTTTGAAAATACGAAAGGTCGTTTGCTTTTAAAATGCAAAAGGTGGATTGCTGGTTTGCATTGAAAATGCAAAAGGGAGTTTGCTTTCAAAATGTAAAAGGTGGTGTGCTTTGAAAATGCAAAAGGTGGTTTGCTTTGAAAATGATATAGGTGGTTTGCTTTGAAAATGCAAAAAGGTTTGCTTTAAAAAAGCAGTAGATGATTTACCTTGAAAATGGAAAAGGTGGTTTGAAAATGCAAAAGGTGGTTTCCTTTGAAAATGCAAAAAGGTTTGCTTTAAAAATGCAGTAGATGGTTTGCTTTGAAAATGCAGTAGATGGTTTGCTTTGAAAATTCAAAAGGTGGTTTGCTTTGAAAATGCAAAAGGTCGTTTGCTTTGAAAATTCAAAAGGTCATTTGCTTTGAAAATGCAAAAGGTGGTTTGCTGGTTTGCATTGAAAATGCAAACGCTGCTTTTCAATGAAAATGCAAAAGGTGGTTTGCTTTGAAAATGAAAAAGGTGGTTTTCTTTGAAAATGCAAAAGGTTGTTTGCTTTGAAAATGCAAAAGGTGGTTTGCTGGTTTGCATTGAAAATGCAAAAGCTGGTTTGCTTTGAAAATGCAAAATGTGGTGTGCTTTGAAAATGCAAAAGGTGGTCTGCTTTGAAAATCCAAAAAGGTTTGCTTTATAATGTAGTAGATAGTTTGCTTTGAAAAAGGAAAAAGTGGTTTGCTTTGAAAATACAGAAGGTGGTTTGCTTTGAAAATGCCATAGGTGGCTTTCTTTTAATATGGAAATGGTGGTTTCCTTTTAAAATGCAAAAGGTTGTTTGTCTTTACTATGTAAAAGGTGGTTTGCTTTGAAAATGCAAATGGTGGTTTGCTTTGAAAATGCAAATAGTGGTTTGCTTTGAAGGGCAAATGGTGGTTTGCTTTGAAAATGCAAAAGGTGGTTTTCTTTGAAAATGTAAAAAAGGTTGTTTGCTTTTAAAATCAAAAGGTTTGCTTTGAAATGCAAAGGGTTTACTTTGAAAATGCAAAAGGTTTGCTTTGAAAATGCAAAAAGTGGTTTGCTTTGAAGTAAAATAGAGGTTTGCTTAGAAGATGCAAAGGGTGGTTTGCTTTGAAAATGCAAAAGGTGGTTTGCTTTTAAAGTGCAAAAGGTGGTTTGCTTTTAAAGTGCAAAAGGTGGTTTGCTATAAAAACGCCAAAAGGAGGTTTGCTTTGAAAATGCAAAAGTTGGTCTGCTTTGAAAATGCAAAAGGTGGTTTGCTTTGAAAATGCTAAAGGTGGGTTGCTTTGAAAATGCAAAGGATTTACTTTGAAAATGCAAAAGGCGGTTTGCTTTGAAGGGCATATGGTGGTTTGCTTTGAAAAAGCAAAAGGTGGTTTGATTTGAAAATGAAAAAAAGGTGGTTTGCTTTTAAAATCAAAAGGTTTGCTTTGAAAATGCAAAGGGTTTACTTTGAAAATGCAAAAGGTTTGTTTTGAAAATGCGAATAGTGGTTTGCTTTGAAAAAGCAAAAGGTGGTTGCTTTGAAGATGCAAAAGGTGGTTTGTTTTGAAAATGCAAAAGGTCGTTTGCTTTGAAAATACAAAAGGTCGTTTGCTTTTAAAATGCAAAAGGTGGAATGCTGGTTTGCATTGAAAATGCAAAAGGGAGTTTGCTTTGAAAATGTAAAAGGTGGTGTGCTTTGAAAATGCAAAAGATGGTTTGCTTTGAAAATGATATAGGTGGTTTGCTTTGAAAATGCAAAAAGGTTTGCTTTGCAAATGCAGTAGATGGTTTGCTTTGAAAATGCAAAAGGTGGTTTGCTTTGAAAATGCAAAAGGTCGTTTGCTTTGAAAATACAAAAGGTCGTTTGCTTTTAAAATGCAAAAGGTCGTTTGCTTTGAAAATGCAATAGGTGATTTTCTGGTTTGCATTGAAAATGCAGAAGCTGCTTTTTAATGGAAATGCAACAGATGGTTTGCTTTGAAAGTGCAAAAGATGGTATGCTTTGAAAATGCAAAAGGTGGTTTGCTTTGAAAATGCAAAAGGTGGTTTGCTTTGTAAATTCAAAAAGGTTTGCTTTAGAAAAGCAGTAGATGGTTTGCTTTAAAAATGGAAAAGGTGGTTTGAAAATGCAAAAGGTGGTTTCCTTTGAAAATGCAAAAGGAGGTTTGCTTTGAAAATACAAAAGGTCGTTTGCACTGAAAATGCAAAAGGTCGTTTGCTTTTAATATGCAAAAGGTCGTTTGCTTTGTAAATGCAAAAGATTGTTTGCTTTGAAATTGCAAAAAAGTGGTTTGCTTTGAAAATGCAAAAGTGGTTTGCTTTGAAAATACAAAACGTGGTTTGATTTGAAAATGCAAAAAGTGGCTTTGTTTTAATATGCAAATGGTGGTTTGCTTTGAAAATGCAAAAGGTGGTTTGCTTTTAAAATGCAAAAGGTGGTTTGGTTTGAAAATGCAAATGTTGGTTTTCAATGAAAATGTAAAAGGTGGTTTGCTTTGAAAATGCAAAAGGTGGTTTGGTATAAAAATCCCCAAATGTGGTTTGCTTTGAAAATGTAAAAGGTGGTTTGCTTTGAAAATGCAAACGGTCGTTTGCTTTGAAAATGCAAAAGGTGGTTTGCTGGTTTGCATTGAAAATGCAAAAGCTGCGTTTTAGTGGAAATGCAAAATGTGGTTTGCTTTGAAAATGCAAAAGATGGTATGCTTTGAAAATGCAAAAAGGTTTGCTTTAAAAAAGCAGTAGATGGTTTGCTTTGAAAATGGAAAAGGTGGAATGAAAATGCAAAATGTGGTTTCCTTTGAAAATGCAAAAAGGTTTGCTTTAAAAATGCAATAGATGGTTTGCTTTGAAAATGGAAAAGGTGGTTTTCTTTGAAAATGCAAAAGGTGGTTTCCTTTGAAAATGCAAAAGGTGGTTTGCTTTGAAAATTCAAAAAGGTTTGCTTTAAAAAAGCAGTAGATGGTTTGCTTTGAAAATGGAAAAGGTGGTTTGAAAATGCAAAAGGTGGTTTCCTTTGAAAATGTAAAAGGAGGTTTGCTTTGAAAATACAAAAGGTCGTTTGCTCTGAAAATGCAAAAGGTCGTTTGCTTTTAATATGCAAAAGGTCGTTTGCTTTGAAAATGCAAAAGATTGTTTGCTTTGAAATTGCAAAAAAGTGGTTTGCTTTGAAAATGCAAAAGTGGTTTGCTTTGAAAATACAAAACGTGGTTTGATTTGAAAATGCAAAAATTGGCTTTGTTTTAATATGCAAATGGTGGTTTGCTTTGAAAATGCAAAAAGTGGTTTGCTTTTAAAATGCAAAAGGAGGTTTGGTTTGAAAATGCAAATGTTGGTTTTCAATGAAAATGTAAAAGGTGGTTTGCTTTGAAAATGCAAAAGGTGGTTTGGTATAAAAATGCCAAAATGTGGTTTGCTTTGAAAATGTAAAAGGTGGTTTGCTTTGAAAATGCAAACGGTCGTTTGCTTTGAAAATGCAAAAGGTGGTTTGCTGGTTTGCATTGAAAATGCAAAAGCTGCGTTTTAATGGAAATGCAAAATGTGGTTTGCTTTGAAAATGCAAAAGATGGTATGCTTTGAAAATGCAAAAAGGTTTGCTTTAAAAAAGCAGTAGATGGTTTGCTTTGAAAATGGAAAAGGTGGATTGAAAATGCAAAATGTGGTTTCCTTTGAAAATGCAAAAGGTCGTTTGCTTTAAAAATGCAATAGATGGTTTGCTTTGAAAATGGAAAAGGTGGTTTTCTTTGAAAATACAAAAGGTGGTTTGATTTGAAATTGCAAATGTGTGGTTTGCTTTGAACATGCAAAAAAGAGGTTTGCTTTGAAAATGCAAAAGGTGGTTTGCTTTGAAAATGCAAAAGGTGGTTTGCTTTGAAAATGCAAAAGGTGGTTTGCTTTGAAAATGCAAAATGAGGTTTGCTTTAAAAATGCAGCAGATGGTTTGCTTTGAAAATAGAAAAGGTGGTTTGCTTTGAAAATGCAAAAGATGGTTTGCTTTGAAATTGCAAAAAAGTGGTTTGCTTTGAAAATGCAAAAGGTGGTTTGCTTTGAAAATACAAATCGTTGTTTTCTTTGAAAATGCAAAAGGTCGTTTGCTCTGAAAATGCAAAAGGTCGTTTGCTTTTAATATGCAGAAGGTCGTTTGCTTTGAAAATGCAAAAGATTGTTTGCTTTGAAATTGCAAAAAAGTGGTTTGCTTTGAAAATGCAAAAGGTGGTTTGCTTTGAAAATACAAAACGTGGTTTAATTTGAAAATGCAAAAAGTGGCTTTGTTTTAATATGCAAATGGTGGTTTGCTTTGAAAATGCAAAAGGTGGTTTACTTATAAAATGGAAAAGGTGGTTTGCTTTGAAAATGCAAAAGGTGGTTTGGTATAAAAATGCCAAAAAGTGGTTTGCTTTGAAAATGCAAAAGGTAGTTTGCTTTGAGAATGCAAACGGTCGTTTGCTTTGAAAATGCAAAAGGTGGTTTGCTGATTTGCATTGTAAGTGCAAAATCTGCTTTTTAATGGAAATGCAAAAGGTGGTTTGCTTTGAAAATGCAAAAGATGGTATGCTTTGAAAATGCAAAAAGGTTTGCTTTAAAAAAGCAGTAGACGGTTTGCTTTGAAAATGGAAAAGGTGGATTGAAATTGCAAAAGGTGGTTTCCTTTGAAAATGCAAAAAGGTTTGCTTTAAAAATGCAGTAGATGGTTTGCTTTGAAAATGGAAAAGGTGGTTTGCTTTGAAAATGCAAAAGGTGGTTTAATTTGAAATTGCAAATGTGTGGTTTGTTTTGAACATGCAAAAAAAGGTGGTCTGCTTTGAAAATGTTAAAGGTGGTTTGCTTCGAAAGTGCAAAAGGTGGTTTGTTTTGAAATTGCAAAAGGTGGTTTGCTTTGAAAATGCAAAAGGAGGTTTGCTTTGAAAATGCAAATGGTCGTTTGCTCTATAAATGCAAACGGTCGTTTGCTATTAATATGCAAAAGGTCGTTTGATTTGAAAATGCAAAAGATTGTTTGCTTTGAATTTGCAAAAAAAGTGGTTTGCTTTGAAAATGCGAAAGGTGGTTTGCTTTGAAAATACAAAACGTGGTTTGATTTGAAAATGCAAAAAGTGGCTTTGTTTTAATATGCAAATGGTGGTTTGCATTGAAAATGCAAAAGGTGGTTTGCTTTTAAAGTGCAAAAGGTGGTTTGCTTTGAAAATGCAAATGTTGGTTTTCAATGAAAATGTAAAAGGTGGTTTGCTTTGAAAATGCAAAAGGTGGTTTGGTATAAAAATGCCAAAAAGTAGTTTGCTTTGAAAATGTAAAAGGTGGTTTGCTTTGAAAATGCAAAAGATGGTATGCTTTGAAAATGCTAAAAGGTTTGCTTTAAAAAAGCAGTAGATGGTTTGCTTTTTAAAATGGAAAAGGTGGATTGAAAATGCAAAAGGTGGTTTCCTTTGAAAATGCAAAAATGTTTGCTTTAAAAATGCAGTAGATGGTTTGTTTTGAAAATGGAAAAGGTGGTTTGCTTTGAAAATACAAAAGAGGGTTTGCTTTGAAATTGCAAAAAAGTGGTTTGCTTTGAAAATGCAAAAGGTGGTTTGCTTTGAAAATACAAAACGTTGTTTGATTTGAAATTGCAAAAGGTGGTTTGCTGATTTGCATTGAAAATGCAAAAGCTGCTTTTTAATGGAAATGCAAAAGGTGGTTTGCTTTGAAAATGCAAAAGGTGGTATGCTTTGAAAATGCAAAAAGGTTTGCTTTAAAAAAAGCAGTAGATGGTTTACTTTGAAAATGGAAAAGGTGGATTGAAAATGCAAATGTTGGTTTGGTATAAAAATGCGAAAAAGTGGTTTGCTTTGAAAATGCAAAAGGTGGTTTGCTTTGAAAATGCAAACGGTCGTTTGCTTTGAAAATGCAAAAGGTGGTTTGCTGGTTTGCATTGAAAATGCAAAAGCTGCTTTTTAATGGAAATGCATAAGGTGGTTTGCTTTGAAAATGCAAAGATGGTATGCTTTGAAAATGCAAAAGGTGGTTTGCTTTGAAAATGCAAAAGGTGGTTTGCTTTGAATATGAAAAAGCTGGTTTGCTTTGAAAATGCTAAAGGTTTGCTTTGAAAATGCAAAGGGTTTACTTTGATAATGCAAAAGGTTTGTTTTGAAAATGCAAATAGTGGTTTGCTTTGAAAATGCAAAAGGTGGTTTGCTTTTAAAATGAAAAAGGTGGGTTGCATTGAAAATGCAAACGTTGGTTTGCTTGGAAATTGCAAAAAGTGGTTTGCTTTGAAAATGCAAATGGTGATTTGCCTTGAAAAGGCAAAAGGTGGTTTGCTATAAAAATGCCAAAAGGAGGTTTGCTTTCAAAATGCAAAATGTGGTTTTCTTTGAAAATGCAAAAGGTCCTTTGCTTTGAAAATGCAAAAGGTTTACTATGAAAATGCAAAAGTTGGTTTGCTGGTTTGAATTGAAAATGAAAAAGGTGGTTTGCTTTGAAAATACACAAGGTGGTTTGCTTTGAAAATGCAAAAGGTGGTTTGCTTTGAAAATACAAAAGGTGGTTTGCTTTGAAAATGCAAAAGGTTGCTTGCTTTTAATATGCAAATGATGGTTTGCTTTTAAAATGCAAAAGGTGTTTTGGTTTTAAAATGCAAAAGATGGTTTGGTTTTAAAATGGAAATGTTGGTTTGCTTTGAAAATGCAAAAGGTGGTTTGCTTTGAAAATGCAAAAGATGATTTGCTTTGAAAATGCTAAATGTGGTTTGCTTTGAAAATGCAAAAGGTGGTTTACTTTGAAAATGCAAAAGGTGGTGGGCTTTGAAAATGCAAAAGCTGATTTGCTTTGAAAATGCAAAAGGTCGTTTGCTTTGAAAGTGCAAAAGGTAGTTTGATTTGAAAATGATAAATGAGGTTTGCTTTGAAAATGCAAAAAAGAGGTTTGGTTTGAAAATGCAAAAGGTGGTTTGCTTTGAAAATGCTATAAGTGGTTTGCTTTGAAAATGCAAAAGGTGCTTTGCTTTGAAATTGCAAAAGGTGGTTTGCTTTGAAAATGCAAAAGGTGGTTTGCTTTGAAAATGCAAAAAAATTGCTTTGAAAATGCAAAAGGTGCTTTGCTTTGAAAATGCAAAAGATGGTTTGTTTTGAAAATGCAAAAGGTGGTTTGTTTTGAAAATGCAAAAAGTGGTTTGCTTTGAAAATGCAAAAGGTGGTTTGCTTTGAAAAGGTGGTTTGCTTTGAAAATGCAAAAGATGGTTAGCTTTGAAAATGCAAAAGGTTTGCTTTGAAAATGCAAAAGATGGTTTGCTTTGAAAAGGCAAAAGGTGGTTTGCTATAAAAATGCCAAAAGGAGGTTTGCTTTCAAAATGCAAAATGTGGTTTTCTTTTAAAATGCAAAAGGTCCTTTGCTTTGAAAATGCAAAAGGTTTCCTATGAAAATGCAAAAGTTGGTTTGCTGGTTTGCATTGAAAATGAAAAAGGTGGTTTGCTTTGAAAATACACAAGGTGGTTTGCTTTGAAAATGCAAAAGGTGGTTTGCTTTGAAAATACAAAAGGTGGTTTGCTTTGAAAATGCAAAAGGTGGCTTGCTTTTAATATGCAAAAGATGGTTTGCTTTTAAAATGCAAAAGGTGTTTTGGTTTTAAAATGCAAAAGGTGGTTTGGTTTTAAAATGGAAATGTTGGTTTGCTTTGAAAATGCAAAAGGTGGTTTGCTTTGAAAATGCAAAAGGTGATTTGCTGTGAAAATGCTAAATGTGGTTTGCTTTGAAAATGGAAGAAGTGGTTTGCTTTGAAAATGCAAAAGGTGGTTTGCTGGTTTGCATTGAAAATGCAAAAGTTGGTTTACTTTGAAAATGCAAAAGGTGGTGGCTTTGAAAATGCAAAAGCTGATTTGCTTTGAAAATGCAAAAGGTCTTTTGCATTGAAAGTGCAAAAGGTAGTTTGCTTTGAAAATGTTAAATGTGGTTTGCTTTGAAAATGCAAAAAAGTGGTTTGATTTGAAAATGCAAAAGGTGGTTTGCTTTGAAAATGCTATAAGTGGTTTGCTTTAAAAATGCAAAAGGTCTTTTGCATTGAAAGTGCAAAAGGTAGTTTGCTTTGAAAATGTTAAATGTGGTTTGCTTTGAAAATGCAAAAAAGTGGTTTGATTTGAAAATGCAAAAGGTGGTTTGCTTTGAAAATGCTATAAGTGGTTTGCTTTAAAAATGCAAAAGGTGCTTTGCTTTGAAATTGCAAAAGGTGGTTTGCTTTGAAAATGCAAAAGGTGGTTTGCTTTGAAAATGCAAAAGGTGGTTTGCTTTGAAAATGCGAAAAAAAATTGCTTTGAAAATGCGAAAAAAAATTGCTTTGAAAATGCAAAAGGTGGTTTGCTTTGAAAATGCAAAAGATGGTTTGTTTTGAAAATGCAAAAGGTGGTTTGATTTGAAAATGCAATAGGTGGTTTGCTTTGAAAATGCAAAAGGTGGTTTGCTTTGAAAAGGTGGTTTGCTTTGAAAATGCATAAGGTGGTTTGCTTTGAAAATGCAAAAGATGGTTAGCTTTGAAAATGCAAAAGGTTTGCTTTGAAAGTGCAAAAGATGGTTTGCTTTGAAAATGCAAATGGTGGTTCGCTTTGAAAAGGTGGTTTGCTTTGAAAATGCATAAGGTGGTTTGCTTTGAAAATATAAAAGGTGGTTCGCTTTGAAATTGCAAGAGGTGGTTTGCTTTATAATGCAAAAGGTGGTTTGCTTTAAAAATGCAAAAGGTGGTTTGCATTGAAAATACAAAATGTGCTTTGCTTTGAAAAGGTGGTTTGCTTTGAAAATGCATCAGGTGGTTTGCTTTGAAAATGCAAAAGATTGTTAGCTTTGAAAATGCAAAAGGTTTGCTTTGAAAATGCAAAAGATGGTTTGCTTTGAAAATGCAAATGGTGGTTCGCTTTGAAAAGGTGGTTTGCTTTGAAAATGCATAAGGTGGTTTGCTTTGAAAATATAAAAGGTGGTTCGCTTTGACATTTCAAAAAGTGGTTTGCTTTGAAAATGCAAAAGGTGGTTTACTTTATAATGCAAAAGGTGGTTTGCTTTAAAAATGCAAAAGGTGGTTTGCTTTGAAAATACAAAATGTGCTTTGCTTTGAAAATGCAAAAGGTGATTTGTTTTGAAAATGGAAAAGGTGGTTTGCCATGAAAATGCAAAAGGTGGTTTGCTTAAAATAGGTGGTTTGCTTTGAAAATGCATAAGGTGGTTTGCATTGAAAATGCATTACGTTGTTTGCTTTGAAATTGCAAAAAGTGGTTTGCTTTGTAAATGCAAAACGTGGTTTGCTTTGAAAATGCAAATGTTGGTTTTCATTGAAAATGTAAAAGGTGGTTTGCTTTGAAAATGCAAAAGGTGGTTTGGTATAAAATGCCAAAAAGTGGTTTGCTTTGAAAATGCAAAAGGTAGTTTGCTTTGAAAATGCAAACTGTCGTTTACTTTGAAAATGCAAAAGGTGGTTTGCTGATTTGCATTGAAAATGCCAACGCTGCTTTTTAATGGAAATGCAAAAGGTGGTTTGCTTTGAAAATGCAAAAGATGGTATACTTTGAAAATGCAAAAAGGTTTGCTTTAAAAAAGCTGCAGATGATTTACTTTGAAAATGCAAAAGGTGGATTTAAAATGCAAAAGGTGGTTTCCTTTGAAAATGCAAAAAGGTTTGCTTTAAAAATGCAGTAGATGGTTTGCTTTGAAAATGGAATAGGTGGTTTGCTTTGAAAATGCAAAAGGTGGTTTGCTTTGAAAATGCAATAAGGTTTGATTTTATAATGCAGTAGATGGTTTGCTTGAAAATGGAAAAGGTGGTTTGCTTTGAAAATGCAAAAGATGGTTTGCTTTGAAATTGCAAAAATGTGGTTTGCTTTGAAAATGCAAAATGTGGTTTGCTTTGAAAATACAAAACGTGGTTTGATTTGAAAATGCAAAAACTGGCTTGCTTTTAATATGCAAATGGTGGTTTGCTTTGAAAATGCAAAAGGTGGTTTCCTTTTAAAAAATGCAAAAGGTGGTTTGCTGGTTTGCATTGAAAATGCAAAAGCTGCTTTTTAATGGAAATGCAAATGGTGGATAGCTTTGAAAATGCAAAAGATGGTATGCTTTGAAAATGCAAAAGGTGGTTTGCTTTGAAAATGCAAAAGGTGGTTTGCTTTGAATATGAAAAAGCTGGTTTGCTTTGAAAATGCTAAAGTTTTGCTTTGAAAATGCAAAGGGTTTACTTTGAAAATGCAAAAGGTTTGCTTTGAAAATGCAAATAATGGTTTGCTTTGAAGGCTAAATGGTGGTTTGCTATGAAAATGCAAGTGGTGGTTTGCTTTGAAAATGCAAAAGGTGGTTTGCTTTGAAGATGCAAAAGGTGGTTTGCTTTTAAAATGAAAAAGGTGGGTTGCATTGAAAATGCAAACGTTGGTTTGCTTTGAAATGGCAAAAAGTGGTTTGCTTTGAAAATGCAAATGGTGGTTTGCTATGAAAAGGCAAAAGGTGGTTTGCTATAAAAATGCCAAAAGGAGGTTTGCTTTCAAAATGCAAAATGTGGTTTTCTTTCAAAATGCAAAAGGTCGTTTGCTTTGAAAATGCAAAAGGTTTGCTATGAAAATGCAAAAGTTGGTTTGCTGGTTTGCATTGAAAATGAAAAAGGTGGTTTGCTTTGAAAATACACAAGGTGGTTTGCTTTGAAAATGCAAAAGGTGGTTTGCTTTGAAAATGCAAAGGGTGGTTTGTTTTGAAATAGCAAAAAGTGGTTTGCTTTGAAAATGCAAAAGATGGTATGCTTTGAAAATGCAAAAAGGTTTGCTTTATAAAAGCAGTAGATGGTTTACTTTGAAAATGGAAAAGGTGGATTAAAAATGCAAAAGGTGGATTGAAAATGCAAAAGGTGGTTTGCTTTGAAAATGCAAAAGGTGGTTTGTTTTGAAATAGCAAAAAGTGTTTTGCTTTGAAAATGCAAAAGGTGGTTTGCTTTGAAAATACAAAAGGTGGTTTGCTTTGAAAATGCAAAAGGTGGCTTGCTTTTAATATGCAAAAGATGGTTTGCTTTTAAAATGCAAAAGGTGTTTTGGTTTTAAAATGCAAAAGGTGGTTTGGTTTTAAAATGGAAATGTTGGTTTGCTTTGAAAATGCAAATGGTGGTTTGCTTTGAAAATGTAAAAGGTGTTTTGCTTTGAAAATGCAATAGGTGGTTTGGTATAAAAATGCCCCAAAGTGGTTTGTTTTGAAAATGCAAAAGGTGGTTTGCTTTGGAAATGCAAAAGGTCGTTTGTTTCCAAAATGCAAATGGTCGTTTGCTTTAAAAATGCAAAAGGTGGTTTGCTTTGAAAATGCAAAAGGTGGTTTGCTTTGAAAATACAAAATGTGCTTTGCTTTGAAAATGCAAAAGGTGATTTGCTTTGAAAATGCAAAGGTGGTTTGCCATGAAATTGCAAAAGGTGGTTTGCTTAGACTAGGTGGTTTGCTTTGAAAATGCATAAGGTGGCTTGCATTGAAAATGCAAAAGGTTGTTTGCTTTGAAATTGCAAAAAGTGGTTTGCTTTGAAAATGCAAAACGTGGTTTGCTTTGAAATGCAAAAGGTGGTTTGCTTTGAAAATTCAAAGCGTGGTTTGCTTTGAAAATGCAAAAGGTGGTTTACTTTGAAAATGCAAAAGGTCGTTTGCTTTGAAAATGCAAAAGGTGGTTTGCTGTTTGCATTGAAAATGCAAAAGGTGTTTTAGTTTGAAAATGGAAAAGGTGGTTTGCTTTGAAAATGCAAAAGGTGATTTGCTTTGAAAATGCTAAATGTGGTTTGCTTTGAAAATGCAAAAAGTGGTTTGCTTTGAAAATGCAAAAGGTGGTTTGCTGGTTTGCAATGAAAATGCAAAAGGTGGTTTACTTTGAAGATGCAAAAGGTGGTGGGCTTTGAAAATGCAAAAGGTGATTTGCTTTGAAAATGCAAAAGGTCGTTTGCTTTGAAAGTGCAAAAGGTAGTTTGCTTTGAAAATGTTAAATGTGGTTTGATTTGAAATGCAAAAAAGTGGTTTGGTTTGAAAATGCAAATGGTGGTTTGCTTTGTAAATGCTATAAGTGGTTTGCTTGGAAAATGCAAAAGGTGCTTTGGTTTGAAATTGCAAAAGGTGGTTTGCTTTGAAAATGCAAAAGGTGGTTTGCTTTGAAAATGCGAAAAAAAATTGCTTTGAAAATGCAAAAGGTGGTTTGTTTTGAAAATGCAAAAGGTGGTTTGCTTTGAAAATGCAAAAGGTGGTTTGCTTTGAAAATACAAAAGGTGGTTTGCTTTGAAAATGCAAAAGGTGGTTTGCTTTGAAAAGGTGGTTTGCTTTGAAAATGCATAAGGTGGTTTGCTTTGAAAATGCAAAAGATGGTTAGCTTTGAAAATGCAAAAAGGTTTGCTTTGAAAATGCAAAAGATGGTTTGCTTTGAAAATGCAAATGGTGGTTCGCTTTGAAAAGGTGGTTTGCTTTGAAAATGCATAAGGTGGTTTGCTTTGAAAATATAAAAGGTGGTTCGCTTTGAAATTGCAAAAAGTGGTTTGCTTTGAAAATGCAAAAGGTGGTTTGCTTTGAAAATGCAAAAGGTGGTTTGCTTTGAAAATGCAAAAGGTGGTTTGCTTTAAAAATGCAAAAGGTGGTTTGCTTTGAAAATGCAAAAGGTGGTTTGCTTTGAAAAGGTGGTTTGCTTTGAAAATGCATAAGGTGGTTTGCTTTGAAAATGCAAAAGATGGTTAGCTTTGAAAATGCAAAAAGGTTTGCTTTGAAAATGCAAAAGATGGTTTGCTTTGAAAATGCAAATGGTGGTTCGCTTTGAAAAGGTGGTTTGCTTTGAAAATGCATAAGGTGGTTTGCTTTGAAAATATAAAAGGTGGTTCGCTTTGAAATTGCAAAAAGTGGTTTGCTTTGAAAATGCAAAAGGTGGTTTGCTTTGAAAATGCAAAAGGTGGTTTGCTTTGAAAATGCAAAAGGTGGTTTGCTTTAAAAATGCAAAAGGTGGTTTGCTTTGAAAATGCAAAAGGTGGTTTGCTTTGAAAAGGTGGTTTGCTTTGAAAATGCATAAGGTGGTTTGCTTTGAAAATGCAAAAGATGGTTAGCTTTGAAAATGCAAAAAGGTTTGCTTTGAAAATGCAAAAGATGGTTTGCTTTGAAAATGCAAATGGTGGTTCGCTTTGAAAAGGTGGTTTGCTTTGAAAATGCATAAGGTGGTTTGCTTTGAAAATATAAAAGGTGGTTCGCTTTGAAATTGCAAAAAGTGGTTTGCTTTGAAAATGCAAAAGGTGGTTTGCTTTGAAAATGCAAAAGGTGGTTTGCTTTGAAAATGCAAAAGGTGGTTTGCTTTAAAAATGCAAAAGGTGGTTTGCTTTGAAAATGCAAAAGGTGGTTTGCTTTGAAAAGGTGGTTTGCTTTGAAAATGCATAAGGTGGTTTGCTTTGAAAATGCAAAAGATGGTTAGCTTTGAAAATGCAAAAAGGTTTGCTTTGAAAATGCAAAAGATGGTTTGCTTTGAAAATGCAAATGGTGGTTCGCTTTGAAAAGGTGGTTTGCTTTGAAAATGCATAAGGTGGTTTGCTTTGAAAATATAAAAGGTGGTTCGCTTTGAAATTGCAAAAAGTGGTTTGCTTTGAAAATGCAAAAGGTGGTTTGCTTTGAAAATGCAAAAGGTGGTTTGCTTTGAAAATGCAAAAGGTGGTTTGCTTTGAAAATACAAAATGTGCTTTGCTTTGAAAATGCAAAAGGTGATTTGCTTTGAAAATGCAAAAGGTGGTTTGCTTTGAAAATGCTAAATGTGGTTTGCTTTGAAAATGCAAAAAGTGGTTTGCTTTGAAAATGCAAAAGGTGGTTTGCTGGTTTGCAATGAAAATGCAAAAGGTGGTTTACTTTGAAGATGCAAAAGGTGGTGGGCTTTGAAAATGCAAAAGGTGATTTGCTTTGAAAATGCAAAAGGTCGTTTGCTTTGAAAGTGCAAAAGGTAGTTTGCTTTGAAAATGTTAAATGTGGTTTGATTTGAAAATGCAAAAAAGTGGTTTGGTTTGAAAATGCAAATGGTGGTTTGCTTTGTAAATGCTATAAGTGGTTTGCTTTGAAAATGCAAAAGGTGCTTTGGTTTGAAATTGCAAAAGGTGGTTTGCTTTGAAAATGCAAAAGGTGGTTTGCTTTGAAAATGCGAAAAAAAATTGCTTTGAAAATGCAAAAGGTGGTTTGTTTTGAAAATGCAAAAGGTGGTTTGCTTTGAAAATGCAAAAGGTGGTTTGCTTTGAAAATGCAAAAGGTGGTTTGCTTTGAAAATGCAAAAGGTGGTTTGCTTTGAAAAGGTGGTTTGCTTTGAAAATGCATAAGGTGGTTTGCTTTGAAAATGCAAAAGATGGTTAGCTTTGAAAATGCAAAAAGGTTTGCTTTGAAAATGCAAAAGATGGTTTGCTTTGAAAATGCAAATGGTGGTTCGCTTTGAAAAGGTGGTTTGCTTTGAAAATGCATAAGGTGGTTTGCTTTGAAAATATAAAAGGTGGTTCGCTTTGAAATTGCAAAAAGTGGTTTGCTTTGAAAATGCAAAAGGTGGTTTGCTTTGAAAATGCAAAAGGTGGTTTGCTTTGAAAATGCAAAAGGTGGTTTGCTTTAAAAATGCAAAAGGTGGTTTGCTTTGAAAATGCAAAAGGTGGTTTGCTTTGAAAAGGTGGTTTGCTTTGAAAATGCATAAGGTGGTTTGCTTTGAAAATGCAAAAGATGGTTAGCTTTGAAAATGCAAAAAGGTTTGCTTTGAAAATGCAAAAGATGGTTTGCTTTGAAAATGCAAATGGTGGTTCGCTTTGAAAAGGTGGTTTGCTTTGAAAATGCATAAGGTGGTTTGCTTTGAAAATACAAAATGTGCTTTGCTTTGAAAATGCAAAAGGTGATTTGCTTTGAAAATGCAAAAGGTGGTTTGCTTTGAAAATGCTAAATGTGGTTTGCTTTGAAAATGCAAAAAGTGGTTTGCTTTGAAAATGCAAAAGGTGGTTTGCTGGTTTGCAATGAAAATGCAAAAGGTGGTTTACTTTGAAGATGCAAAAGGTGGTGGGCTTTGAAAATGCAAAAGGTGATTTGCTTTGAAAATGCAAAAGGTCGTTTGCTTTGAAAGTGCAAAAGGTAGTTTGCTTTGAAAATGTTAAATGTGGTTTGATTTGAAAATGCAAAAAAGTGGTTTGGTTTGAAAATGCAAATGGTGGTTTGCTTTGTAAATGCTATAAGTGGTTTGCTTTGAAAATGCAAAAGGTGCTTTGGTTTGAAATTGCAAAAGGTGGTTTGCTTTGAAAATGCAAAAGGTGGTTTGCTTTGAAAATGCGAAAAAAAATTGCTTTGAAAATGCAAAAGGTGGTTTGTTTTGAAAATGCAAAAGGTGGTTTGCTTTGAAAATGCAAAAGGTGGTTTGCTTTGAAAATGCAAAAGGTGGTTTGCTTTGAAAATGCAAAAGGTGGTTTGCTTTGAAAAGGTGGTTTGCTTTGAAAATGCATAAGGTGGTTTGCTTTGAAAATGCAAAAGATGGTTAGCTTTGAAAATGCAAAAAGGTTTGCTTTGAAAATGCAAAAGATGGTTTGCTTTGAAAATGCAAATGGTGGTTCGCTTTGAAAAGGTGGTTTGCTTTGAAAATGCATAAGGTGGTTTGCTTTGAAAATATAAAAGGTGGTTCGCTTTGAAATTGCAAAAAGTGGTTTGCTTTGAAAATGCAAAAGGTGGTTTGCTTTGAAAATGCAAAAGGTGGTTTGCTTTGAAAATGCAAAAGGTGGTTTGCTTTAAAAATGCAAAAGGTGGTTTGCTTTGAAAATGCAAAAGGTGGTTTGCTTTGAAAAGGTGGTTTGCTTTGAAAATGCATAAGGTGGTTTGCTTTGAAAATGCAAAAGATGGTTAGCTTTGAAAATGCAAAAAGGTTTGCTTTGAAAATGCAAAAGATGGTTTGCTTTGAAAATGCAAATGGTGGTTCGCTTTGAAAAGGTGGTTTGCTTTGAAAATGCATAAGGTGGTTTGCTTTGAAAATATAAAAGGTGGTTCGCTTTGAAATTGCAAAAAGTGGTTTGCTTTGAAAATGCAAAAGGTGGTTTGCTTTGAAAATGCAAAAGGTGGTTTGCTTTGAAAATGCAAAAGGTGGTTTGCTTTGAAAATACAAAATGTGCTTTGCTTTGAAAATGCAAAAGGTGATTTGCTTTGAAAATGCAAAAGGTGGTTTGCCATGAAAATGCAAAAGATGGTTTGCTTTGAAAATGCATTAGGTGGTTTGCATTGAAAATGCATAACGTTGTTTGCTTTGAAATTGCACTAAGTGGTTTGCTTTGAAAATGCAAAACGTGGTTTGCTTTGAAATGCAAAAGGTGGTTTGCTTTGAAAATTCAAAATGTGGTTTGCTTTGAAAATGCAAAAAGTGGTTTGCTTTGAAAATGCAAATGGTGGTTTGCTGTTTGCATTGAAAATGCAAAAGGTGTTTTATTTGAAAATGCAAAAGGTGGTTTGCTTTGAAAATGCAAAAGGTGATTTGCTTTGAAAATGCTAAATGTGGTTTGCTTTGAAAATGCAAAAAGTGGTTTGCTTTGAAAATGCAAAAGGTGGTTTGCTGGTTTGCAATGAAAATGCAAAAGGTGGTTTACTTTGAAGATGCAAAAGGTGGTGGGCTTTGAAAATGCAAAAGGTGATTTGCTTTGAAAATGCAAAAGGTCGTTTGCTTTGAAAGTGCAAAAGGTAGTTTGCTTTGAAAATGTTAAATGTGGTTTGATTTGAAATGCAAAAAAGTGGTTTGGTTTGAAAATGCAAATGGTGGTTTGCTTTGTAAATGCTATAAGTGGTTTGCTTTGAAAATGCAAAAGGTGCTTTGGTTTGAAATTGCAAAAGGTGGTTTGCTTTGAAAATGCAAAAGGTGGTTTGCTTTGAAAATGCGAAAAAAAATTGCTTTGAAAATGCAAAAGGTGGTTTGTTTTGAAAATGCAAAAGGTGGTTTGCTTTGAAAATGCAAAAGGTGGTTTGCTTTGAAAATACAAAAGGTGGTTTGCTTTGATAATGCAAAAGGTGGTTTGCTTTGAAAAGGTGGTTTGCTTTGAAAATGCAAAAGATGGTTAGCTTTGAAAATGCAAAAAGGTTTGCTTTGAAAATGCAAAAGATGGTTTGCTTTGAAAATGCAAATGGTGGTTCGCTTTGAAAAGGTGGTTTGCTTTGAAAATGCATAAGGTGGTTTGCTTTGAAAATATAAAAGGTGGTTCGCTTTGAAATTGCAAAAAGTGGTTTGCTTTGAAAATGCAAAAGGTGGTTTGCTTTGAAAATGCAAATGGTGGTTTGCTTTGAAAATGCAAAAGGTGGTTTGCTTTAAAAATGCAAAAGGTGGTTTGCTTTGAAAATGCAAAAGGTGGTTTGCTTTGAAAAGGTGGTTTGCTTTGAAAATGCATAAGGTGGTTTGCTTTGAAAATGCAAAAGATGGTTAGCTTTGAAAATGCAAAAAGGTTTGCTTTGAAAATGCAAAAGATGGTTTGCTTTGAAAATGCAAATGGTGGTTCGCTTTGAAAAGGTGGTTTGCTTTGAAAATGCATAAGGTGGTTTGCTTTGAAAATATAAAAGGTGGTTCGCTTTGAAATTGCAAAAAGTGGTTTGCTTTGAAAATGCAAAAGGTGGTTTGCTTTGAAAATGCAAAAGGTGGTTTGCTTTGAAAATGCAAAAGGTGGTTTGCTTTGAAAATACAAAATGTGCTTTGCTTTGAAAATGCAAAAGGTGATTTGCTTTGAAAATGCAAAAGGTGGTTTGCTTTGAAAATGCTAAATGTGGTTTGCTTTGAAAATGCAAAAAGTGGTTTGCTTTGAAAATGCAAAAGGTGGTTTGCTGGTTTGCAATGAAAATGCAAAAGGTGGTTTACTTTGAAAATGCAAAAGGTGGTGGGCTTTGAAAATGCAAAAGGTGATTTGCTTTGAAAATGCAAAAGGTCGTTTGCTTTGAAAGTGCAAAAGGTAGTTTGCTTTGAATATGTTAAATGTGGTTTGATTTGAAAATGCAAAAAAGTGGTTTGGTTTGAAAATGCAAATGGTGGTTTGCTTTGTAAATGCTATAAGTGGTTTGCTTTGAAAATGCAAAAGGTGCTTTGGTTTGAAATTGCAAAAGGTGGTTTGCTTTGAAAATGCAAAAGGTGGTTTGCTTTGAAAATGCAAAAGGTGGTTTGCTTTGAAAATGCAAAAGGTGGTTTGCTTTGAAAAGGTGGTTTGCTTTGAAAGTGCATAAGGTGGTTTGCTTTGAAAATGCAAAAGATGGTTAGCTTTGAAAATGCAAAAAGGTTTGCTTTGAAAATGCAAAAGATGGTTTGCTTTGAAAATGCAAATGGTGGTTCGCTTTGAAAAGGTGGTTTGCTTTGAAAATGCATAAGGTGGTTTGCTTTGAAAATATAAAAGGTGGTTCGCT
The DNA here is from genome assembly GCA_038087875.1 of Malacoraja senta. Lineage (NCBI taxonomy): Eukaryota > Metazoa > Chordata > Chondrichthyes > Rajiformes > Rajidae > Malacoraja > Malacoraja senta. The sequence continues at coordinate 55,839 of JAXLNO010005110.1, forward strand.
TTGAAATTGCAAAAAGTGGTTTGCTTTGAAAATGCAAAAGGTGGTTTGCTTTGAAAATGCAAAAGGTGGTTTGCTTTGAAAATGCAAAAGGTGGTTTGCTTTGAAAATGCAAAAGGTGGTTTGCTTTGAAAATGCAAAAGGTGGTTTGCTTTGAAAAGGTGGTTTGCTTTGAAAATGCATAAGGTGGTTTGCTTTGAAAATGCAAAAGATGGTTAGCTTTGAAAATGCAAAAAGGTTTGCTTTGAAAATGCAAAAGATGGTTTGCTTTGAAAATGCAAATGGTGGTTCGCTTTGAAAAGGTGGTTTGCTTTGAAAATGCATAAGGTGCTTTGCTTTGAAAATATAAAAGGTGGTTCGCTTTGAAATTGCAAAAAGTGTTTTGCTTTGAAAATGCAAAAGGTGGTTTGCTTTGAAAATGCAAAAGGTGGTTTGCTTTGAAAATGCAAAAGGTGGTTTGCTTTGAAAATACAAAATGTGCTTTGCTTTGAAAATGCAAAAGGTGATTTGCTTTGAAAATGCAAAAGGTGGTTTGCCATGAAAATGCAAAAGGTGGTTTGCTTTGAAAATGCAAAAGGTGGTTTGCTGTTTGCATTGAAAATGCAAAAGGTGTTTTATTTGAAAATGCAAAAGGTGGTTTGCTTTGAAAATGCAAAAGGTGATTTGCTTTGAAAATGCTAAATGTGGTTTGCTTTGAAAATGCAAAAAGTGGTTTGCTTTGAAAATGCAAAAGGTGGTGGGCTTTGAAAATGCAAAAGGTGATTTGCTTTGAAAATGCAAAAGGTCGTTTGCTTTGAAAATGCAAAAGGTCGTTTGCTTTGAAAGTGCAAAAGGTGGTTTGCTTTGAAAATGCTAAAACTGGTTTGCTTTGAAAATGCAAAAAGTGGTTTGCTTTGAAAATGCAAAAGGTGGTTTGCTGGGTTGCATTGAAATTGCAAAACGTGGTTTGCTTTGAAAATGCAAAAGCTGGTTTGTTTTGAAAATGCGAAAAAAAATTGCATTGAAAATGCAAAATGTTGTTTCTTTGAAAATGCAAAAGGTGGTTTGTATTGAAAATACAAAAGGTGGTTTGTTTTGAAAATGCAAAAGGTGGTTTGCTTTGAAAATGCAAAAGCTGGTTTGTTTTGAAAATGCAAAAGGTGGTTTGCTTTGGAAATGCAAAAGGTCGTTTGTTTCCAAAATGCAAATGGTCGTTCGCTTTAAAAATGCAAAAGGTGGTTTGCTTTGAAAATGCAAAAGGTGGTTTGCTTTGAAAATACAAAATGTGCTTTGCTTTGAAAATGCAAAAGGTGATTTGCTTTGAAAATGCAAAGGTGGTTTGCCATGAAAATGCAAAAGGTGGTTTGCTTAGACTAGGTGGTTTGCTTTGAAAATGCATAAGGTGGCTTGCATTGAAGATGCAAAAGGTTGTTTGCTTTGAAATTGCAAAAGGTGGTTTGCTTTGAAAATGCAAAAGGTCGTTTGCTTTGAAAGTGCAAAAGGTAGTTTGCTTTGAAAATGTGAAATGTGGTTTGATTTGAAAATGCAAAAAAGTGGTTTGGTTTGAAAATGCAGAAGGTGGTTTGCTTTGTAAATGCTATAAGTGGTTTGCTTTGAAAAGGCAAAAGGTGCTTTGCTTTGAAATTGCAAAAGGTGGTTTGCTTTGAAAATGCAAAAGGTGGTTTGCTTTGAAAATGCGAAAAAAAATTGCTTTGAAAATGCAAAAGGTGGTTTGTTTTGAAAATGCAAAAGGTGGTTTGCTTTGAAAATGCAAAAGGTGGTTTGCTTTGAAAATGCAAAAGGTGGTTTGCTTTGAAAATGCAAAAGGTGGTTTGCTTTGAAAAGGTGGTTTGCTTTGAAAATGCATAAGGTGGTTTGCTTTGAAAATGCAAAAGATGGTTAGCTTTGAAAATGCAAAAGATGGTTTGCTTTGAAAATGCAAATGGTGGTTCGCTTTGAAAAGGTGGTTTGCTTTGAAAATGCATAAGGTGGTTTGCTTTGAGAATATAAAAGGTGGTTCGCTTTGAAATTGCAAAAAGTGGTTTGCTTTGAAAATGCAAAAGGTGGTTTGCTTTGAAAATGCAAAAGGTGGTTTGCTTTGAAAATGCAAAAGGTGGTTTGCTTTGAAAATACAAAATGTGCTTTGCTTTGAAAATGCAAAACGTGATTTGCTTTGAAAATGCAAAAGATGGTTTGCAATGAAAATGCAAAAGGTGGTTTGCTTTGAAAATGCATTAGGTGGTTTGCATTGAAAATGCATAACGTTGTTTGCTTTGAAATTGCACAAAGTGGTTTGCTTTGAAAATGCAAAACGTGGTTTGCTTTGAAATGCAAAAGGTGGTTTGCTTTGAAAATTCAAAATGTGGTTTGCTTTGAAAATGCAAAAAGTGGTTTGCTTTGAAAATGCAAAAGGTGGTTTGCTTTGAAAATGCTAAATGTGGTTTGCTTTGAAAATGCAAAAAGTGGTTTGCTTTGAAAATGCAAAAGGTGGTGGGCTTTGAAAATGTTAAAGGGGGTTTGCTTTGAAAATGCAAAAATGCGGTTTGCTTGTAAAATGCAAAAGGTGGTTTGCTTTGAAAATGCTAAAACTGGTTTGCTTTGAAAATGCAAAAAGTGGTTTGCTTTGAAAATGCAAAAGGTGGTTTGCTGGGTTGCATTGAAATTGCAAAAGGTGGTTTGCTTTGAAAATGCAAAAGCTGGTTTGTTTTGAAAATGCGAAAAAAAATTGCTTTGAAAATGCAAAATGTTGTTTCTTTGAAAATGCTAAAGGTGGTTTGTATTGAAAATACAAAAGGTGGTTTGTTTTGAAAATGCAAAAGGTGGTTTGCTTTGAAAATGCAAAAGGTGGTTTGCTTTGAAAATGCAAAAGGTGGTTTGCTTTGAAAATGCAAAAGCTGGTTTGTTTTGAAAAAGCAAAAGGTGGTTTGCTTTGGAAATGCAAAAGGTCGTTTGTTTCCAAAATGCAAATGGTCGTTTGCTTTAAAAATGCAAAAGGTGGTTTGCTTTGAAAATGCAAATGGTGGTTTGCTTTGAAAATACAAAATGTGCTTTGCTTTGAAAATGCAAAAGGTGATTTGCTTTGAAAATCCAAAGGTGGTTTGCCATGAAAATGCAAAAGGTGGTTTGCTTAGACTAGGTGGTTTGCTTTGAAAATGCATAAGGTGGCTTGCATTGAAGATGCAAAAGGTTGTTTGCTTTGAAATTGCAAAAAGTGGTTTGCTTTGAAAATGCAAAACGTGGTTTGCTTTGAAATGCAAAAGGTGGTTTGCTTTGAAAATTCAAAGCGTGGTTTGTTTTGAAAATGCAAAAGGTGGTTTGCTTTGAAAATGCAAAAGGTCGTTTGCTTTGAAAATGCAAAAGGTGGTTTGCTGTTTGCATTGAAAATGCAAAAGGTGTTTTAGTTTGAAAATGGAAAAGGTGGTTTGCTTTGAAAATGCAAAAGGTGATTTGCTTTGAAAATGCTAAATGTGGTTTGCTTTGAAAATGCAAAAAGTGGTTTGCTTTGAAAATGCAAAAGGTGGTTTGCTGGTTTGCAATGAAAATGCAAAAGGTGGTTTACTTTGAAGATGCAAAAGGTGGTGGGCTTTGAAAATGCAAAAGGTGATTTGCTTTGAAAATGCAAAAGGTCGTTTGCTTTGAAAGTGCAAAAGGTAGTTTGCTTTGAAAATGAGAAATGTGGTTTGATTTGAAAATGCAAAAAAGTGGTTTGGTTTACAAATGCAAAAGGTGGTTTGCTTTGTAAATGCTATAAGTGGTTTGCTTTGAAAAGGCAAAAGGTGCTTTGCTTTGAAATTGCAAAAGGTGGTTTGCTTTGAAAATGCAAAAGGTGGTTTGCTTTGAAAATGCGAAAAAAAATTGCTTTGAAAATGCAAAAGGTGGTTTGTTTTGAAAATGCAAAAGGTGGTTTGCTTTGAAAATGCAAAAGGTGGTTTGCTTTGAAAATGCAAAAGGTGGTTTGCTTTGAAAATGCAAAAGGTGGTTTGCTTTGAAAAGGTGGTTTGCTTTGAAAATGCATAAGGTGGTTTGCTTTGAAAATGCAAAAGATGGTTAGCTTTGAAAATGCAAAAAGGTTTGCTTTGAAAATGCAAAAGATGGTTTGCTTTGAAAATGCAAATGGTGGTTCGCTTTGAAAAGGTGGTTTGCTTTGAAAATGCATAAGGTGGTTTGCTTTGAAAATATAAAAGGTGGTTCGCTTTGAAATTGCAAAAAGTGGTTTGCTTTGAAAATGCAAAAGGTGGTTTGCTTTGAAAATGCAAAAGGTGGTTTGCTTTGAAAATGCAAAAGGTGGTTTGCTTTGAAAATACAAAATGTGCTTTGCTTTAAAAATGCAAAAGGTGATTTGCTTTGAAAATGCAAAAGGTGGTTTGCCATGAAAATGCAAAAGGTGGTTTGCTTAGAATATGTGGTTTGCTTTGAAAATGCATTAGGTGGTTTGCATTGAAAATGCATAACGTTGTTTGCTTTGAAATTGCACAAAGTGGTTTGCTTTGAAAATGCAAAACGTGGTTTGCTTTGAAATGCAAAAGGTGGTTTGCTTTGAAAAATCAAAATGTGGTTTGCTTTGAAAATGCAAAAAGTGGTTTGCTTTGAAAATGCAAAAGGTGGTTTGCTGTTTGCATTGAAAATGCAAAAGGTGTTTTATTTGAAAATGCAAAAGGTGGTTTGCTTTGAAAATGCAAAAGGTGATTTGCTTTGAAAATGCTAAATGTGGTTTGCTTTGAAAATGCAAAAAGTGGTTTGCTTTGAAAATGCAAAAGGTGGTGGGCTTTGAAAATGCAAAAGGTGATTTGCTTTGAAAATGCAAAAGGTCGTTTACTTTGAAAATGCAAAAGGTCGTTTGGTTTGAAAGTGCAAAAGGTAGTTTGCTTTGAAAATGTTAAAGGGGGTTTGCTTTGAAAATGCAAAAATGCGGTTTGCTTGTAAAATGCAAAAGGTGGTTTGCTTTGAAAATGCTAAAACTGGTTTGCTTTGAAAATGCAAAAAGTGGTTTGCTTTGAAAATGCAAAAGGTGGTTTGCTGGTTTGCATTGAAATTGCAAAATGTGGTTTGCTTTGAAAATGCAAAAGCTGGTTTGTTTTGAAAATGCGAAAAAAACATTGCTTTGAAAATGCAAAATGTGGTTTCTTTGAAAATGCAAAAGGTGGTTTGTATTGAAAATACAAAAGGTGGTTTGTTTTGAAAATGCAAAAGGTGGTTTGCTTTGAAAATGCAAAAGGTGGTTTGCTTTGAAAATGCAAAAGGTGGTTTGCTTTGTAAATGCAAAAGCTGGTTTGTTTTGAAAATGCGAAAAAAAATTGCTTTGAAAATGCAAAATGTGGTTTCTTTAAAAATGCAAAAGGTGGTTTGTATTGAAAATACAAAAGGTGGTTTGTTTTCAAAATGCCAAAGGTGGTTTGCTTTGAAAATGCAAAAGGTGGTTTGCTTTGAAAATGCAAAAGGTGGTTTGCTTTGAAAATGTAAAAGGTGGTTTGCATTGAAAATGCAAAAGGTTGTTTGCTTTGAATAGGTGGTTTGCTTTGAAAATGCATAAGGTGGTTTGCTTTGAAAATGCAAAAGATGGTTTGCTTTGAAAATACATAAAGGTTTGCTTTGAAAATGCAAAAGGTGGTTTGTTTTGAAAATGCAGAAGGTGGTTTGTTTTCAAAATGCAAAAGGTGGTTTGCTTTGAAAATGCAAAAGGTACTTTGCTTTGAAAATGCAAAAGGTGGTTTGCTTTGAAAATGCAAAACGTAGTTTGTTTTGAAAATGCAAAAGGTGGTTTGCTTTGAAAATGCAAAGGCAAGTGAGGTTGCTTTAAAAAAAATCACTTCCACTCACGGCTTCGATTCTTGGCCATATTACTCAGTCCCCCTCCAGCTGTCAGGGCCATAGATGAAAAATATAAGACTTATAAATGTTTAAATAATGTTGAAATTCTCTCTCCTGTCAATCATGCCATGGAGGACACGCCCCATCCGGTGGGAGGGGGGGACTATAAACCCGGAAGTGTGGACTTGCCACAGTCGCTGCAAGATGGGGGAGGGAGAGTTCACGACTCTGAGTCTGAGCAGTGAATAAACTGATCACTGAACACATGTCCGCTAAACTGTGAGTGTGGTTTTATGTGCTTTTATGTGGTTTATTTGGAACTGTGTTTGGAAGGAATAAATGTTTTTACGTGCCTTTTGAATGTGCCGCTTATTTAAAAGTGTGCCTTTTGACTGCCGCTAATTGAAACGAGTGCCTTTTGACGGTGTCGCTAATTGAAAAGTGTGCCTCTTGACTGTGCCGCTAATTGAAAAGTGTGCCTTTTGACGGTGCCGCCAATTGAAAACTGTGCCTTTTGACTGTGCTGCTAAGCTGTGCCTATATTTTAAAATGTGATTTGCTTTATAAATGTGGCTTGCGTTTTAATGTGGCTTGCGTTTTAAATGTGGCTTGCTGTGCAACCGTTTTTGGAAGGAAAACTGAATAAACGTTTTATTAGATCAGGACTGTGTTTAATGCAAAATTCCCGCAAAATTGCCGCTCATTCCGTGACTTAGTGGACAGATGGTGCTGAAAATGCACAAGGTGGTTTGTTTTGAAAATGCAAAATGTGGTTTGCTTTGAAAATGCAAAAGGTGGTTTGCTTTGAAAATGCAAAAGGTGGTTTGGTTTGAAAATGCAAAATGTGGTTTGCTTTGAAAAGGTGGTTTGCTTTGAAAATGCGTAAGGTGGTTTGCTTTGAAAATGCAAAAGATTGTTGGCTTTGAAAATGCAAAAAGGTTTGTTTTGAAAATGCAAAAGATGGTTTGTTTTGAAAATGCAAATGGTGGTTCGCTTTGAAAAGGTGGTTTGCTTTGAAAATGCATAAGGTGGTTTGTTTGAAAATATAAAAGGTGGTTCGCTTTGAAATTGCAAAAAGTGGTTTGCTTTGAAAATGCAAAAGGTGGTTTGCTTTGAAAATGCAAAAGGTGGTTTGCTTTGAAAATGCAAAAGGTGGTTTGCTTTGAAAATACAAAATGTGCTTTGCTTTGAAAATGCAAAAGGTGATTTGCTTTGAAAATGCAAAAGGTGGTTTGCCATGAAAATGCAAAAGGTGATTTGCTTTGAAAATGCAAAGGCAAGTGAGGTTGCTTTTAAAATGTAAAGGCAAGTGCGTTTGGTTTGAGAATGCAAAGGCAAGTGCGGTTGCTTTGAAAATGCAAAGGCAAGTGCGGTTGCTTTGAAAATGCATAGGCAAGTGATTCAAAGTCAAATCTTGACCACTTCCTGTTTGCACTGTATATTGGTTTTAGAAAAATCACTTCCACTCACGGTTTCGATTTTTGGCCATATTACTCAGTCCCCCTCCAGCTGTCAGGGCCATAGATGAAAAATATAAGACTTATAAATGTTTAAATAATGTTGAAATTCTCTCTCCTGTCAATCATGCCATGGAGGACACGCCCCATCCTGTGGGAGGGGGGGACTATAAACCCGGAAGTGTGGACTTGCCACAGTCGCTGCAAGATGGGGGAGGGAGAGTTCACGACTCTCAGTCTGAGCAGTGAATAAAGTGATCACTGAACACATGTCCGCTAAACTGTGAGTGTGGTTTTATGTGCTTTTATGTGGTTTATTTGGAACTGTGTTTGGAAGGAATAAATGTTTTTACGTGCCTTTTGAATGTGCCGCTAATTTAAAAGTGTGCCTTTTGACTGTGCCGCTAATTGAAACGAGTGGCTTTTGACGGTGTCGCTAATTGAAAATTGTGCCTCTTGACTGTGCCGCTAATTGAAAAGTGTGCCTTTTGACGGTGCCGCCAATTGAAAACTGTGCCTTTTGACTGTGCCGCTAAGCTGTGCCTATATTTTAAAATGTGATTTGCTTTATAAATGTGGCTTGCGTTTTAATGTGGCTTGCGTTTTAAATCTGGCTTGCTGTGCAACCGTTTTTGGAAGGAAAAACAGTGAATAAACGTTTTATTAGATCAGGACTGTGTTTAATGCAAAATTCTCGCAAAATTGCCGCTCATTCCGTGACTTAGTGGAGAGATGGTGCTGAAAATGCAAAAGGTGGTTTGTTTTGAAAATGCAAAAGGTGGTTTTCTTTGAAAATGCAAAAGGTGGTTTGCTTTGAAAATGCAAAAGGTGGTTTGGTTTGAAAATGCAAAATGTGGTTTGCTTTGAAAAGGTGGTTTGCTTTGAAAATGCATACGGTGGTTAGCTTTGAAAATGCAAAAGATGGTTGGCTTTGAAAATGCAAAAAGGTTTGCTTTGAAAATGCAAAAGATGGTTTGTTTTGAAAATGCAAATGGTGGTTCGCTTTGAAAAGGTGGTTTGCTTTGAAAATGCATAAGGTGGTTTGCTTTGAAAATATAAAAGGTGGTTCGCATTGAAATTGCAAAAAGTGGTTTGCTTTGAAAATGCAAAAGGTGGTTTGCTTTGAAAATGCAAAAGGTAGTTTGCTTTGAAAATGCAAAAGGTGGTTTGCTTTGAAAATACAAAATGTGCTTTGCTTTGAAAATGCAAAAGGTGATTTGCTTTGAAAATGCAAAAGGTGGTTTGCCATGAAAATGCAAAAGGTGATTTGCTTTGAAAATGCAAAGGCAAGTGAGGTTGCTTTTAAAATGTAAGGGCAGGTGCGTTTGGTTTGAAAATGCAAAGGCAAGTGCGGTTGCTTTGAAAATGCAAAGGCAAGTGCGGTTGCTTTGAAAATGCATAGGCAAGTGATTCAAAGTCAAGTCTTGACCACTTCCTGATTGCACTGTATATTGGTTTTAGAAAAATCACTTCCACTCACGGCTTCGATTTTTGGCCATATTACTCAGTCCCCCTCCAGCTGTCAGGGCCATAGATGAAAAATATAAGACTTATAAATGTTTAAATAATGTTGAAATTCTCTCTCCTGTCAATCATGCCATGGAGGACACGCCCCATCCGGTGCGAGGGGGGGACTATAAACCCGGAAGTGTGGAATTGCCGCAGTCGCTGCAAGATGGGGGAGGGAGAGTTCACGACTCTCAGTCTGAGCAGTGAATAAACTGATCACTGAACACATGTCCCCTAAACTGTGAGTGTGGTTTTATGTGCTTTTATGTGGTTTATTTGGAACTGTGTTTGGAAGGAATAAATGTTTTACGTGCCTTTTGAATGTGCCGCTAATTTAAAAGTGTGCCTTTTGACTGTGCCGCTAATTCAAAAGAGTGCCTTTTGACGGTGTCGCTAATTGAAAAGTGTGCCTCTTGACTGTGCCGCTAATTGAAAAGTGTGCCTTTTGACGGTGCCGCTAATTGAAAACTGTGCCTTTTGACTGTGCCGCTAAGCTGTGCCTATATTTTAAAATGTGATTTGCTTTATAAATGTGGCTTGCGTTTTAAATGTGGCTTGCTGTGCAACCGTTTTTGGAAGGAAAAACAGTGAATAAACGTTTTATTAGATTCAGGACTGTGTTTAATGCTAAATTCCCGCAAAATTGCCGCTCATTCCGTGACTTAGTGGAGAGATGGTGCTGAAAATGCAAAAGGTGGTTTGTTTTGAAAATGCAAAAGGTGGTTTGCTTTGAAAATGCAAAAGGTGGTTTGCTTTGAAAATGCAAAAGGTGGTTTGGTTTGAAAATGCAAAATGTGGTTTGCTTTGAAAAGGTGGTTTGCTTTGAAAATGCGTCAGGTGGTTTGCTTTGAAAATGCAAAAGATGGTTGGCTTTGAAAATGCAAAAAGGTTTGCTTTGAAACTGCTAAAGATGGTTTGCTTTGAAAATGCAAATGGTGGTTCGCTTTGAAAAGGTGGTTTGCTTTGAAAATGCATAAGGTGGTTTGCTTTGAAAATATAAAAGGTGGTTCGCTTTGAAATTGCTACAAGTAGTTTGCTTTGAAAATGCAAAAGGTGGTTTGCATTAAAAATGCAAAAGGTGGTTTGCTTTGAAAATGCAAAAGGTGGTTTGCTTTGAAAATACAAAATGTGCTTTGCTTTGAAAATGCAAAAGGTGATTTGCTTTGAAAATGCAAAAGGTGGTTTGCCATGAAAATGCAAAAGGTGGTTTGCTTAGAATAGGTGGTTTGCTTTGAAAATGCATAAGGTGGTTTGCATTGAAAAAGCAGAACGTTGTTTGCTTTGAAATTGCACAAAGTGGTTTGCTTTGAAAATGCAAAACGTGGTTTGCATTGAAATGCAAAAGGTGGTTTGCTCTGAAAATTCAAACGTGGTTTGCTTTGAAAATGCAAACGGTGGTTTGCTTTGAAAATGCAAAGGGTGGTTTGCTGTTTGCATTGAAAATGCAAAAGGTGTTTTTTGTTAGAAAATGCAAAAGGTGGTTTGCTTTGAAAATGCAAAAGGTGATTTGCTTTGAAAATGCTAAATGTGGTTTGCTTTGAAAATGCAAAAAGTGGTTTGTTTTGAAAATGCAAAAGGTGGTTTGCTGGTTTGCATTGAAAATGCAAAAGGTGGTTTACTTTGAAAATGCAAAAGGTGGTGGTCTTTGAAAATGCAAAAGGTGATTTGCTTTGAAAATGCAAAAGGTCGTTTGCTTTGAAAGTGCAAAAGGTAGTTTGCTTTGAAAATGTTAAAGGGGGTTTGCTTTGAAAATGCAAAAATGTGGTTTGCTTGGAAAATGCAAAAGGAGCTTTGCTTTTAAATTGCAAAAGGTGGTTTGCTTTGAATATGCAAAAGCTGGTTTGTTTTGAAAATGCGGGAAAAAATTGCTTTGAAAATGCAAAATGTGGTTTCTTTGAAAATGCAAAAGGTGGTTTGTATTGAAAATACAAAAGGTGGTTTGTTTTGAAAATGCAAAAGGTGGTTTGCTTTGAAAATGCAAAAGGTGGTTTGCTTTGAAAATGCAAAAGGTGGTTTGCTTTGAAAACAAAAGGTGGTTTGCTTTGAAAAGGTGGTTTGCTTTGAAAATGCAAAAGGTTGTTTGTTTTGAAAATGCAAAAGGTGGTTTGTTTTGAAAATGCAAAAGGTGGTTTGCTTTGACAATGCAAAAGGTGGTTTTCTTTGAAAATGCAAAAGGTGGTTTGCTTTGAAAATGCTAAAAATGTTTTGCTTTGGAAATTCAAAAGGTGGTTGGTTTTGAAAATGCAGAAGGTGGTTTGTTTTGAAAATGCAGAAGGTGGTTTGTTTTGAAAATGCAAAAGATGGTTTGCTTTGAAAATGCAAAAGGTGGTTTGCTTTGAAAATTTAAAAGGTGGTTTGCTTTGAAAATGCAAAAGGTGGTTTGTTTTGAAAATGCAAAAGATGGTTTGCTTTGAAAATGCCAAAGGTGGTTTGCTTTGAAAATGCAAAAGGTGGTTTGCTTTGAAAATGCAAAAGATGGTTTGCTTTGAACATACATAAAGGTTTGCTTTGAAAATGCAAAAGGTGGTTTGTTTTGAAAATGCAGAGGGTGGTTTGTTTTGAAAATGCAAAAGGTGGTTTGCTTTGAAAATGCAAAAGATGGTTTGCTTTGAAAATGCAAAAGGTGGTTTGCTTTGAAAATGCGAAAAATGTTTTGCTTTGGAAATTCAAAAGGTGGTTTGTTTTGAAAATGCAGAAGGTGGTTTGTTTTGAAAATGCAGAAGGTGGTTTGTTTTGAAAATGCAAAAGATGGTTTGCTTTGAACATACATAAAGGTTTGCATTGAAAATGCAAAAGGTGGTTTGTTTAGAAAATGCAGAGGGTGGTTTGTTTTGAAAATGCAAAAGGTGGTTTGCTTTGAAAATGCAAAACGTGGTTTGCTTTGAAAATGCAAAAGGTGGTTTGCTTTGAAAATGCAAAGGCAAGTGAGGTTGCTTTTAAAATGCAAAGGCAAGTGCGGTTGCTTTGAAAATGCATAGGCAAGTGATTCAAAGTCAAATCTTGACCACTTCCTGTTTGCACTGTATATTGGTTTTAGAAAAATCACTTCCACTCACGGCTTCGATTTTTGGCCATATTACTCAGTCCCCCTCCAGCTGTCAGGGCCATAGATGAAAAATATAAGACTTATAAATGTTTAAATAATGTTGAAATTCTCTCTCCTGTCAATCATGCCATGGAGGACACGCCCCATCCGGTGGGAGGGGGGGGACTATAAACCCGGAAGTGTGGACTTGCCACAGTCGCTGCAAGATGGGGGAGGGAGAGTTCACGACTCTCAGTCTGAGCAGTGAATAAACTGATCACTGAACACATGTCCCCTAAACTGTGAGTGTGGTTTTATGTGCTTTTATGTGGTTTATTTGGAACTGTGTTTGGAAGGAATAAATGTTTTTACGTGCCTTTTGACTGTGCCTCTAATTTAAAAGTGTGCCTTTTGACTGTGCCGCTAATTGAAGAGTGCCTTTTGACGGTGTCGCTAATAGAAAAGTGTGCCTCTTGACTGTGCCGCTAATTGAAAACTGTGCCTTTTGACGGTGCCGCTAATTGAAAACTGTGCCTTTTGACGGTGCCGCTAATTGACAACTGTGCCCTTTGACTGTGCCGCTAAGCTGTGCCTATATTTTAAAATGTGATTTGCTTTATAAATGTGGCTTGTGTTTTAAATGTGGCTTGCTGTGCAACCGTTTTTGGAAGGAAAAACAGTGAATAAACGTTTTATTAGATCAGAACTGTGTTTAATGCAAAATTGCCGCTCATTCCGTGACTTAGTGGAGAGATGGTGCTGATTGCGTCATTTCCGGTGAGTTCAGAGGTGGCGCTCAGTGCGGAAGGGTCAAGTGGAGACACCGCCCTGAACCGTTAGTAACAGGATTCAGTATGGTTGCCACATTCTGAAGTTACTTGGCATTTTATTATTGGTGCTGTGCGTGAGTGTGTGTCTGTGTTTGTGTGTCTTTATTTGTGTGAGTGTGTGTGTGTGTCTCTGTGTTTGTTTGTGTGTGTGTGTGTGTGTGTGTCTTTGTGTTTGTGTGTGTGTGTGTGTGTGTGTGTGTGTTTTGTGTGTGTGTGTGTTCCTGTGTGTGTCCCTGTGTGTGTCCCTGTGTGTGTGTCCCTGTGTGTGTGTGTCCCTGTGTGCCTCGCTGTGTGTTCCTGTGTGTGTGTGTGTGTGTCTCTGTGTGTGTGTGTTTCTGTGTGTTTGTCTCTGTGTGTGTGCTCTGTGTGTGTGTTTGTGTATGTGTGTGTCTCTATGTGTGTGTCTCTGTTGGAGTGCTTGGAGTGCTGTGAGGTTGGACTTGTTGCCTGCACTCTGCTTGGAGTGCTGTGAGGTTGGACTTACTACCTGCACTGTGCTGTGAGGTTGGACTTACTGCCTGCACTCTGCTTGCTGTGAGGTTGGACTTACTGCCTGCACTGTGCTTGGAGTGCTGTGAGGTTGGAATTACTGCCTGCACTGTGCTTGGAGTGCTGTGAGGTTGGACTTACTGCCTGCACTCTGCTTGCTGTGAGGTTGGACTTACTGCCTGCACTGTGCTTGGAGTGCTGTGAGGTTGGACTTGCTGCCTGCACTGTGCTTGGAGTGCTGTGAGGTTGGACTTGTTGCCTGCACTGTGCTTGGAGTGCTGTGAGGTTGGACTTGTTGCCTGCACTGTGCTTGGAGTGCTGTGAGGTTGGACTTGCATTGTTTTAAGACTCGTTCATATTTTAAACATTAATAAATCCTTTTTCACCTTGCCATGTCTGCGTGTTCCTCATCACAATGGGTACGTAATGGGCAGGAATGGCTGCGCTGTCAGAGAGCCACTAAGAGTGCCTGGGGGGGAGGTTGAGGAGAGATGGACTGAATGCGTGGGGGGGGGGAGGGGAAATGCAAAGGGCAGAGTTGGGGGGTGAAGGAAGGAGGGGTAACTGAGTGAACTGGCACCACACCAGCTGTAATTGACTGAAGTGCCAGCCCATCAGTCATGACTTAGTGAACTGCATGTCCAAGAATCCATTCAGTCCACAATGTCCATACTAGCCCTCTGGAAACCAGTCCCTTCAGCCCACAACACCCATACTAGCGCAACAGCGATCAACGCAAGGATAGACGTTCCTCCTTCATTGCTGTGATCTGTAAAAAGACATGAAAATGTCTAAAATTGATTGTCCACCCTCTCCTCCTTCTCTCTCACAGACTCTGTCACCTGTTTTCAGTAGAATTTCTGGCAGTTTCTGAGCTGCCAGCCAACAGGCCTGAGTTTGTGAGCTGCCAGCCCACCAGGCCTGAGTTTCTGAGCTGCCAGCCCAAGAATCCATTCGGCCCACAAAACTGATGTTAGTGCTCCAGTAACCCCCCCCCCCCCCCCCAACCCACTGGCCAGCAATATTGGAATTGGTGGAGAGGTGGAAAATTGCTTTGTGGGACCAGCCCTCCTGTGTGAAGCTGGGATCCAACGGGTCTCACTTAGTCTAGTGTAGTTATACAAGAAGAAGTTTGGATGAATATCTTACTGTTTTTGCTACTACACTAAAGAAACTATTAATCAAGAGACTGTGTTTGGAAGATTTCCCTTTCGACGGCATTGAATGTCTCGGGGAGAGCTCGTGAATGCGTTTCGATTAACTCCTGAACCCGTGTCTTCAATCAGAGTGACTAAAGGAAAGAATCCTCGAAACGATATGAAAATCTGTCACTATAAGTACTGCCCCAGATTACTACTCCACAGTGTGTCACGCTATCAGTAATACTCCACAGTGTGTCCCTCCATCAGTACCACCACAGTGTGTCCGTCCATCAGTACCACCACCACAGTGTGTCCCTCCATCAGTACCACCACCACAGTGTGCCCCTCCATCAGTACCACCACCACAGTGTGTCCCCTCCGTCAGTACTACCACAGTGTGTCCCTCCATCAGTACCACCACAGTGTGTCCCTCCATCAGTACCACCACCACAGTGTGTCCCTCCATCAGAACCACCACAGTGTGTCCCCTCCATCAGTACCACCACAGTGTGTCCCTCCATCAGTACCACCACCACAGTGTGTCCCCTCCATCAGTACCACCACAGTGTGTCCCTCCATCAGTACCACCACCACAGTGTGTCCCTCCATCAGTACCACCACAGTGTGTCCCTCCATCAGTACCACCACCACAGTGTGTCCCCTCCATCAGTACCACCACCACAGTGTGTCCCTCCATCAGTACCACCACAGTGTGTCCCCTCCATCAGTACCACCACCACAGTGTGTCCCCTCCATCAGTACCACCGCAGTTTGTCACTGCGTCAGATCTGCCCCATTGTTACCCCTCCATCAGTACTATCCCACTGTGTGTCCCTCCATCAGTGGATGGAGAGAGGGCAGCCCAGAGAGGGGGAATAGAGAACGTAGGAAATAGAGTAACAGTTCAGAGAGAGTGACAGCAGTGAGGATGGAGGGAGAGAGAAAGAGAGGAGGGAGAGGTGCTGCATCATTCGCCGTTTTATTTAGGTTTAGGACAATTCTGAGGCGGCAATGTTTCTGTTCTCTGAGTGTCGTGAGTCTTTGGGTCGTTCCCCCTCAGAGGTGATGAAGGAAGGCAGAGAATGTTATTTTCCCATGGTATAGTCAGATCTATTCCAGGCAAGCAGGGAGTGAATGGTTACCGGGGTCAGTCAGCGGGAGTGTGGGGTTGAGGTCACAGTCAGTCAAGCCGCGATCATATTGAGTGGTGAAGCAGAGTGGAGGGATGGGGGGGCATTTTAGTCCGAGGAGATGTGTTGAACTAATTCCTCAACCTGTGGACAAAGGTCGTCCAGTCCAGTCCACCTTCAAATTGGGCACCAGAAGCCCTGAGAGGGTCCCTGGAATTTGGCATTGCCTTGCTGAGTGAAACGGATTAAAGGAAATCAGACAACCAACATGAGGTGGAGAGTTGGATCTGATGGAGTTTGAAACAATATCCCCTTTGCTGGAACAATGCCGCCTCTCCCAATTTCCATCCCTCAGTATCTATCGCCACAATTCCCAGTCTTTGGAGTTTCTCAATCAATTCCCTGAATAAATCACAACCTGTCTCAGCAGGGATTTCACTCGGCTGATGTCATCTGTTTGTGAATCATTTCAAAATCTCTATTTTTAAACTCTGTTGAAACTTCACTGTCCCGGTGGAGACGGAAAATGGTATAAAATCCCCAGGAATGTTGTGTCCCAGCATTTCATTCCGAGACATTACCGGTAGCTCACGGGGACACGTCGCTGGGCACAGAAAATGGGGCAGCATCGTTATGAATATTTAGCCGTGCAGAGAATCGTGTACGTGATCATTGCTGCCATTGGTGTCCCTGGTAAGTGAGCAGAACAATTCAAGTTGTATAACTCCATCCGTGTGTTAACTGGTGTTGACCTGATTCTCATCATGTTACAAGTTCCCAACTGATGATCGTTGTACAAGAATATGTGAAGAATATCAATCCTCTCAGTGAAATATTTGTGAATTAATGCTGATATATTTCTTATTTTCAGACAGCTGAAACTAAGCCCCTTTTTCTCTCACTGCTGCCGGCCGGGAGCCACTAGAATGTTGTTCTTGCCTTCAGTGTTGTCCCATTGCTCGGGACAGGCAGGCAGGCAGGCAGCTCTCCGGGACGGTGTGACTGGGAGAGAGGGGTTCACGTTGTGAAGTTCACTGTGACTGATTTATTGATCAGAGTGAACACCCGCTCCTGTGGACACTGTGTCTCACTGTGGAGTCTGTCTGTCACAGTCGGATTCCACCCACAGCATTTTGGTCAATAATTGGATCGATCTCCTGAACCAGTGGCCGCGGATCTACCGGCGTGTGTGTGTGTGTGTTGTTACTTCACCTGCACCATCTTGAGTCTGCTGAGATTAGCCGCTGTATGTCTAAACTAACCCGACTAACTACACCCCCCCTGTCTCTGTGCTTTGGTACATATATCCCACACCATCCATACATGGGGATAATAGTTTGCATTCCTGGCACCGTCTGGATTTCGTGTGTGGGAATGAACTGCAGATGCTGGTTTAAATCGTAGATAGACACAAAGTGCTGGAGTAACTCAGCGGGACAGGGCTAGCATTCTCTGGAGAGAAGGAATGGGTGACTGAAGA
>JAXLNO010005111.1:0-85640 GCA_038087875.1 Malacoraja senta
AATTTCTGTGCTCAGTGGTTTGGATGAAGGTTATATATCGTATTCACAACAAAATGTAGCACTCATGTGTAGTGTGCCCTTTGAAATAAATTGTATTCATAAAAATGCAATAAGACCAAATATTCATCCTAAGTATGCAGGCTCTGCAAACCATGCAATATACAAATGCCTAAATCTGTTTTGGAGAAAATCTAGCAAAGAAACTAAAGGATCACCTATGCTGAGCAGAGCGGTGAGAAGGCAGTATCCCTACAGGCGAAATGTGGTGCTGGAGAAGGAACAATCCTATCATTCTCGTATACACGTTGACGTGCTGCACCGAGGATACGTGGAGGTTACAATGTGCCTACTAGAAGGGGACAACAACTGCCGGTGGCAAACCCCGAGGTTAGGGGGCTTGGTCTGGTAAGAAACACAACAAATGTTTCACACTCACAAATAGGGGGAAGGTTACGATTCTTCCTAAAAGAATGGCAATCAATAACAAATGATTCATTTATTCTATGTAGCATTGTAGGATTCAAAATTGAGTTCTCTCCACGTTTGGATCCTCCAATTCAGCATAATTCAAACTGGTCACGGATTTTTCTCAAAGGAAGAGAATGGGTTGATCAAAGGAGAATTGAAAAACTTTATGCAGAAAAGGATGATATAAAAGTCAGGAGAACAACACCATCAGTTTGTGTCAAATATTCTCCTAGGAATATTCTCCTAGAAAAGGGATGGTGGACATAGAATCATTTCCGATCTGACAAATCTTAACCTTTATGTACAATAGAAACATTTCAAAATGGAAACATTTACTAATGCCATTTAGCTAGTCACAAAGAATTGCTATAAGGCAAGCATAGATCTGCAAAATGCATATTATTCTGTGGCAATGCATGGTAATGATCAAAGATATTTGAAATTTAGATGGATGTCAGTTATGGCAATTTAAAGCATTGCCCAATGGTCTGATTTCAGCACCAAGATTATTCACTAAATTGCTCAAACCAAATTTTAGCTCTGTTAAGAGCTGAGGGCCATGTATTAATGGCTTATTTAGATGATCTCCTCATTGTAGGGGACACTTTGGCTGCTGCAAAATTGTCAGTATCCAGAGTCAAATACATTTTGAGAAATTAGGTTTCATTATTCACCTACAAAAATCTAAATTGTTACCAAGCAAAAAGATTGATTACCTAGGGTTCACAATTAACTCCGAACACATGGTAATCACTTTGCCAAAAGATAAAAAGCTGCAGTTAATTGAAGGTTGCATAAAACCCATTAACGAGGACACACCTTCAATTAGAGAAGTGGTAAGCTTGCTAGGCAAATTAATTGCAGGGTTTCCAGCGGTCACGTTTGGACCATTGCATTATCAATGTTTACAGAGATCTAAGGTACAAGCGTTAAAAATGAATAGAGGGCATTTTGATAGGCCCATGAAATTAACACTTCAATCCATTACAGAAATAGAATGGTGGATTAACAATGTTTCTAATGCTTCCAGAAACGTTCTGGTAGAAACACCTTCCGTCACTCTACAGACTGATGTAAGTGTGCTGAGTTGGGGTGCTACTAACATGATTTCCAGCTGTGGAGGTAGGTGGAATGTGAATGAAGTACCTTTGCTGGAAAATCTGGGAATCAATTATCTAGAGCTATTAGGCGCATTTTACGGCCTTAGAGCTTATTGCACTGATATGGGAAATGTGCATGTTCAGGTACAGGTTGACAATACTACAGCTGTAGCATACATAAATCACATGGGTGGTATAAAATCAGAATCATGTGATAAATTGGCAAATGAAATTTGGACCAGAAAAATTTGGCTGTCAGCAATATATTTACCAGGTAAAATTTAATACAATTGCAGACAAAAGATCACGTAAATTTAATTATAATACAGAATGAAAATATTCACACAAATTATCACACAATTTGGAATGCCAGAAATTGATCTGGTTGCATCAAGATTGAACCACCAGTTGACTAAGTATGTGTCATGGGAACCTGACCCTGGAGCAGTAGTGGTGGATGCTTTCTCGCTACATTGGGGTGGTATGTTTCTGTATGCTTTTCCACCATTTTGTTTAATCCACAAATGCATACAGAAAATTAAACAAGATTCAAGCCTCAGGGATTTTGGTAGTACCAGATTGGCCTACACAGGTATGGTACCCACTGGTGTTAAAAATGATCAAAAAAACCCTTATGGTTATTCCAAAGCAGATTAAACTGCTTGTACACCCTGTGACTAATGAATCACATCCTTTACATAATCGTATTGGTTTGTTGATTTGCAGATTCTAAGAAGGCATATCTTGGAAAAGGATTATCAGACCGTACGGTGGATGTTATGACAGCAGCCTGGAGGAATAGTACCTAGAAGCAGAACATTTGCTATATAAAGAAATGGGAGGTGTTTTGTTCAGGAAAGAATATTGCATATAACACAGTAGAAATTTCAGATGTAATAGAGTTTCTTTCAACTCTACACTATGAATTGAAATTAAGTTATAGTGCAATTAATACTGCACAAAGTGCACTCTCTGCATATTTAAGCAGTGAATCAGAACAAACTCCAATTGGAGAACATCCTTGGGTCTGTAGGTTTATGAAAGGAATTTTCAACTCTAATCCTCCCAGACCCAGGTATACAGAAATTTGGAATGTAAAAGATGTACTGATGTTCCTAAGGAGTTGGAATCCAGTTGAAACCCTGTCATTATCCAAAATTACCATGAAATTGGTTATGCTCATGGCATTAGTTTCAGCGCAGAGAGTTCAAACATTACAGAAACTCAGAATTGATAGAATGAAAGTAGGGCAAAATGCCGTGACATTCTATGTCTATGACTTACTGAAGCAAAGTAGACCTGGGTCCACAGGATGCAAGTTGGAATTTTTAGCATTACCTACAGATTCATGACTGTGTGTAGTAACATATGTGAAATGTTACATAGAAACAACAAAAGTTTTAAGAGGCGCCGAATTGGCATTTTTTATTAGTCATAAAAAGCCTCATAAGAAAGTATCAACACAAACAATTTCACGATGGTTGAAACAGGTGTTGAGATATTCAGGTATTGATACTGATAAATTTAAATCTCATTCCACGAGGGCGGCATCAACATCAGCGGCCAGGGATTCAGCGTGCCAATAGACCTTATTCTCGCGGCCGCAGGATGGGCAAGTGAACAGATGTTTCACAAGTATTACCACAAGGAGATTAAAGATCTCAGAGGGTTTGGTGATGCCGTGCTGGATACAGTATTAAATCCCCCATTATAAATGGGCCTAATTTTTGTTATTTTTATTAAAATAAATAAAACCATTAACTGATTACATTCAAATGTTGTGGTTATGCATTGTTGATTGTGCTTACTCAAATAGAGTCAATCGATGCAGTGAACACCTGGATTTGAATCCACGGTGTGAAATCACAGAGCTTTGAAATCTTCACGTAATCACTCACGTGACTCCGAAGTAAAATAGTAAGATTAAACGAGAACTTACCAAGTTTGAAGTTTGATCTTTATTTTATGAGGAGTAACGTTGAGGGATTACGTGCCCTCCGCTCCCACCCTCATAAAAGGATCAAGCTGGTAGTTCTAAGTCTTTATGCATCTTACTATCATACTTCAGTAATTATCGTCTGTGATTGTCACTCCGCTGCTTTGAAAGATTGACGCGTGTGCGGCTGGACGGGGCTTCTTCACGTATTCCCTCAACGTTACTCCTCATAAAATAAAGATCAAACTTCAAACTTGGTAAGTTCTTGTTTAATCTTACTATTTTGGCTGAGACACAAGAGACTGCAGCTGCTGAAATCTGGAGGAACTCAACGGGTCGAGGAGCATCTGTTTGGTGGGGATGGGGATGGATTTCTGATGTTTCAGCCCAAAACCATGCATTGGGACTATGAAAGGAGAGAATAGGTGACAAGTATAAAGAAGAGAGGAGGAGGTGGTGATGGATTGGTGGACTGAAGAAGGAAGATCAAGGGGAGAGGGTAGTGATGGAGTTGAGAGACAGAGGCAGGTGGAATTTAGAAGGTGGCAGTATTGTCAACTCCACTCCTCCCCTTTACCCCAACTGGCTCCATTTGCCCATCATCCTACATCCTTTCTCAGTTCACCGATCACCTCTGGTCCTTGTCTCACCACTCTTTATACTGACCATCTTCCTTCTCCACTCTTAAGCCTGATGCAGGGTTTTGACTCAATATCGACAATATTCTTCCACCCCTGTGCCTGCTGGCCGACCAGCTGAGTTCCAGCTGACCAGCTGTAGCCGAAAATGGTTTGAGGTTGCACTGTATCCCCCCAACAATTTGTGTTCCTCACTAACCCCTGATGAATGTTCCTTCTGAGGTAGGCACCTAATTTCAATCTAAAAATGGTGCCAGGTAACATTGTCAGCATCACAGCATGATATGTGGTGTCTGTAAGAAGATATTTTACAATTCTGATGAGCTAGTATTTCAAAACCAACATGTCGTAAAACAACAAATTTTGTACATAATGAAAGAAAGCTAACATATTGGAACAATGTTTTGCTTTACTTAGTAATTTTTTTTAGCTTTTCTACATACCAACCATTGCTGTTTACATTTGGCCACAAAAAAAGGGAAAACAACCTTCCTTCAAGTTCTTATTTATTCGATATAACCATTTTTGTCTGCCTCTCTGATGAGGAAAACTGATCTAAGGCTTTCCTGCAAACATAAAGATTTTTACTAAGAGTATTGTTTATGTTTAAAACACTTGAGGAAACCAAAACCTATTTTTCTCTCCACCTAGAGAAATATTCTTTTCCAGCATCAGTGTATCAATGACGGCTGATTTTGTTTATAACTGGAATATGTATAACATTTTAGGAGTATAATAAATGTGTAATAAAATGGATTAATTGTATTTGGATTCATATAAAATCCCGTGGGACATTACTTCATCAACCATAACCATTTAGAAAAAGATTCATTTAGTTATACAGCATGAAAATGGACCCTTCAGTCCCTGTGTGGTATGGCTGCCCAGCCAGCAGCTGTCCGTTTTCATCTTTTTTAAATTTTAGTTAGTTAGTTGTTTTGTTTTTAGGAGTTCTATTCTTTTTTATGTGGGGGGTTGGGGGTGGGGGGGGGGAAGGGGGAAACTACTTTCTAGGGTCCATACCTGGTCGGAGTGGCAGCTTTTCTCCGGGCTGCACTTTCGACCCGTCCTCGCAGCCTACCAGCGGGCCTGGAGCGGCGTTTCCTGAGGGGACGGCCCAGAACCTCGGCTTCGGCGGCGGCGCAGCGCTGGAGCGCTATCGCTGAGCGGAGCGGGCGATGCCTTGCCCGGGTCGCTGCGCTGGAACTCCGGTGAGCTGGGACCGCCGGTGAACATAGCGGAGCTGCAGGTCTGTGGAGCGGTCAGCTGCGGGCGGCGGCGCTGAACTTTACATCGGGAGCCTGGGATCTCGCGACGAGATCGCCAGTGGTGGAGCTCCATCGAGCGCGGCCTGTCGGCTTCGGAAGCCGCGGACTCCGGTAGGGAGACGGCCGTTCCAGGTGTCCCAAGCTGCTGAGAGGGTTCTCCCGACGCCGGAGCACCATCACCCGGCGAAGAAGGGCCTATAACATCGGCCCCCGTAGCGGCGACTGTGGAGGCCTATATAGGCCAGACTATGGGTGGACAAGGGGATATGGACTGGACTGTGCCTTCCCCCTCAGTGGGATCCATTGTGGGGAGATGTTTTTATGTTTTATGTTAAATTTCTTTAATGTGTCTATGTGTGCTGCATGGCAAGAACAAATTTCACTACACCATTTGGTGTATGTGACAATAAATGTCCTTTGTCCTTTGTCCTTTGCTGATCACGATGCCTATCTACTGGAATCCAATTTGCCTATGTTTGCCCCATATTCCTCTAAACCTTTCCTATCCATGTACCTCTCTAAATGTATTTTACATGTTATAATTGTATGTGCCTCTATTTACGGAAGCCTGGCAGCTCCTTCCGTATACCCCCACCCTTTGTATTGAAAAAAAGCCTGCCTCTCAGATTCCCTTTAAATCTTTTCTCCCTTAACGTAACTTGTTCTATCTCCTTTTAGACTACTCTACCCTGGAAAAAAAAAGATTCTGACTGTCTTTCCTATCTATGTTCCTCATAATTTTATAAACCTCTGTAAGGTCATGCCTTGGCTTTCTTTACTCCAGGTAGACTGTCCCAGCCTATCCAATCTCTCCTTGTAACTCATGACCTTTAGTACAAGCATTATTCCTATGACTCTTTCCTGAAATCTCCAGCTGAGTCGCAACCAGAACTGCACATAATACCTCTAATATTGCCTAACCAATTATTTGTTCAACTGTAACATGATGCCCCAAAAGCCTTCTTCACACTCTGTCTACTTGTGCTGCCATGTACACCAAGGTTTCGCCATTCAATAACACTGCTACTCACTATGTTGATCATTGATTCACTCATTATCACTTCAGTTATTCTGAAGCTTTACAGTCCCTGCTGATATTACTGGATCAGAGCACAGTTCTCTCCAATATTATACAACCTTCCTGAAAACATATTTTTTTTATAATATATAATGTTATTAAAATGTCTTTTATATTAACAAGCCTCAAAACATTGTAATTCTCATGAATCCAATGATGAAATAACTCAAGTTTATCTACGGATTTTTCCATTCTTGATATGTACCAGATAAATTAGACATATATCATTGGTATCCAAAGGCTCATAATGACCCGAAACACAATCCACTTTCATTTTGATCAACCCAACCTTACATTCTTCCTTAAACATTTCTTGGCATTTATTAATGCCTCTTGCAACTTAAGGTGCAAGTGTTCATGATCTACTTGAATACTTAGCTTGTTCATGACCCCATCTTTTCAATTTCACCACATCAGTTGTAATGGTTGTTTTCTCTATCCAATATTCTGATTTGGTGGTAGTCAGCATATATTTTATGTTACTTTATAACATTGTAATGTTAATATTAAACAATAAATGTTTATTCTGTTGTACAGAATCATATCCTCTCATTGGTGCTATTCCATCACAGACTGATGAAAGTCTCCCTCGGGAAATTGTTGCAGAGCAAAATGAAAGGACACATGCAAATTGAACTGGCTATTATCCATCACAAGCTTCGTCAAGCAAATGTGATTTCTGATGCCACTTAGGCATTAATGTGGTGATGTTATATTTAAATTAAAGTCCTTAGTTACAGCAATGTAGTGCTTTATTTTTTTAATTCTACATGCTCTACCTAGCCTGGGAAGTTTTAACACTGCCACATGTGCAAAGTATCAGTGTTCAAATGCCAAAATCATTCTCAGCAAAGAAAAAATTATGTCTAAAAGTAACTATCACAAAAGTAATTAGAATGGAAATTACATGCATGTGATTTAAGTTGTTTCCATATGTAGAATTATATTTAATATAGTCTTAAACAATGAAATTGTTCCAAGTTAAATGCATCCTATCAAATATTTGAATAGCTCATTTTATTCAGTTAATATATTTTTTTTAAAGGTCGATGGCTGGAACCCTGATTCTTCTGTGACGCAGTTAAAGAAAATCGACAGTAATGTTCCTTTCTATGTTGTCTTTAACTTTTGATTTCTCCTGATTTTCAATTTGTTTCTTCTCTTTCTGTTATTTTTGTATCTGCTTGTCTCCTCATTTGAAATCAATTTTGCTTTCGATCTTCGTTTAGCAGAACAACTAGATCTATATATTTGTACTTGACAAGGATCACCAACTTCTAGCTGAAATAATTTCTTCTTGTTTTAGTACTAAAATCGTACCCCTTGTCCTAAATCTGGATGATCTGGTTCTGGACATGCATGGAATACTCGCTGAATTAGCATGTCAATCCCGTTCAGAAGTATATGTTTCAATGAGATCTCCACCCATGCTTCTAAACTCTAGAGATCAGATGTAGGTTAAGGTCTCCGATGAATACTTTATTACCCCTGTTACACACACCTCTACATTCCTGATTTGTACCATACCCAATATTCCAACTATCTGGTACTAATTTTTCTAATCTTTGCAGTTTCTCAGTCCTAATTCCATATCATGAATTGGCACATAAAGACAATTTCTCATCACTGTACTGATCCACTCTCTTATTAATAAGAGTCTGTCAACAGGGAGAATTCTGTAAACACAGTACCCATAGTCAGGCCTGGATAGAGTTGATGTGGAGAGGATGATTCCACTAGTGATAGAATCCAGGACCAGAGGTCATAGCCTCAGAGTTACAGTACATTAATTTAGGAAGGAAATGAGGAGTAATTTCTTGAGTCAGAGGGTGATGATTCTGTGGAAGCCAATGGACATTTTTAAGGCAGAGATAGATAGATTTTTGATTAGTACAGGTGTTCTACTCCAAAAGAAATGTTAGTCTATTCTTACTAGTGATTCACTGGGTTTCCCTATATCTTTATTTATATTATAATTTATTGATTCTGTCTGTTGATTACAAATGACTATTTTCATTAAATCCACTTGAGAATCTATTTGTCCAATGCTTTTCCTCAAAAAATATTAGTTGAAATCAGATTCTATGAACGAGTGCATTCTTTGCAATTTGTACTGGATTTTACTTCGGAGTCACGTGAGTGACTACGTGAAGAACCCCGTCAGGGTGCATGCGCGTCATTACGTCGGACGCATTGGGGACAACGGCAGCGGGAGCTCGGAGCTCCTGCTGCAACGTGAGTAAATACAGCTCCACCAAAGTCGGGGAGACTTTGGAGGAGTTAGAAAAAGTAAATAAATTGTTTCTGCTGGTTTTTTTTTTCCCCCATAGACAGGAACAAGTAAAAGGTGCAGGCTGCTGCCGACAAGGAGAGAGAGAGCTGCGGGACGCAGTCTCTGAAAGGCAGCCTGTCACCTCGGGGGAGTCGCAAGCCGGTAGCGGTGCGGCGACAGACTTGGCAAAGTGCCCAGCCGGGTACACAGCCAACGCCAGTCGGGCGGTCGGCATACGCCAAGTCTGTCAGGGCTATAGACTCCGTAGAGTCGGCCCACGAGAGTCCCGTCGGGGACAGGATACCGTTCCCCAGCGGTTATCCAAAAGGAGCAGCTCATACAGGGGCTGCTCCACAGAGACGCTCCAGGAGGAGTAATACAGGAGGGAAGCCATAGGGAAGGCTCCACTGGCAGTGCCTAGGAGAGGTCTGCCTCATAAAGCCACAACTCCAGGAGGAGTTGTGCAGGCGGGAAGCCTTAGGGAAGTATCCGCTGGCAGTGCCTTGGAGAGGCCTGCTTCATAAAGCCATACTCCAGGAGGAGTTGTGCAGGCGGGAGGCCGTGGGGACGGCTCCGCTGGCAGTGCCTAGTAGAGGCCTGCTTGAAAGCACCCTCTTTGCAAGAGGTGAGTGCAGAAGGGCAGATACGCTCTGACCCTGAGTCCGACGACTTCCGAAGGGAGGGCAGGCAGCTGTCAGAGCTGACACCGTGTGCAGCACGGTTTGCCATGTCGTCGGATGCTGGTGAGCCTCTGGGTGAGGATCTTGCCACCAGCATAAATTACCAAGTCTCACATCAGCTACAGGAGCTGACAATGGATGAGACAGTAACGAAGTATGAAGCCCCAATCAACTGTGGACTGTTAAAAGTTCCTGTTGGGAACAGGAAGAATTGGGGTAAGATGGGCATACTAATGAAAGCCCAGGAGCATGTGAAGCTCCAGCATATTTTTAAAGTTGCTGGCATCTGGTATAACGAGCTTTGCCAGGATGGTGGATGGAGAGGGCATGACAAATTACAACAAAAGGCGCTATTGTGGAGTGCCCACTTTGAGATCAATTGCCTCTGCAAGATGCGATTAGACCAACCATCAATGCTAAATATGCTTCACTCTGCCAGCCTGGCACAGTGCAACTGGCACAGCTGTTTGGCGAGGATTTCGCACAGCAGGTGAAGGAGCTGGAGGAGGAGGCTAAGACGGCAGCCACATATTCACCAAAGCGGAAGTATCCCTATAAGGGAGCAGACTGGTCCGGGCAAGGGACGAGTCCAGCTACGATGCAGCGCAGTTGGCGTTCGGCTGTAGCACCGCCACGGAGGTGAGATATCCAGCTCAAGGCCGGGGAAGAATGCCAGGTGGTAAGGAGGTAATAGGGTCTGGTTCTCATGTAGACAGATCTAATGTGATACAATTAAATGTTTACCTCAGATATGTTTATACTGAAGGTTATTCAAGGGCATCGAATAAAGCTTAAATGCAAATTCTGATTTACCCATGCAACATGTTCCAAAAAAGGAGTTTGACTTCAGTATCACTGAACAATTGGAAGTTCAGCTGGAACTTGCAAGCTTATGTAATAAAGGTGTAATTGCTAAGGCAGTTTACCAAAGCCATCAGTTTGTGTCCAATATCTTTCCCAGACCAAAAAAGGATGGGGGGATGCAGAATTATACAGACCTGAATAGGCTTAACCCTTTTGTACGGTATAGACATTTTAAGATGGAAACGTTTGTGAAGGAGATCTTACAGATGCGGATTCAGTGTCTGTTCATTTGCAGGATAGAAGATTTAAAATTCAGCTGGATGGGGAATTATGCCAATACAATCCACTGCCTAATGGTTTGTCTTCAGCTCCTAGAGGGATTACAAAGTTGTTAAAACCTATTCTAGGCATGAAGAGAAGTCAAGGTCATGTGCTCATGGCTTAGCTAGATAATATCTTGATTGTAGGACATTCAAAGGAAACAGCTGAAGCATCAGTGGCAGTTGGTAAAAACCAATTTTTAATTGGGCTTTATAAGCTATTCTGAGGAATCTAAATTTATACCTGTGACACAAATTGACTAGTTGGGTTCACAATGGACTTAATCAATATCATTGTGACCTTGCCCAGGCAAAAAAGGGTACAGCTAATTAAGAGCTATATCAAGTTAATTGCTAACACACAGCCTTCAATTAGCCAGGTGACAAGACTGCTGTGGTAATGGCTGCCAGCGTTTCCAGCAGTTCAATATGGACACTTTATTATCTACAATTACAAAGGTCAAAGGAACAAGCATTGAGGATACATTGGGGTCATTATAATAGACCTATGCTTCTATCAATATAGGCTGTTGCTGATGTACAATGGTGGGTTCAGCATGTGTCCACTAGTAGTTCCAAAGTGTTATTGGACCAAGCTTCCATGATTTGCAGACAGATGTCAGAGCACTTGGGTAGGGTGCTACTGATACAAGATCCAGCGGTGGAGACAGATGAACATTGCTTCTGCATACATGGGGAATTAACCAAGAGTATTTTATGGACTCAAGGCTTATGGCACTAACTAAACTAGTTTGCATGTGCAGTGCAAAATAGACAACACTGCAGCAGTTGTTGATATGAATCACATGGGTGGAATCAAATCGTTATCATGTGACAGGTGGGCAAATACAATGGGACCTGGAGTAGGGATAGAGAGATTTGGATTGGAGCTATCTATCTGCCAGGGAAACTTAATGTAGTACCAGATGGCAGCTCACGAAAATTCCATCATAACACAGAGTGGATGTGGAACCAGGATGTGTTCAAGAACATAGTACTTCTATATGGAAGGCCAAAATATGTTTCATAGGCACCAGATCCAGGGGCAGTGGCAATTGATGCTTTTTCACTAAATTGGGATGATATGTTTGTGTACATTTTCCCACCATTCTGCCTCATAGGTCGGTGTTTGAGAAAATCAAGCAGGATGCCGCTTCAGGGGTTTTGGTGATACCAAATTGCCTGATTCAACCATGGTTCCCTTTGATGTTACAGATAGCGATCCAACCTTTTTTTGCTGATTCCAAACAGTAGGAATTTGCTGGAGCATCCAGTAACGCATTAAGTTCATCCGTTATGTGATGGTATGGATCTGTTAGTTTGCAGGTTTCAAGAATGCCTTACATTGGTCGAGGACTTTCTAGGCCAACGGTGTATATACTCGCTGCAGTCTGGAGAAAGAGTACTCAAAAACAGTATATGACTTATGAAAAAAAAAAAAAAGGAACAATATTGTGTTCAAAATAATATTCAATATGATACTGTAGTTATTGAAAATGTGTTAGAGTTTATCTACTTTATTATGATGAAGGTCTTAGCTATACTGCTATCAATACAGCTAGAAGTGCTTTGTCCGCATATCTTGTAATAGGTACACGGACACAAAGTATAGGTTCTCACCCTCTCATATCTAGGTTGATGAAAGGAATCTAATTCCAAACCGCCTAAGCCTAGGTATATGGTAATCTGCGAGGTAAGCGTTGTTCGTAACATACTTCGTCATTGGGTCCCTGTCACGGCTATAACTTTGTTAAAATTAACCATGAAATTGGCTATGCTAATGGCATTGGTGTCAGTACAGAGAGTGCAGACTTTCCAAAAAACTTCAGTTCGAGAGAATGGAAGTGAATACAGAGAATGTTCTGTTTTATATTTCTGACCTGCTCAAACAAAGCAGGCCAGGTGTGACAGGTTTTAAGATTGTGTTCTCAGCATATCCTACAGTTCCATGTTTATGTGTAAGGACACATTTGTTACATTACATTGAAGCCACAAGGGCTTTAAGACAAGAAGAAACAGGATTATTTGTCAGTTACAAAAAGCCAACATAAAAGAGTGGCAGTTCAGACTATCTTAAGGTGGTTAAAGCAAGAGTTGGTTCAGGCAGGAATTAACATTTATGTGTTTACATCTCATTCCACTAGCGCAGTAGCAACATCCGCCAGGGCGATGGACGTTCCCATCGACCATATATTAAAAGCCGCAGGTTGGAAAAATGAACTTGTGTTTCAGCAATTGCCGATTGCCGATGGAGGGCTGTTTGCTAACTCAATATTGAGTGCTGTTGCTATTGTTTAAAGTCTGTTTTCAATACTGTTTCATTCTGTTTCGTTTGTTGCCCTACATTAAGAGGGTTTATTGGTTGTTTTATGACCAAAAATAAAACTGTTTTGTTTGTGCATGATATGCAATGTCATGTTTACAGCATTATTGATGATACTCAGTCAATCGATGCAGTGAGAAGCCGGGATTTTGATCTGCGGCATAAAAATCACAGAGCTTTAAAATCTTCACGTAGTCACTCACGTGACTCCGAAGTAAAATAGTAAGATTAAACGAGAACTTACCAGTTTGAAGTTTGATCTTTATTTTATGAGGAGTTACGTTGGTGATTACGTGCCCGCCACGCCCAACCCTCTCTCATAGAAAAAAGGTCATAATGGTAGTTCTCATGTTGATCATCTTAATATGTTACTTCAATTATGGTTTTGTCTGTGATTTCATACCGCTGCTTTGAAGATTGACGCGCATGCGCCCTGACGGGGTTCTTCACGTAATCACCAACGTAACTCCTCATAAAATAAAGATCAAACTTCAAACTGGTAAGTTCTCGTTTAATCTTACTATTAATCTGCATTAAATTGCTAACCTGCCACATTTACATGAAGAAAATGGAAACAATGCTTTTGAAGTGTTACATCTAATTGATAACACTTTGTCCATTATGTGAGATTGAGCAGTACAGCAGAGAATTGAGCTCTTCAGATCACCACGTCCATGCCGACATTAGACATAGTGATTGATCTGATTCCCCTCAGATCTCATTCAACGTTCCTTTCTCTCAGCTTTAAACCATGCCCTCTTATTCTCTGATATCATAAAGCAGATGGTCAGATTATTTTCCTATCTATGCTTCTTACCTTTTTACACATCTATCAGGTCATGCTTCAACCTCCTTCGCTCAGGATAAACATGCTCGACCTTCCCAGTCTATTCGTATAACGAACGTCCTCCAATCCAGACAGCATCACGGTGAAATTCCTCTTACTCTCTCCAGTGCAACCACGTGCTTTCTATAGTATATTCATGTCCAGAAGAGCAGATTATACTCCATGCAACCTTTCCAGTGTGTGGTGAAGTTGTAACATAACATTTTAACTTTGATATTCAATGCTGTGACCTATGAAGACAAGCATGCCATATGCCTTCCTCACCACCCTGTTCCGATTTAAGGGAGTTATGAACTTGAGCCCCAAGTTCCCTCTGTTCATTATCATTTCCTTAAATATCTTGCCCCTGTTTGGCTTGCCAAAATGCATCATCTCACACTTGTCAAATTTAATTCCACCTGTTCATGCGCTGCTCAATGTCCTTTCCTATGTCTATCCTACCATAGCTTTGGACACCCATCCACCACACAAGCAACTTTCATGTCAGCCGCTAGGGTTGATGTATATGTAAGAATCTATGCATGAATTTTGATGCATGATGTACTAAGCAATGCTGTAAGTTAGAAGTTGGCTACTTTCAATAAATGATATAATTATAATCATGTTTTCTTATGACATGAGAGACAGCCATTTTACCTACCGAGTCAATGCCAGCACACACAAAGCAATCATCAGTTCCATTCCCCACATCCCCCATTTATTTGCCTAAAGCCCATTCTCTCACATGTTTTTATTAACACTCCTACCATCCACCTATACTGACGATAACTCACAGTCTCCAAATGATTTACCAACTTGTACATTATGGGATACTGGAGGAACAAACGGGAGAAACCCTTATAGTCACAGGCAGAATGTGCAAAGTCTAGTTGGACAGCACTAGAGGTCAGAATCAAACCTGGCTTTTGGACCTGTGAGACAGTGACACTTACATTATTAAACAGCAGCATCAAAGAGCCTACAGACACCACATTGAATGTTGATGCTTGAGGGAGTAGCAGAACAGTAATAAAGTATGAACAAAATAGAATGGGGTTCTGAAGTGATGATGGCAGGCAGTTAATATGATGTACATCTCGAAAAGCTTGTGAAATACCCTTGGCAATCTGTGCTGTATATAGAATGAGTGGAAACAAAATTGTCAAAGGGCAAGACAAAGAACAAAATAATATGGTCATACATGAAGAGGTAATGTTGCTGGCAGTAGGACTACATTCACATGAAGTGTTCAAGAGCCAAACTGAGGTCTCATGAGAACATTATAAAGTCCTTGAGGAACAACTTTCATGCAGCACCTTCAGAGACATTCGGGAATTATGAGGGTACCTGGAACCAGAACAACCAGAAACAGTAGTCGTAGTTATACAGCGTAGAAACAGCTCCTATGACCAAATTCTTCTTGTCCTTCCTCTGTTCACTTGGCTGTCTCCTCTCTTTTTGCATCTCTTTCGATTGGTAATGGGTAATTAGTGAACAGATATCATTACATTTCTGTATATTTGTTTATAGAATACGCTTCTTTTTGTTGTTTACTATTTGAAATTGGGTAAACATTGGGTAAGAAAAATGTATTCATTTTTTTACAAATCATTTTTATATTAGCAGAGAAAAATAAATGACCAGTGGGAAAGATTATGTGGTAAAACAAACATTTGAGAATCCCTGATCAAGAAACTTGAAATATTTTAATTTATCAATGAATTGAGAGTAGTTACAGGCCATTAAAAGGTAATCATGGGTGGTCTATTATATAAACATACTCAGTGGCATTATTGGATATGTGTGCTGCATACAAGTTTGTTCCGTGTCAGAAATATGTCTCCCCCATATTAAATTAGGCTGGTAGACAAAATTGCTGGAGAAACTCAGCGGGTGCAGCAGCATCTATGGAGCGAAGGAAATAGGCAACGTTTCGGGCCGAAACCCTTCTTCAGCCCCTGAATTGTCTGAGTTTGCTGGGTTTGTCTGAAGTTTTAAAGAACTTCATTAATAAATGTACACAATGATCCTAAGATTGTTGAAGGACTATTTGATGAAATTGTTCTGCCAAGCAATGTAATAAGAGTCAAGAGAGTCAAGAGTGTTTTATTGTCATATGTCCCAGATAGAACAATGAAATTCTTATTTGCTGCACCACAACAGAATAGTAAATATAGAACACTGAAAACAATATGATAAATGAGAGAGAAAGATAACTTGAATACTTGTAAAGGAGTTACTATCCATGCTTATGGAGTATATTCTGTCCAGACAGGGCAGCAGGTTTGTCCTTTTATGGTGGTGTTTAACATCTGGGCGATTTTCTTTTTGCCTATATTCTGCCTTCAGTTACAGTTTTCTGGTTTGCTAATCTGTTTTTTGGAGAAGGGGAATTAGCCAAGCCAAAGAGGAAAATAATTTGAAGTGGCAGCAGTATCCTGTACAATTCGTAAACTAACTTCAGTAGTGCTTCTAGGTCCACAAGGTAGCAATGTGTAGGGAACATTAACTTCACAAAAGAGAGCACCATCAGGTAAGGCACATCTTGTGGTACATTTCAAATCTCAAACCATTTTGATGGGGTGGTTCAGCATTACAGCATGTGACATCAGCAACATCGAAATAATGAAATGGCAGTGGGTCATTGAGCCCATCAAGTATGTTCCATCATTTTAATGTGCTAATCTGTTATCTAACTCCATCTAACCATCTTTGCCTCAGATCACTTAGTAACTTTGGTTAACAATCTAAAATCCAGATTTAAAATGATCAAATTGACTTAATTTCAATTGGTGTTTGCAAGGGAACTCTAAGGGTCTCGACCCGAAACGTCACCCATTCCTTCTCTCGAGAGATGCTGCCTATCCCACTGAGTTACTCCAGCTTTTTGTGTCTACCGTTGGCGGAAAACCCGGGGGGGGGGGGGGGGGCCAGGGGGGACGTTTCCCCTCCATGTTTTCGGAGGTGGAGGACAGTCCCCCTCACGTTACAAGCTTTAAATCTGTGGTACAGATCTGCAGTAATTGACTCATTCTAACGGTAACGGCCCCGTAGTAGACGCATCCACGTCGCGGGGCTGGAAACTGGAAGAATCCCGAGCTAATTACCGTTCACAGGGCGCACGGCTGAAGCTTCGGATGCCTCGCGTGTGAGTGTGCGCATGCGCGCGCGCCCGCCAAGAAATTGTGTCCCGCCCCCCCCCCGTCCCCGGTCCCCTCCATGTTTTGACAGCGGTTTCCGTCTCTGGTACTGTCTACCATTTCCATGCGGATTTATTTATTAATTTCATTCCTGAAATGCTTGTCTTAAAGTTAGTAGACTATGCCCCTTGTTCTTAACTTCCAAACCAGTAGAAATTGGTTCTCTCTATCATCCTAACACTTCTCCTTTATATTTATGTCTTGATTTAAATCACTCTTAACCTAAAGTTTTGGAAATACAGATCGGGTTTCTGCCTTTTTTTGAAATATTTCATTAAAATGGACTTTGCTGGCTTAAAAGATGGTAGTGAGCCACTTTTTTGAATTGCTGTTGCATTTTTGATGAAGGTGCCCCATAATGCTGTCTGGTACAATGTTCTAAGATTTAGACTCAATGACAGTAAAGGAATGGTAATATTTTTCCTGTCGTACAATTTTAAGCGTAACATGCAGATGATTTTGTTCCCACATATTTAAACACATATCCTTCCTGGCGATGGAGAACATGCGTTTGTGAGGTAATACTTGAGCTATTGGAGGAGCTTTGATGAGGAATTGCAATGCATTTTGTTGATGATACACACTCCAGCCATGATTCACAAGTGGAAGCTCGATTGAATGTTTGGGTGGTAAACGGGGTGCCAATTAAATGGACCACTTTGTCCCTTGTGATATTGATTTTCTTCAGAATTGTTGGACCTACACTTATCCCAGCAAGTGGATGGTATTTCATTATGGGTTTTTTTTCTCTGTGCACAGCAAATAGTAGAGCATCTGGTGATAAGTCACTTGCTGCAGGACACCATTTGTTTATAATGCATAAATACTGCTGTTACAGCAACAATATGTGGTTAGACACAAAAAGCTGGAGCAACTCAGCGAGACAGACAGCATCTCTGGAGAGAAGGAATGAGAGAAGCATCTGCAGTTCCTTCTTAAACATATGTGGTTGATCCATTACGGTTTTTGGTCACAGATTTTGATGTTGAGAGTCTCCATGATGGTAAAGCCATTGAATGTTGAAGATAGATGGATCTCTCTTATTGGAATCTGCATTTCAAAGGAATTATTCTGGTTGCTTTGACTGCAGCTTGACCACTGTAGTCAAAGGAACCATTCTGGTAAATCTACATTGCATTTACTCATTTACGAATGTATCCTTCCTTAGACATGGACTCCACAACTGTTCATAGGATAGATGCGGTCTAACCAGCTGTAGCTGTAACGTAACCTACTTCCTTGTATTCAGTCCTCCTTTTATCAGAGCCAGTATTTCGCTATTATGATGTCGTAATGTTAATGTACAGTGTCCTGAGTCTCTTTAGATCTTCACTGTTGATGTCTTTACACTATTTAGAAAGTATTCTGTTTTATCTTTTCTCGGAGCAACTTTACACTTGCTTACTTTTAAATCAATTTGTCATAATTTGTCTTAAACTTTTAATCTTCCTTTGTAATTTAATGCTTCCATATAAACTAATTAGATTGCTGCTTATCTTTCATCATTGTCAACCTTAAATATGTAGCTTCTTATCCCATCAATGAAATTCTTTATAAATTGCATGCACCATCAAGTTCCCAAAACAATCAAGTGACTTCCCTGTCAACATTTTTTTGAATTTTTTGAGGATGCGACAAGTAAAATGGATGAAGGGGTGCTAGTGGATGTAGTGTATCTAGACTTTCAGAAAGCCTTTGATAAGGTCCCGCACGGGAGACTGGTGACTAAAATTAGAGCACATGGTATTGGGGGTAGGGTGTTGACATGGATAGAAAATTGGTTGGCAGACAGGAAGCTAAGAGTAGGAGTGAACGGGTCCTTTTCAGAATGGCAGGCAGTGGCGAGTGGAGTGCCGCAAGGTTCAGTGTTGGGGCCGCACCTATTTACCATATATATTAATGATTTGGAAGAGGGAATTAGGAGCAACACTAGCAAGTTTGCGGATGACACAAAGCTGGGTGGCAGTGTGAACTGTGAAGAGGACAGGTTGAGTGAGTGGGCAGATGCGTGGCAGATGCAGTATAATATAGATAAATGTGAGGTTATCCACTTTGGCGGAAAAAACAAGGGGGCAGATTATTATCTCAATGGGGTTAGGTTAGGTAAGGGGGAGGTACAGCGAGACCTGGGTGTCCTTGTACACCGGTCACTGAAAGTTGGCATGCAAGTACAGCAGGCAATGAAGAAAGCTAATGGAATGTTGGCCTTCATAACAAGAGGATTTCAGTATAGGAATAAAGAGGTTCTTCTGCAGTTGTAAAGGGCTCTGGTGAGACCACATCTGGAGTATTGTGTACAGTTTTGGTCTCCTAATTTGATGAAGGACATCCTTGTGATTGAGGCAGTGCAGCGTAGGTTCACGAGATTGATCCCTGGGATGGCGGGACTGTCATATGAGGAAAGATTGAAAAGACTAGGCTTGTATTCACTGGAGTTTAGAAGGATGAGGGGGGGTCTTATAGAAACATATAAAATTATAAAAGGACTGGACAAGCTAGATGCAGGAAAAATGTTCCCAATGTTGGGTGAGTCCAGAACCAGGGGCCACAGTCTTAGAATAAAGGGGAGGTCATTTAAGACTGAGGTGAGAAAAAACTTTTTCACCCAGAGATTTGTGAATTTTTGGAATTCCCTGCAACAGAGGGCAGTGGAGGCCAAATCACTGGATGGATTTAAGAGAGAGTTAGATAGAGCTCTAGGGGCTAGTGGAGTCAAGGGATATGGGGAGAAGGCAGGCACGGGTTATTGATAGGGGACGATCTGCCATGATCACAATGAATGGCGGTGCTGGCTCGAAGGGCCGAATGACCTCCTCCTGCACCTATTTTCTATGTTTCTATGATCATCTGCCCATTTGTTCTTGCTATCTGTGTCCTGCTGCTCTGCCCTTTCATACGTTATTGAATGCCTTTACTTCGGATTTAGGCTGAAGCAATGCTTTCAGTGCCACTCTTAATGTGGCACAATATCAGGGTTTGATCACTTTTTTGCCTGTTATTTTGCATTTCTGTTTTGCTCTGCAAAGTAATTCATCTTTGGTCAGCGACGTGTTGTTGTCTGCTTCTGAAATTTGAATCTGATGGACTGAATGACTAAAGTATAACAGAAAGTGTATTTTCTAATATATTTCACATGTTAGTACTTGCAACTAAGACGTCTAAAAAATGTTCTTTCGCATGATATAAGTGTCATAGCAATGCACATTCTAATCTTTTGTGCAGTTAGTACTAGCAACTATGATTTTTTTAAATGTTATTCCACAGGATGTCAATATTGTGGCATGTCCAATATTTATTTTCCATGCTGAACATTTCTCAGACAGCAAAGAGTTAACCACATTACTACAAGTCCCGAGTCACATATAGACTGGATTGGACAATGACTGCAGGTCACGTTTTCCGAAGGACATTAGAAGACCAAATGGATTTTTAAACCAATCCAGCAGTTTTGTAGTCACTATTACCAATATTAATCTTTTTTTCTGATTATTTAATTAACTAAATTTAAATTCCCCCAGCTTCTCTAATGGAGTTTGACACCTCTGAATTGCCAGTTCAATAAAATAACCACTACACTACGGTTCCCTTCAAAATTCTCCTCCTCTGTCTGTCTGACCGTAGCCATGATTCCCTGAGGTAATGCTGCAGCTTCCAAGCAATTATCCGGAGCGTCTGATTTGTGATGCGTGAGAACGAGACACGGTTAACTTGTTTTCCTACATTTCTCTGAGGTGAAGGAAGTAGAACAACATACATGCATGCATGCTCAGTTGTAAGCGTTCGACACAACATACCAGACACTTGGTTCCTGTTGTCCCCGGAAACAATTCTTAAGCAACCAGCAGAAACACCTTTTAACAGGATAGAATTTTCACCACAAAAGGCAAGCTTTAGTGCAATGTAAGCAAAACAATGGCCGATAGCTTCCAAGAGAGTCTTATTAGTTATTAGTATTGCTTGGCATTTGCAGCAATTAATTTGTGTTTCTTGTTTTAACTGCAAATATGTGGAAGTGACGTTCTGCTTGACTTTGATTAGTCAGCAGTGAGGTTAATATATCTCTGGATTTACTGCCCACTGCCATTAATTTGACTAAGTCTACAAAAATAAAATGTAGTCTTTCATGTGCTGTATATTCACTGTTCCCATTGCTGCATTTAGTAGAATCATAGAGTCATACAGCACAGAAACAACTCATCCTCACCGACCAAGATGGCGCATCTAAACTAGTCCCACTTGAGATCAAATGCAGCCTCGCCTGAAAATGTGAACTCCTTTTCGAAACCTACGTAATCTGTAAAGCAGGGTGACATTTTGTCCTCAATAGGGACGGAGGGTCCCTGGATGAGGTACTCAATCTTTGGTCAATGAATGTATCCAAAGGTGTTCCCAATGCATGAAAATCATCCTAAATTCTAATATCATTATTTTTGGTATCAATTATTCCCCTTCACAACTTAATTGGATACCACACTGAAATATTGTAATAAATGTAATGGTGAACCTCAACAATGTAAATTGGAGTTGGAGTTCTAACTATCTTTTAATGGCAATGTTTGTGCAATATTTCTTGACAATATGATTTTTGTAAGGGCTGTGATAGTTTTGGTTCCTGGAGTTCAGAATTTAGAGCCTAACCTTGGTGGCCAAATGCATGGCTGACCCAGTATCTATTAGGCTGGACTGTTTGGCCTTGCACCCAGACAGATCACAGTGAGGTTTTAGGAACGTTGGCTGTGAGACGAACCCTTGTGGTTGCGCAGTCATAGCTGACTCACAGGGCCAGTCACCTATTCCCTGACAATGCCCAATTTGCTGTGCATTTTGATGCAATTGGATTTGGAATTTAATAAGGTGCCACATCAAAGGTTATTGCAGAAAATAAGTGTAGGAGTTAATACATTGTCAGCAAGATTTGTTGGCAAACAGGAAATAAAACGTTGACATCATTAATCATTTTCTAAATGGCAAAGTTTAGCAAATGATATGCCACAGGCATTGGTAGTGGCCATTCAACTTGTTTCAATTTATGTAAATGATGAAAGCACCAAAGGTATGATTGCTAAATTTGCTAATGGTGCAAAGATGGGTAAGAAAGTTTCATATGAAGAGTACATTAGAAAGTTACAACTTGGATTAAGTAGGTGGGCGAGATCTGGCAAAAGGAATGTAACATGGAAAAACATAAAAACTGTCCATTTTGGCCGAAACCCCCCCCCCCCCCCCTACAATAAGAAATTGTAGAATTCTGAATTACAAAATAAACTGGCTGTCCTAGTTCATGATTTGTAAAAAGCAACTGTACATTAAAAAAGAATGATTGCAAGGAAATACAATACAAAAGTAAGGAATGATAGACACAAAATGCTGAAGTAATTCAGCGGGTCAGGCAGCATCTCTGGAGAAAATGGATATGTGACCATTCGGGTCGGGACCAGGTTTTGCGTGCCCTTTTATCAGTGTAGTACAAACAGAAAATTCTGCACAGCAGGTCAGGCAGCATCTGTGGAAAGAAATGTATCAGGTACAAGACCCTCTGAACTGGGGAGTGTGGGGATCCAAGGTTTATGTACACTGTTAATCCTTGTTGCTCAGACGTAATTGTCATTGTATCAGGAGTCTCAAGAATGATTTTATCTTATAAAATTTTGGGAAAATTTAAAACAAACAATTTTGATTTCCAGGGGTTTTATAGATATATTGTGAATTGCAGGTCAAATATGGTTTCTGCTGAGGCATACCTCAATGATGTAAATGATCAGTTTCTTTTTTTAATGTGCCACGGATGGGGTATAGTGGGAACATTTCCAGAATAATAACTGTGGTGGAATTTTGTCATGCCCTTTGTTCATAAGGTCTGTCTTTGATTGACAACTTTCAAGAAGTCCTGTGTTAAGATTTTGCTAAAAAATCCTTGATCTTATTTAATTTGTATGACATGGATGTGGCATGAACAATCACGTTTCACTTTGTTTTGCAGAAAAAAAGATTGCCCGAATTTCCCAATCGATGAGGATACAGTGTAGGACGAAGTAACTCATCTAAACGAGTTTATTACAGGTAGAGCAAGCGGATGGAACACTAGAAATCAAACAACTCAAATAAATCCATACTTTGACTAGTATGGGTGTCGGGTTATGGGGAGAAGGCAGGAAAATAAGGTTGAGAGGGAAAGATAGATAAGCCATAATTGAATGGCAGTGAAGATTTAATGGGCCGAATGGCCTAATTCTGCTCCAATCACATGCACATGGATTACTCCATATGGCGTTTAGATTCAGATATTCCCTGAGATCCAGTACCTCGTGCATCTTGCACAAAGATAAAATAAACTAGTTGAGCTGATCCTTCGCCATTCTGAGTAATGCCTTGCTGCAAGGAATGTTTTCTATCCCGAATAACCTGTATATAGCAGAAAAATCTCATTTTGACTGAAACGAAGCCTTCTTCATCGTCAAAACAAACCACTTTGAATTTGTAAACTTCCTGTCTAACAGTAGGCAAATTCCGAAGTTGATACTCATGAGAGAAACACAGCCAACAATCAACGTTGCGTTTTCGCCCTCAACTTCACAAATACTGCCGTGGATTTAAATTTAATGTACTCCAGGATTTCGATTAAAAAAAAAATATAGTCATCCTCCAGCAAACGCACTCGGCTGAAAGGCTGGCGTGATTTTATCCGTGGTTGTGTGAGGTAGACCAATGTTACCGCGCCGCGGGATGCAGCGACGACAGATGGAGAAGGGGGGGGGGGGGAATCTCGAGGGACCGTGGGAAACTTGACTCGCCTGCGCCGTCTCGGCAGCGAAGTGGACGCTAATGCTGGCAGACGCGCGGCCAAGCAATCGTGCCCCCCCCCCCCCCACACTTGTGCATTGTGTGGGATGCAGACTGCAAATGATGGAATCAGCCCGCTGACAGTGGAAAATACTCTCCCGCGAACTCCAGCCTCCAGAGCGGCTCCAGTGCAAAGACCTGCAGCGGGAAGCGTCGCCCGGGGCCGGGTGTGAGTGACAGCTGCCCCTCACGTGACCACCACCGGGGACCCCGGGCCAGACGGGGACATCG
The DNA here is from genome assembly GCA_038087875.1 of Malacoraja senta. Lineage (NCBI taxonomy): Eukaryota > Metazoa > Chordata > Chondrichthyes > Rajiformes > Rajidae > Malacoraja > Malacoraja senta. The sequence continues at coordinate 23,985 of JAXLNO010005111.1, forward strand.
CGCATGCGCAACCTGGAGACTCCTAGATTTATTTTTAAAAGGAAAAAAAATCAAAACCATTGCAACCAAAATTGCAACAGCGCGGCGACCCCGTCAGTCAACATGTCTGCAACATTAATTTGGGGGGGGGGGGGGGAGAGAGAAAGGCGGCGAAACAACAGCAGGTTATAAAACCCAGGCGCTGCCCAGCGGTTGCCATGGCGATCCGGGACAGGCTGGAGCGGCAGGTCTTCTTCGCTTTGTTAATGTACGTTTATAGCTGGGGGGTTTTCTCCAAAGAATAGAGGTAAAGTTCGAGGGTAACAACAAAAAGGGAAAGCTTTGATTGTTCCCGGACGGTTCCCTTTGTCCTGTGTGGGTGCGGCGAGGACGTCGTGTCGCGGCCTCCTCCGCTAACACCCTCCCTCCCCGGCCCCGCAGTGTCTGCAATGGGTAGGACTGCGCCAGCAGCTGGCGCTCAATGGCAGCTCACTAACCCACATCAAAACACACACATCTCACAACAATGCTTAGGCAAGCGTAAGGTCTTGGACACAGGTCGGGAGGACCAGTTCGGGGGGGGGGGAGGAAAGGATGGAGTCGAGGTATGTGGAAATGAATTCAATGGAAATAGGCACAAAGTGCTGGAGTAACTCAGCGGGCCAGGCAGCATCTCTGGAGAGAAGGAATGGAGGACGTTGACCCAAAACGTCACCCATTCCTATCCAGAGACGCTGTCTGCCCCGCTGAGTTAATCCAGCATTTTTGTATCTGAAGAGAGGACGTTTCAGGTCGAGACCCTTCTTCAGACTGAGATTCAGGGGAAAGAAATGACAGATATAGATGACGAGATAGAGAGATATAGAACAAAGAGTTGAAAGATATGCAAAAAAAGTGACGATGATCAAGGAAACGGTCTATTGTTAGCTGTGGGCTAGGTGAAAATGAATTATAGACAATGAAACTCACCAGGACGGCAGTGAAACTAGGGCAACGGCTAGGGTGGTGGAGGGACGGAGAGAGGGGATGCAAAGGTTACTTGAAGTCCGAGAAATCATTATTCATACCGCTGGGATGTAAGCTGCACATGGGAAATATGAGGTGATGCTCCTCCATTTCAGTGGGGCAGGATCAGGCAGAAAAAGCCTGAGGAAGGGTCTCGACCCAAAACATCACCCATTCCGTCTCCAGAGATGCTGCCTGTCCCACTGGAGTTACTCCAGTATTTTGTGTCTATCTTCACAACAATGCTCTTGGGTTGACCATGCACTGTCATTCAGGAAGATCTGGATCCTTCGTAAAACCCTTTATAACAGATTACAGGGAAACTTTAAAACAACTCAATTGCTTTATTAAATGAATCTATTCCTTACTAAGGACATTGACAAGCGAGTCTATAAATAGCGCCATATACCAATGCAATTGAGACACATTTAAAATGAAAACATCTCATGAGACGTTGTCAGGCACATTTGTCTCCCTAATAACGGAATTTATTGTCTGTGTAAGGCATTGTAATGTTTGACGCCTAAGGCGCTTAAAATGCAAGCCTGTGTTTCTAGAAGTGTGACAATTATGGTTTGAATTCAGTTTCACAAATATTGCTACTAGTGATAGTAAGCAAGGGATAGATATGAGGATGTGTCAAAGAGCTTGCATCTAACCTCAGCAAGGTCACTTCCCATACCTACATTTTGATCATTACCCCACTGAGGAACAAAAGGATTCCGTCTCCCAAACCATCACAGATCTTGTCACTTACAGCGAATGTTGACACAAAACGCTGAAGTAACTCAGCAGGTGAGGCAGCATCTCTGGAGAGAAGGAATAGGCGCCATTTTGGGTCGAGACCCTTCTTCACACTTACAGCAATCTCCCTTCTACAGCCCCCAACCTGATAGTTCTCCAACTGCTGTGTTTCTGTTTCCTACCCAAGATTCACAAACAGGTAATTGTTTTCTCTGGAGCTTCAGAGGCTGAGAGGAGACCTGATAGAAGTATAGTATGAGAGACATAGATAGTGTAGACACTCAGAATATTTTTCTCAGGGTGGAAATGTCAAAGATTATAGGGCATAGCTCTAGGGTGAGATCAGCAAAATTTAAAGGAAATGTGTGGGGAAAGTTTTTTACACAGAGTGGTGGGTGCCTGGAAGCTGCTCCCAGGGGTGGTGTTGGGGGCTGATATGATTGTGGCTTATAAGAAGCTTTTAGATGGGCACATGGATATGCAGGGAATGGAAGGATATAGATCAAATGCAGACAGGAGATTAGATTAACCTGACATCATGTTTGGTGTGGACATTGTGAGCCAAAGGCCTGTTCCTGTGCTGTACTGCTCTAGGCTCCATGTTCAATGTTCTAGGACCGCTCTGGCAGGCCTTTGTTTCTACCTGTTCTTGCCCCTCTGAACTTATATTCTGATCCCATGACTCTATCGTCCCCTCCTTGTTCAATCCTTTCCCACCTACATCCGGGACAATTTATATGTTCTCCAACACTTTTTCAACTTCCTGGGTCCCGACCACCTCATCTTTACCATTGATACCAGTCCCTTTACGGTTCCATTCCTTATCAGGAAGGCCTCTTCCTAGATCAGAGATTCAACCAGTTCCTCTCAACTAACACTTTTGCCAAACCGGTGGAACTTATTCTCACCCTCAATTTTCTGATTCAGCTCATTTTCAAAAAGTTAGATTCTGCAAATTGCACTTCCAATTTCTGAAACTTCTCCCCAATTAGAAAATAGTCTATGCCTTTATTCTTTCTACCTAAGCGTATGACATTTACATTGTGTTCCATTTACTTTGTGGACGATGGGCCGAAGGGCCTGTTTCCAGACTGTGATTTGAAACTAAACTAAAACTAAACTAAATTTCATCTTTTCTCCCTTTTTAGTTGCCTTTTGTTGGTTTTTAAAAGCTTCACAATCCTCTTGCTTCCCGCTAATCTTTGCCATATTATATGCCCTCTTTTGCTTTTATGCTGTCTTTGACTTCCTTTGGCAGCCACAGTCACCTCAATCTCCTCTTAGGTAGACAAAAATTGTGGAGGAACTCAGCGGGTGAGGCAGCATCTATGGAGAGAAGGAATAGGCGACGTTTCGGGTCGAGACCCTTCTTCGGACTGATTTCGGGGGGGTGGGGGGGGTGGGAAAAAGAAAGGAAGAGGCGGAGACAGTAGGCTTGTGGGAGAGCTGGGAAGGGAGAGGGGAAGGAGGGAGAAAGCCCTCTATCTAAAATTGGAGAAGTCAATGTTCATACCGCTGGGGTGTAAATTATCTAAGCGAAATATGAGGTGCTGTTCCTTCAATTTGCGCTGGGCCTCACTCTGTCAATGGAGGAGGCCCAGGACAGAAAGGTCAGATTCGGAATGGGAGGGGGAGTTGAAGTGCTGAGCCACTGGGAGATCAGGTTGGTTAGTGCGAACTGAGCGGAGGTGTTGGGCGAAGCGATCGCCGAGCCTGCGCTCGGTCTCGCCGATGTAGAGAAGTTGACACCTGGAACAGCGGATACAGTAGATGAGGTTGGAGGAGGCGCAGGTGAACCTCTTCCTCACCTGGAAAGACTGCTTGGGTCCTTGGATGGAGTCAAGGGGGGAGGTAAAGTGACAAGTGTAGCATTTCCTGCGGTTGCAAGGGAAAGTATCCGGGGAGGAGGTGGTTTGTGTGGGAAGGGACGAATTGACCAGGGTGTTACGGAGGGAACGGTCTCTGCGGGGGAGGAGATGGGAAGATGTGGCCAGTGGTAGGATCCCGTTGGAGGTGGCGAAAATGTCAGAGGATTATATGTTGTATGCGATGGCTGATGGGGTGGAAGGTGAGGACAAGGGGGACTCTGTCCTTGTTACAAATACGGGGGTGGGGAATAAGAGCGGAGCAGCGGTATATAGAGGAGACCCAGGTGAGAGCCTCATGTATAATAGAAGCGGGGAACTCCGTTCCCTAAACAATGAGGACATCTCCGATGCCCTGGTCTGGAACATCTCATCCTGGGTGCAGATGCAGCATAGACGGAGGAATTGGGAGTTGGGGATAGAGTCCTTACAGGAAGCAGAGTGTGAAGAAGTGTAGTCCAGATAGCTATGGGAGTCAGTGAGTTTGTAGTAGATGTCGGTCAGTAGTCTGTTGCCTGCGATGGAGATGGTGAGATGGCAGGGAGATGTCGGAAATGGTCCAGGTGCATTTGAGTGCCGGATGGGAATTAATGGTGAAATGGATGCAGTCAGTGAGTTCTGCATGGGTGCAGGAGGTAGCACCAATGCAGTCGTCAATGTAGCAGAGGTAGAGTTTGGGGATATGGCCACGGTAAGCCTCGAAAAGGGATTGTTCGACATACCCTACAAAGAAGCAGGCATAGCTGGGGCCCATGCACGTGCCCATAGCTATGCCTTGGATTTGGAGGAAATGGGAGGAGTCAAAGGAAAAGTTGTTGAGGGTAAGGACCAGCTCCGCTAGGCGGAGGAGAGTATTAATAGAAGGAGATTAGTTGGTTCTCCTCTTAGTATGTTTCTCCCTCGTTGAGATGAAAAGATCCTGTGTTTTCCAAATTACTCCCAGGAACTCCTGCTATTACTGCTCCACCATCATTCCGGCTGAGATCCTCTTCTAATCAACTATATCCAACTCCTCCCTCATGGTCTCTGTGCTAACCGTCACTCAACAGTAATACCGATACATCCGATTTCAGTTTCTCCGTATCAAACTGCAGGTTGAATTCTTTTATGTTCTGAACATTGCTTCCAATTCAATTAAGGAAAAGGAATTACAATCACAGATAAGAGAAACATTTTGCTAGCATTAGAGTTTAGGTCAAAGGGATGTACCTTTAAAATCAAAGCCTTGCTGTTCAGAAGATAATTCGGGAAAACCTCACTTGAGTGGTGGTGGTTTAATATGTATAAAATTTGAGGTTGAATTTTTTTTAGCTAAGTTGGTCTGATTATGGTTAGGGTGCAGATCTATTGAAGTAACTGCATAGGTTCAAGTGGCTTACTCCTTTTTGTTGTCAATTTATTATTTGGTTTTAAAAACTTTATGAAGCCAATTGACCTAGTAATTGATGGGTTAACATTACCAGTGAGAATTGGTTTTGTACTGCTTATCTGCAGAGCCTCTTAAGGGAATACATTTGAGCCTTTTATTTCGTATATGAATTGCATCAATTGTTTAAATAGCATCGTCAATAACTCTTGCTGTGCCCTCTCCCATAAGCTGTTATATTGTTCAATAAAAAATTGCCAAAGGCCACGTTTTAGCAAAAGACATAATTAATGCATATATTTTAAGTTTATTATAGGTAATGCTATAACAAGTAATTTGAAATAATACACACATTATCTAATTATGGAGAATTGTATTTAATTGTTTATGATTTATGGGTGGTTCTTGTTATTAAATTATGAGGGAGTGCTGTGATTAGTCTCAAGTTCCATCTTAAACATTTTCTGATACATTTTATATATGTTTTTAAAAACAGCAATTGCTGGCATACATATCGTGTTTGCCTATAATTGAATATTTGTGTTAGAGGTACCATACATCTTGAGAATGATTTTGTTATGTTAATTGTTGCCAGAAAATATAACAACAATGCTGTTAGTTCAAAATAGTATTCATTGGGCTTTTGGTGTCTTCTAATTTTCAGTTTGTATCTGAAATAGATACCAGGTCCCGTTATCATAGCTCCTTAGCATGTTCTGCATTTATTACCGTCACCAATCTCAGTATATTTGGGTATTTCTGTTTTTCCACACAACTTCCACCATCTTTCAAAGTATTTATCTTCACCTGTCAAGGTGGGTGTTGTTAAATTTACCTCAAATACATACGGTATATCTTGTCCAGTAGTTATCATATTTTTCACCCCCACCCCGAAGAACTAATAAGTTTAAAGGTTCATATGTCAACAGAGGTTTTGTGTTTTAGTTTAGAGTAGAAACAGGCCCTTTGGTCCACCGAGTCCATGCCGACCAGCAATCACCCATACATTATTTCTATCCTTCACACTGGGGACAATTTGCAGAAGCCAATTAACCTACAACCCACAAGTCTTTAGAATTGGGAGGAAACCAGAGCACCCAGAGAAAACCCATGAGGTCACAGGGAGAGTACATGCAAACTCTGTACAGGCAGCATCCATAGTCAGGATCGAACCCAGGTCTCTGGCGCTGTAAGGCATCGACTCTACTGCTGTGCCACTGCACCGCCCTCTGGAAGCTAGATGGTGTTATTCTTGAATTTCACAAATTCACAACATTGTCATCCATGCCTGGTAAGAACAGGATGTATTGGGTTGCCTCAGAGACACCACAGTTATGGCCATCTACATGAAAGGAGACAAACCTGATTGCAATCACTGCAAAGGGGTCTTTGTGCTACATACCACAGGGCAAATCATCATAAAGGTCCTTCCAAACCATCTCCTTCCAGTGGCTGACGCTCCTGATACAAGTGGCATAAGGAGAGCATTTTTCATGAACACCAAGAGAAATGCAGTGGGCAGCATTAACCAATACACAAGGGCTCGTTTGACCTCTGATTCTGTTAATGAGGACTGCTGACCTCACATTTGGTTGCTCATGGAAATTTGTGTCCTTTACACAGTGCCCTCCACAATGTTTGGGACAAAGACCCTTTATTTAATTGTTTGCCTCTGTACTCCATTTTATACATTTTATACATTTTGGTTTCAACATGTAGAAATTACAGCAGTGTTTATACATAGTCCCCACATTTCAGGGTACCATAATGTTTCAGACACAGCAATGTCATGTAAAGGAATGTAGTCATGTTTAGTATTTTGTTGCATATCCTTTGCATGCAATGACTGCTTGAAGTTTGCGATTCATGGACATCACCAGTTGCTGGGTGTCTTCTCTAGTGATGCTCTGCCAGGCCTGTATCGCAGCCATCTTTAGCTTATGCTTTTTTGGGGGGCTAGTCCCCTTCAGTTTTCCCTTCAGCATATAAAAGGCATGCTTAATTGGGTTCAGATCGGGTGATTGACGGCCACTCAAGAATTGACCATTTTATAGCTTTGAAAAACTCCTTTGTTGCTTTAGTAGTATATTTGGGATCATTGTCTTGCTGTAGAATGAACCGCCGGCCAATGAGTTTCGAGGCATTTGTTTGAATTTGAGCAGATAGGATGTGTCTATACACTTCAGAATTCATTATGCTACAACCATCAGCAGTTGTATCATCAATGAAGATAAGTGAGCCAGTACCTTCAGCAGCTATATATGCCCAGGCCATAACACCCCCACTACCGTGTTTCACAGATGAGGTGGTATGCTTTGGATCTTGGGCAGTTCTTCTCTCTTCCATACTTTGCTCTTGCCATCACTCTGATATGTTAATCTTTGTCTCATCTGTCCACAAGACATTTTTCCAGAATTGAGGTTGCTCTTTTAAGCAAACTGTAACCTGGCCATCCTATTTTTGCAGCCAACCAGTGGTTTACATCTTGCAGTGTAGCCTCTGTATTTCTGTTCATGAAGACTTCTGCGGACAGTGGTCATTGACAAATCCACACTTGATTCCTGAAGAGTGTTTCTGATCTGTTGGACAGGTGTTTGGGAATTTTTCTTTATCATAGAGAGAATTCTTCTGTCATCAGCTGTGGAGGTCTTCCTTGGCCTGCCAGTCCCTTTGCGATTAGTAAGCTCACCAGTGCTCTATTTCGTCCTAATGGTGTTGCAAACAGTTGATTTTGGTAAGCCTAAGGTTTGGCTGATGTCTCTAACAGTTTTATTCTTGTTTCTCAGTCTCATAATGGCTTTTTTGACTTTCATTGGCACAACTTTGATCCTCATGTTGATAAACAGCAAGTTTCCAAAGGTGATGGAAAGACTGGAGGAAAGGCTAGGTGCTGAGAACTCTCTTATACCTGCATTAAGGAGGCAATTATTATGCACCTGAGCAATTACAAACACCTGTGAAGCCAGGGGCGGAAACCCCGGGAGGGCCTGAGGGGACACGTCCCCCCCATGTTTTGAGAGGTGGGGGACATCCCCCCCCAAGTTTTTGTAATCCGGATTTTAAAATCTCCGCTTTCCGCGAGGCAGTGGGGGTGGGACTGATGATCGAGGGCGCTGATTGGACGAGAGAGACGTCGGGCAGCAGGCAATGGGGCGGGACATAATGATTCAGCGCGATGATTGGAGGAGTGGGGGGGGTGGGACTGAGGATAGAGTGCGGTGATTGGAGGAGGGAGACGTGGCACAGACCTGCGCCTCATCCGCAGCCAGGATCGATCCCGGCCGAGTCTCCGGTGCTGTCCCGAGTGCCCCCCCATGGGTAGCCAGAGAGGTCGGCAGCAAAGATCCTCCGCTATAGGATCTTTGGTCGGGAGTCAGACGGGCGCGGTGCCCCCAGGCCCACAGCCAGCGCAGAGAAGCTGCGCTAAACCCAGCTAACTCTGCCTGTCCCGCCAGGTGAGCCTACAACCCTTCCTGGACTTGCGAGAAATATGGCCAGCGTGGAGAAGCAGCGCTGGTATCCCGTCAGTCCAGACATGGCTGTAGTTAACCCGGTGAGACAGGCAGAGTTGAGCTGCATTTAGCGCTGGATTGAGCCTCCGAAGCCTCGTGCGTGTGTGTGTGTCAGTGTGCGCATGCACGCGTGGCCGCCAAAAAATTGTGTCCCCCGGTCCCCTCCGTGTTTTGATAGCGAGTTCCGCTCTTGTGTGAACCAATGTGTCCCAAACATCATGGTGCGCTGAAATTGGCGTACTATGTATAAACACTGCTGTAATTTCTACACGGCGAAACCAAAATGTATAAAAACGGCCTTTATTAAAATCTGACAATGTGCACTTTAACCGCATGTGATTTTTTTCTATTACAAATCTCAAATTGTGGAGTACAGAGGCAAATAAATAAATGATGGGTCCTTGTCCCAAACATTATGGAGGGCACTGTATGTATGCTATATGATAATATGCAAGCTATGATTTTGACTAAACAATCTATGAACTTTAATGTAGAGTGGTGTCAAGCAAAGCCCCAATATATACCTCAATCTTTCATGCTGCAGTGCTGCACCTCATCTCTTAGCTTTCTGGCAAAATAAATGGGAAAATATTTTACCTCCATCACCTCCACTCCAGAACCAAGGTATCCCAAAATGAATCATCAAACTGGTCATTAACAATATGCACACGTTCAGAAGCTACAGTCAAGTCATCATGATTTCATCATTGAAGTATAAGAGACTTAACTTGCGCAAGAAACTTACAAGGCAAATCAAATCCTTTACTAATCATTCCCCCACTGTACAACATTGTCTCGTGACAGCAAAGGTTCACGACAAAACCATGGAAAATGCAGACCACTTTCTATATCGACCTGTGGCATAGAACATTGGCACTTTGAAGATCAATAACAGTGCAAAGCTCATGATCCATTGGGCAGCAGTGATCCCTGCTTGCCAATATGTTTCTGAGTCTAGAACTACCTATGGCAGACATACTTCACTCCTGATGTAGCGCTCAATTCACATATTATGAAGACATTTGAGAGACTTGTCCTTTCCTACATCAGGACTAGTGTGTCAAATCAAATGGATCCTTTACAGTTTGCATATCAGCCTAACATCAGTGTCGATGATGCCCTCATTTACATGCTGCAGAGGGTGTACACACATTTGGACACTACTGATGCATCTGTAAGGATTACATTTTTTGACTTTTCAAGCGCCTTCAACACAATTCAGCCCCGATTGCTAGGGGAGAAGATGGAGAAGATGAAAGTGGATCCATCACTGGTACTGTGGTGTTTGGATTACCTTTCCCTCAGACCACAGTACGTGCGCCTACAGAACAACAATGTCTCAAGCACCATCTTGAGCAGCACAGGGGCTCCACAAGGAACTGTGCTGGCTCCATTCCTGTTTACCATCTACACAGCGGATCTCCGATATAACACCAACAGCTGCTTTTTGCAGAAGTTTTTGGATGACACAGCTGTTGTCGGCCTCATTAAAGGGGGCAATGAGGAGGAGTACAGAGACATAATAAGTAACTTTGTGGAGTGGAGTGCACTCAGTAACCTCCATCTTAACACCACAAAAACCAAGGAGATAGTTGTGGACTTCAGGAGGGGGAGGAGGAAGACTCAAGCAACACCAATCACCATTAAGGGCACTGAGGTGGAGGTGGTCGCTAACCACAGGTACCTTGGTGTGCAGCTTGACAGGGAGCTGGACTGGAAGTGTCATTTGGAGGCGGTGTACAGGAAGGGACAAAGCCGACTGTATTTTTTGAGGAGGCTGAGGGCATTTAACATCTGCCAACCCCTACTGTGCAGTGTCTACCATTCAGTGGTGGCCAGTGCTCTGTTTTTTGCGGTGGCCTGTTGGGGAGATGGCGCTCGCATAGCGGACAAAAACAGACTGGACAAACTGATCAGGAAGGCCGGCTCAGTGGTCGGGGCTGAGCAACGAACGGTCCAGCAGGTGGCAGAGGCCAGAACTCTGAAAAAACTGGGTTCTATAATGACCAACCCCACTCACCCACTCCATGCCCTGAAGGTGATCAAGAGCAGCAGCTTCAGTCAGAGACTGATTGCACCAATGTGCAAAACGGAGAGACATAGGAAGTCCTGTTTACCAGCTGCGATAAGGTTATATAATGCGCATAAATAACTGCACTTTTTTTAAAATTAATTGTATTTTAACTTGTATTTTAACTTGTATTTTAACTTGTTAAGTATGGAAGCTATTTGTGGTGTTATGTCTGTCTTGAAGCTGTCGTGGCATTGTAATTTCCTGCAAAGGATTATTAAAGGTATAATCTAATCTATATCAAAGAACTGAAGAGATAGTTTTTTGCAAAATGCTCCAAACCATCAGCAGGACAAGAAAATGAATGTCAGCATCTTATTCCAGGACAACATCACCAATACAAAGAGTTATATTCTGTTGGATTCATGTTGAACTCCGGACTCACAAAACAAACTCCTCTATTTCTGAGAGCTGTCATGGTAAACGATTACCTGGAAATGATTCAAAATGCTATCTAGGACTTTTTTGAAAACATGTAAATAGGCGCGCGACCATTCAAAATAGAGAAAGAACATTGGGAACTAAATTCATCACATTTTCCAACAAGCTAAGTGATAACAGCAAAACAAATACACCACCTTGAAACTTGCCACAGACGGCTGTGAAGGCCAAGTCATTGGGTATTTTTAAGATGGAGATTGACAGGTTCTTGATTAGCAAGGGCGTCAAAGGTTACAGGAGAAGGCAGGAGAATGGATTTGAGAAGGAAAAATAGATCAGCCATGATCATGGCGGAGTAGACGATCTGCCGCATGGCCTAATTTTGCTTCTATGACTTATGAACTCATGAAACCTGCCTCTCCAGGAAGCACCTCCTGTCCCACATGCCAGTCTGCAAATTCCACATTTGGTCCATTAGCCACCAAAGAACCCACAGAACTGGAGTGGAAGCAAGTCACCCTCAATCCTCATGAACAAATGAAGAAAAAAAGAGGAAACTGTTAGATATAGCTCTTAGGGCTAACGGAATCAAGGGGTATGGGGAGAAAGCAGGAACGGGGTACTGATTTAGGATGATCAGCCATGATCATATTGAATGGTGGTGCTGGCTCAAAGGGCCGAATGGCCTAATCCTGCGCCTATTTCCTATGTTTCTCTGAAAAAATAAATAAGATTTGAATCCAGTTTTTGCCAAAAAAAGGTAAGCAAAAGATGAGCAAGCACACATGAAATAATTAGATGATATAGGTGTGTGTTTAGATTGAACAATCAACCATATATGGTAGTTAGTTAAGCCCATTAAATAATAAACTTATATTACTGAAAATTAAGATAATCTTTCCTAAATAACTATAAAAGTAGTGCAAAATAAATTATATGAGTATATTCTCGATTGTTGGTAACATTTGCAAAGATCTGCGAGTAGCTTTTGGGTTTTTTTCTGATTATTTATGTTCTGTGTTTGGCTAATAAAAGATAATTGCCGTGCTCCCTTCAGGCATTCCTGGACATGAATCTCTATATCTTTCCATACTTTTTAGATTCATATCATGTATTCCTTTCCATCTGATACTTCTTCAGCTTGAATTCCATTTGCTTCTTCCCTATCTTCTTCATTGAAATCTTCCTGCTTGCTATCATCAATTTTCACAAATAACACAGGTTTAGTTTATAACTTCAGTTTTGTAGTTTTTTTCTTTTATATCAAATTACTACTTGTCTTTGAATTAAATATCTGCTCCAATACCCTTTTGAACCCTTAAATGTATGCCCACTTTAAAAATAATTTCATCCTTTAATCATATTGTCTTCCAGTCAAAAGCTTTAAGCCCCTGTCCCAATTTCCCGAGTTACTCACAAATTCTCCCGCGTTTTCCCCCTGATTCAAACTCGGAGATGCCAGCCGTAGGTACTCGGGGCTATTTTTTTTACACGTGGACATTTTTCAACATGCTGAAAAAATGTCCCGACTTACCTGATGCCCCGTCGAGTACCTACGGCTGGCATTACGAGCCGTTACGAAATATCTACGGACTCCTATGGCCTCCTACGGCCTCCTATGGACTCACTACGGATTCCTACGGACTCGCTATGGACATTCTCCGAGTTTGAATCAAGGGGAAAACTCGGGAGAATTCGTGAATAACTCGGGAAAGTGGGACAGGGGCTTAAGAAAGGTGGAATAGATCTATGCAATCAGTAACATAATGTGTGAGATTAAATATTACGTTCACAGCTGCATCTTCCAGCAATGTTCAGCAGTTGGGCAGCATCTGTATAGAATAAAAACAGAGATAACATTTGATGACCCTTCTTTGGAATTGGTAAAAGTTAGATAAAAATCAAGTGTAAAGATTTAGAGAAAGGCGGGAGGGCAGAGAGAACACAAGGTGAGATCTGCGATAGGGTGGAAATTAGGAGAGACTTAAGGAGAGAGAACCAGGATGAAAGAGGGCAGCAAAGGCATTAGTGTATAGAAATAGATAGACCTGGAGGATTGGTAAATAGGAGATTAATAATTATTAGAAATGATCTGCTTCCCAAATTGTTATCCCATATAACTCCATATTTTTTCATGAACGTTTGCACGAGCCTTGTATTATTCAAACCTTTATACAACTCCAGAAACTAAGCAAAACAGCATCAAGCAATATCAGAAAGTGAGATCCTGCAGTAGCAATATGATGGTGACTAGATAATTTATTACATTGATGTAAGTTAAGACATTTTCTTAGAATTTATTGTATTCACCAGAAATGGAAAACTGGATCTCCTGTTAAAGATGGCACTGATTGTATTGCATCGGTATTTCAACATAGATTTTACTGCCAAGTATCGCAAGTAGGAACCAAATCCCCAGTTTTTCATTTAGTGGTGAGAGATCTACCACTGAGAATATACTCAGTAACATTTGGATTTAGCTTTTCCACTTGCTGCATACAAAGACTTCTGCAAGCATGCGCATTACAATTCCTGCTATGTCTCTGAATTTATTTTTGTCTGTCTGTCTTTCTTCCACCTCCAACTCTCAGCTTTTGCTGGCCTGCATTTATGAGACATCAAGAGTTATCAATGAGTACCATGATGTGTAGTCACCAAAGTAGGAGGTTGGCCCTTACTTGGACATCTCAAAGTTAATACTGTATATTTTTCTGGCTATCACTTTGCAGTGTACCAAATAGTTCCCCGGATGTTTTGGCTCCTGTCTCCACAATTCTAATGGGTGTATGCTATTTATTCAATTTGGCTGGAGAAAATCATTTTGTGTCTGAGGTGCATGTTTTTTTAGGCCTTGTATTTAGATTGTTGTGTGCAGGTTACCATCTCACCATTATTGAGTATTATTCTGTAATCCTATTATGATTTTTTTTAGTTTAGTTTAAGCACAGAAACAGACCCTTCGGCCCAACGGGTCTGCGCCGACCAGCGACCCTGCACATTAACACTGTCCTACACCCACTAGGGAATTTTTTTACATTTACCAAGCCAATTAACCTACATATCTGTACGTCTTTGGAATGTGGGAGGAAACCGAAGATCTCGGAGAAATCCCACGCAGGTCACGGGGAGAACGTACAAAAATTCCGTACAGACAGCACCCGTAATCGGGATCGAACCCGGGTCTCCGGCGCTGCATTCGCTGTAAGGCAGCAACTCTACCGCTGCACCACCATGACTGCCCGTTGTTCAAGCTTTTCACAAATAGTGAATCTAAATTATTCCAATCGACACATGAGGCGTTTGGCAAACACATCAATCTTTTCCTAACTTATACATGGAATTGATTCTGCATATCTTGATTCAGTTAACTGCTACCCATGCTTTAGCTGAAAACCTTTCATTGTGGTCCAAACCACAAGAGGGACCAACTAGTAGTTTGATTTAAATAAAATTGTAGGAAAAATATTTCAGGGTATAGGATCAGAAAGAACTAAGATAAGCTCCTGATATGCTTTACGCCCAGCAACAGCCGCAGGTAGATAATCCCATGGGTGGAGATAATAGAACAATTACCATGCTGCGTGCTTTGGGCATAAAAAGTGGGTAGTGAGCATGGGACTTGCTATTGCATCTGATTTCTGCAGTGAGTTGACATGTAGCTAGCAATTTAACTGTTTGCTGCCCACACATAATCGTGTATAAGGCTCATTACATGATCACAATGTAATTTTAATAAGGAATTGTTCCAGTAATGAAACAAGAAGACATGGAATAGCAAGTCTGATAAATATAAACTGGAGCACGAGGAACTACAGATGCTGGGATTTTGAGTAAAACATAATGAGCTGGAGTGGGTCAGTGTATCAGACAGTATCTGTGGAGGGGATGGTAGGCAACATTTTGGATCAGAACCCTTCTTTAGAGTAGACTGTTTGCAGTTGTGGGGAGAAAGCTTTTAAAGAGATTAGGGGCAACACAAAGCCTGACAAGTGATAGGTATACACAGGTGAGAGGGGTTTGATTGGCAGATGGGTGAGCAAAGGCTAGAGATGAAAAGGAGACACAAGGGTGCCAGATAAGGAGAAAGAAAGGAGTGAAATGTAAAGCTAGATGGAGGAATATAGGTGAAAGATGGGAAGGGTAAGAGGAACGGGATAGTGGGAGAAATGGGTGCGCTGCAGGGTGGGGGTGCACAGGAAAGAGAGAAGGGGAAGACGGTGTATTAAAATAGTTCTATAATGATTTTTTTGTTGAAGTACTGTCAAATATAGATTTAACTGAAGTCATGCATGAGGAACAAGGGTAGGAATGCGGTAGAATGCGGTGTGAAAATCGATTAATTGAACCTTTGTTAGATACAAAATGCTGGAGTAACTCAGTGGGACAGGCAGCATCTCAGGAGCGAAGGAATGGGTGACGTTTCCGGTCGAGACCCTTCTTCAAACTATTGTTTCAGTGCTTCGTGTGATTAGAAGTTATGTAAATCAACCTAGTCAAGGATGTACAGAAAGAATTGCTAAGCAAATAAAACTAGGTTGATCACTTTCTGAGATAACCTACGGTTTGGAAACTTGTTGGCATCATTGTATAGATTTTAAATGTTAAAATCTTGCTTTAATACTCCTTACACCAATATTTAACAACCCTCCCCACTAACTTGTTCATGCAAAACTTGCCATTTATTAGACTTATAACTTGATTGTTTACCAGTAATGCTTTCAGCTGAACTATCAGGATGTTTTCTTCCAGCAATTTATTAAACATGTAGTGTATATCATGTCTTTATGTGAAGTGTGTTTTACTGCAGTGCTAATTCTTAGTTAATGTGTGGTGTTTTTATATGTGTGGTGCAATATATGGAATCAATTTCTTAACCTCAAAGTCCTTCTAAATGTTTTCCTATTGTAAATGGAAAGTTTTGGAAGATGGTTGCTAATTGTAATTACTTCCATCCAAGAATGGAGATGACTCAACTCTCTACCTTTTCATATTCAGAGGTCTCTGCCCATGATGGTAGCAAGGAGGTGAAATGCAACATTTTCCTGTGAGACAATACACTTTACCCGTGCCAGCGTTGGTTTATCTGAATTGAATCTGGTTGAATTGAAAATTCAATTTTCAAATTCGCAGACGACACTACCATTGTGGGCCAGATATTAAATAGTGATGAAACGAAGTACAGGAAGGAGATTGAGAACCTCATGTCCTGGTGTCGAGACGACAACCTTTTTCTCAACGTCAGCAAGACAAAGGAGATAGTGATCAACTTCAGGAACCAAAGCGATACACATACCCCAGTTTGCATTGACGGTGCCGAAGTAGATATGGTCGAAAATTTCAAATTCCTCAGAGTCAATATCACCAACAACTTCCTCTGGACCACCGATATTGATGCAACGACCAAAAAGGCACACCAATGCCTCTATTTCCTTCGAAGGTAGGAAGTTTGGCATGTTCCCTACAACTCTCACTAATTTCTACAGATACACCATAGAAAGCATTTTATCAGTATGCATCACAGCTTTGTTTGGGAACAGCTCCATCCTGGGCCGCCAAAAATTGCAGCGAATTATGGACGCAGCCCAGGCCATCACACAAACCAACCCCCCTTCTATTGACTCCATTTATATCTCATGTTTCCTTGGTAAGGCCAGCAGCACAATCAACGACGAGTCACACCCTCGCCACTCCCTCTTCTCCCCTCTCCCATTAGGCAAAAGGTATAGGTGTGAAAATGCACACCACCAGAATCAGGGACAGTTTCTTCCCAGCGGTTATCAGGCAACTGAATCATCCTACCACAACCAGAGAGCAGTGCTGAACTACTATCTACCTCTTTGATGACCCTAGGACTATCCTTGATTGGACTTTGCTGGCTTTACCTTGCACTAAACGTTATTCCCTTATCATGTATCTATACACCGTAAATGGATTGATTGTAATCACGTATTGTCTTTCTGCTGTGGTTAGCACGCAACAAAAGCTGTTCACTGTACCTCGGTACACATAGCAATAAACTAAACTTATCTTCTGCAATGATGCACCCCCTTCACATGGTGGGAAATTTGTATGGGAAGAGTCTTTCAGACAGTAATGAGGTGATTAGAAGCCCTACATCATGCCATCTCAACCTTATGAGTTTAGAAAAAGTATTTTGTAGTAGATGAAAGATCAAGTATTCCACACAACCAGTAGCGTCCTTTTGTGAGAGAAAAAAAGCCTAAAAGGAACATAAAAAATAGTTCCTTGAGGTCTAAATCCTTTTATTCTGAATTCATTTTCAATGTCAAATCTGAAGTGCACTTTCAAGAGCAACAGTAACCAAAATGAAGTCATTGGGACATAGAAACCTGGAACAATATGTTGTTGGTTTGAAAGTTTAACTTGGCTCATAAAAAGAAAACATTCTATCGCGATGTTTTTCAGTTTTCTTCTGTGCTTTTCCGAGATAATTCAAACTCTACTTTAGATTGCTCTTTTCAGTAAGTTATTTACTGAAGCCTCTAGAGTATATTGACCGAGTTAAAATAGAAATTGTTGCAGTTCAGCCAGAATCTATAAAGAAAAAAGATGTTAACATGTTGGATGCATGCCCTTCACTACTATGAAGACATCAACAAACAAACACTTGAAAATGGTCAAAAATAAATAACATTGGTATATGTAATAGACATTCCTTTTTAATTTGTTGCTTTACAGGGGATGATTCTATCCTGCACACTGAACTGTAAGTACTAATCATAATTCTCCATTCTTTGCAATGTGGAATAATGTTAGGTTTGACCTTATTACAAAGGTACAATTTTATTAAATGCTGGAATTATGCCTTTAATTGATATTGTGGTGGGCTGAGCCACTTTGGTCTCGAACCGTCGTTCGTCGAGTTCGAGCACTCGCGTGAACTGGCGTGATCTGGGCAAACGAATCAATGCCGATCTGGGTGAACAACAGAGGGTGTGCAACGGGCGACAGAGCTCGTCTTCACTTCACAGTCAACACGTTAATACATACACCTTGCCCTTTGTACTGACAGTCAGACGAGAGCAGGAGAGATTAAGACAGTGTACAATTTCATAATATATACTAAATAACAGGACTGACAGACCTTGGCTGGGAACCTGGGGCTCACCAAAATTGTTCCCAACCTTCCAACCTTTACCGTAGCTGCTAATTACCATGAAACTGCATTATTCCCCGTGTTTTTTTACAAATGTTTACTAATATTCTGTATGGGCTCTGCGGTTGCAACCAGCTCCTTGCAATCAATGTTTCACTGTGGTCAGGGAGAATGTTGTCCCTGTACAGCTCCCTGCCGATGGGTGGGAATGAAGGGCAGCAATCGGAAGGCCCCGAGGTTGATGACGGCAGGGAGCAGGGAATGTGACCTGCTGTCACTGCCGCCACGTTTTCGCCGCACGACTGCTCCCGGCAGCATCTCATGCTTCAGCCTTGTGAAGCTGATATTGATCACTTTTTCTCCGACACACTTGTAAGTTACTACACATACCAATCGCAGCCGTGGCTTACCACTGGGTCCTGTATTAAAGGCCTGTCGCACGAGTCTGCGGTCATTGGCGGCGAAACAGGAACTATCTACCGCTCCTGGGCCGCCAGAGACCACAGGCTCGGTCAAACGCACAATTCCGGGTCCGTGCGGCGTTGTTCCCAACACCGCACGGTGCTAAAAAAAAACCAACACAGTACAAAAATATGTTCCTACCGCACAGCCGCCGCCAGTGATGCATGAGTGCGGCATGGCCGCCGCCACAGCCGCCGCCAGTGTGGCACGAGCGCCGTGAGTAGAACCTTCACCGCCACAGCCTCCGCCAGTGAGGCACGTGTGCGGCACGGCCACCGGCACGGCCGCCGCCACAGCGCCGCGATCAGCACGGCTGCCGCCACAGCGCCACGATCAGCACTGCCGCCGCCACAGCCCCGCAGATCCGAAATGACGTCATCGCAGTCGGCCCGCCCTTTTTTTTTACTTACCGCAAGTTCGTGGGACCAGCCGTACTTAAATCACTCGGCCCCCGCGCAGCATCCGTGCGGCACTCACGTGGCATAGGCTCGGCGCTCTCGCCGTTGCCGTGTGGTCCCCTCTACCGGCGACGCCGCGCTTCACCGCCGATGACCGCAACACCGTGAGACAGAGCCTTTATGCACACACACACATGTTTTGTGAATGGGGGGAGAAGGGGACGTGATGTTTCTGTTGATACAACGGCTGCAACAGGCCTTCATAATCACCTGCAGTTGGGACCATGAAATGGCGCCAACACCTGGTGACTATTGCATATAGACTCAGTGCCTGTTTCTGTGCATTATGTGCTAACCGGGCAGTGTATTTGGGTACGGCAATAATCACACTGATCTCTACGCAAAATATTTTCACTGTACCTTGGTAGACGTGACAATAAAGGAACTATTGTGTCCATACGTTTATGCATGTGAGTATGTGGCATAATTCAAATGCTATTTCATTTGGTAAGTGCTGCTTTTGGGAGCGGATGGCGCTGTTTGCTTCAGATGCACCTTGACTGGCTAATTCCAGATAAGAGTCAGCTGCTCGGTCAGTGACTATCATGGTAACATCAGGCGTGTGTATACATCCGCTGGCGGGCTCACTGTAACTGTCTGAAGTAAGGTTGTAGTAATGGGTCCCCTGTGCCTGCCCCGGGTGTAAAATACCGGTAAGTGGGTGCAGAAAAGGATAGGGAATAGTACCCCGGAAAGTGGTGACAGTATTGAGAGTTAACCGCGGGGCTGTGTTATTGTCGGTGAGGAATTCCACCAACTGGGGTCACTGCTGAGGGGATAGAGTGTGTTGCCCACCAGCCTAGCGCGGGGCCGCCATAGGTGTGGGGCCCAATTGGGAGCAATTGGTCCAATTGGCTTAAGGCCAGCCCTGTTGAGCTGTATCGTTTAAATATTAAACTGAGTGTTTATACAACACGTGAACCTCTTCACTGGTGACCCCGATGATCCAAAACGGCCTCTTTTGGATTTCATCATGCCTGGAGGAGACAACTAGGATCAGCAGAACGCAGTTTCACTCAAACTGCTCACCACTGGGTGGCGCCCGTAATAGCGGCCTCGCCAGCAGTCTGTCTTGTCCCTTCTCTGTTTTTATTATTTTAAGTATGTCTCTTGGTATGTTTTATGTGGGGGGTGCGGAGGGGGGAACGGGGGAAACTTTTTTCAGTCACATACCTCGACAGAGATGCGATTTTTCTCCGTGTCACATCTCCACCCCACCCCCTTTGCGGCCTACAATGTGGAGTGGTGTGGCCTTTCCTGGATACTGGCCCGGAGCTTCAAGCCTCGGGTGCGGTGCGGACTTACCATCGCAGAGCCTGGGATCTTTTGCCGAAGGTCGCCAGTGATGGAGCTCCGACTGTGGGGCCTGAGGACTTTAACACCATGAAGCAGCGGTCTCCGGTAAGAAGCGGCCGACTCGGGATCTTCATGCCGCAGAGTGTTCCGATCCGTCCCGACGCCGGAGTTTTGATCATCCCGATGAGTGGGCTTGAACAGCGGACCGTTGGCAATGGCAAGTGCGGAGGGTTCAACCCTGACCACGGGTGAACAAAGCAGGAAGATGACTGAACTTTATTGCCTTCCATCACAGTGAGGAATGTTGATTCCACTGTGGTGGATGTTTATGTTAAACTTCATTTTATGTGCTGTGTGTATTTTTGCTTTTTATTTAGTATGGTTGTATGGTAACTCAAATTTCACTGTACCTTAATTGGTTCATGTGACAATTAAATTGAATCTTGAATCTTCTGGACATCACAGCCCTAAGTGTGGTTTGAACAAGTCGAAGCCCAATTCCACACCTGCCAGATAACTTCTGATGTCACCAAGTACTACTACGTGGTCAGTGTGCTGGACCAGGAAATCGCCGGGCGCCTCATCGATTACCTTTGCCAGCCACCAGCCGACAACAAGTACGAAGCGATCAAGACGCTCCTGAAGGACACATTCGGTCTCAGCCGCCGCGACAGGGCGGCAAAACTCCTGCACATGGATGACCTACACGACCGTAAACGGTCTGTGTTCATGAACGAAATGCTCGCCCTGATGGATGGACACAAGACCTGCCTCCTTTTCGAATAGGTCTTCCTCGAGCAGATGCCTGAGGACATCCACCTGCTCCTTGCGAATGACAATTTCACTGACCCCCGATGGCTGGCAGCCCGTGCGGACATGCTGTGGCAGGCCAAACAGCAGGGTGGAGCCACCATCAATCGGATGGCGGCTGTGCCTTGGCAGGTCATGCGGGTGGTCCCAGCCTCCACGGAAGGGGCGGCAGTAACTTCAGCCACCAAAGGCGTCAGCAAGGACAAGCTGTGCTACTACCACCTAAGGCGGGGCTCCGAGGCCTGCCGATGCCGACCACCCTGCATGAATCCGGGAAATGCCTCGGCCGGCCGTCGGTAATAGCAACTGTGGCCGGCCAAAAACATCGCCTCCTCTACACCTGGGATCGTCATTCGGGGCGGCATTTTCTCGTTGACACAGGAGCGGAGGTCAGTGTTTTGCCACCCTCGGACACCGACTCTCAATCCGGAAAGAAGGGGCCTCCCCTGACTGCCGCCAACAACAGCAACATCAGAACATATGGGGTCCGCACGATCCCGCTAAACTTTAACTCCTGTCGCTTCAAGTGGACCTTTACCATCACCGGTCTCACAACCGCTGCTGGGCGCCGACTTCCTCCGGGCGCACTCCCTGAGACGTTCAACCTGCCCTCAACTCAACCAGCTGCAACCCCGAACACAAGAGACACGTACACAAGATCAGGCCGC
Organism: Malacoraja senta; assembly: GCA_038087875.1. Lineage (NCBI taxonomy): Eukaryota > Metazoa > Chordata > Chondrichthyes > Rajiformes > Rajidae > Malacoraja > Malacoraja senta. Next base: position 45,719 of record JAXLNO010005111.1, read on the forward strand.
CTCACTCGACAGCCTAACCACCTCCAATACTCCGGTTCTGTGGGAGGGGGGATCATGTGGCGGGCTGAGCCACTTTGGTCTCGAACGTCATACGTCGGGCTCGAGCTCGAGCAGTCTCGTGAACTGCCGTGATCTGGGCCGACCAATCAACGCCAACCTGGGTGAACAGCTGAGGGTGTGCTGTGGACGACGGAGCTCGTCTTCACTTCATAGTCAACACGTTAACACACACACCATGTCCTTTTGTACTAATTGTTGAGCTGTATTGTTTAAATATTAAACTGAGTGCTTATACAACACGTGAACCTCTTGTAATATTAAAATTTTGTATACAATGAACAATTCCTGTGGGCTAAATTCAAACAGTACACTAAGATCTTTATGCACAATTAACCTGTAACTATTTGATCCAGTCACAACAAACAAAATGTAGGTCCTCACTTTATTATCCGTTCTGTGGTATTCATCCTGCATTATTGTAGTGTTAAAAATCGTAGTGGATATCCATGGTGCCCAAATTTTATGAATGGCTTGAACCAGTTGAACCTATGGAAAGCTAATTTTAAGCTACACCTGCACTTCATTAAGGGTCGCTGCGGCAGCTGAGGAAGCACAATCTGTCACAGGCAATGATGGTCCAATTCTATACGGCCATCGTAGAGTCTGTCCTCACCTTCTCCATCATGGTCTGGTTTGGCTCAGCCACCAAGCACGACAACCGGAGGCTGCAGCGAATCGTCCAATCAGCTGAGAAGGTTGTTGGCTGCAACCTTCCCTCCATTGATGAACTTTACACTGCAAGGGCCAGGAAGCGAGTGGGTAAGAGCATATCTGACCCCTCTCACCCTGGCCACAAACTCTTTGAATCACTTCCCTCTGGAAGGCGACTTGGGACTGTCAAAGCTGCCACAGCCAGATAAAAAACTGTTTTTTATTCTACGAGTAGTAGCTCTACTCAATAACCAAAAATCTGTTGCCTCCTTTTGCTCTGGTATTTTACATTCACATGCTTAATCAATTATGTTTTATTATTAATGTTTAATGTTTTATGTGTCATTCTTAATTGTCATTTTGTCACTTGCGAGCAGAGCACCAAGGCAAATTCCTTGTATGTGAACATACTTGGCCAATAAATGTATTCATTCATTCATTCATGCATTCATTCATTCATTCATTCAGTCACGAAGGATGAAATTGAACACTCAAATGTTCCGATGCAACTGAAAGCTTTGGATGATCAGGTAGGGAGAGAAGCAGAGAACATCTGTACTCTCAGGGCACGGAAGTCCTTCAGACAGGTAGTCGAGCAGCAGTGGGAAGAGGTTACATTTGAATTGAACACCTGGATTGAAGCATCTAGAAGATAAATACCATGATACAAAAGTTTTAATGGCCTCACACGCATGCTAAAGCTCAGTCAATACATTAAATTCCATCTTTCAATATCTGCAACAATATCTTACCCACTTCCTCATGCGGTGTTGAACCTGAGAATCTCATGAGTGTGCACACACTAACTCGCTCACTCTCTCCCAGTCACCCATCCAAACAGGGTGTTTGATATTCTGCCGCATGTGGTCAGCATTGCTCAATGTGGAAGACTGAGTGTAGCTGAGGCCTCAGTAATGAGAATATTACCTTCATGACTGAGGACCCAGTTTATTGGTTCATTGGAGGCAGCATCAGTTGAAATTTTCCAGAGCTTTGAGAAGCCCAATGTAGGTAATCCAGGTGTCGGAAGCTTATAGAAGGGCAGAAATGGCTGTTGCCGGGTAGACTGAGCTTCTGTTGGTCGGATGACTTAATCTGCAAACACAGTTTTTCTCCATTGACCAAAGGGTGCATTGGTGAATTGAAATCAATGGTAAATGTTATTGTCAACGTCTGCCTTTGCTGAGGAGTATGGGAAGTGGTTCATGTTTTCCAGGGTTTCACCAGAGGGCAGTGTGGGGCAGCAGGGGCAGTTTTGTAAATGACATTTGCTTTGAGGATTTTGAATGGAAGTCCTATTCTTCAGTGAAAAACATTGGTAATGCCTTGAAGCTCCAAGTATGCCTCCAAGCATGCGTAAATGCAAACATTATTTGCATACTGCAGTTTGACTACCAGAGTTTGGGTTACCTTGGTTTTGGAATGTGGGTTGAGTAGCTTCCTTTTACTTCTGAAAATTTGCTCCAGTTCCTTAGCATGTTTTTTAGAGGCGAAATGGGACATTGTTATCAGAAAGAATGAGAATAATGATGGGAACCCTCTACTCCTCATGCAATCATCTATTCAGCCGTGGTAAGCATAACGTTCAGACACCTGCCAAAATACTCACGAGTAAACGTACTCATCTTTTGCAGAAAAGGTTGGTACACAGTTAACACCAGTTGCCACAAACTTTCGGGGAGAAATGTGCTGTTGACAGACCTAGCACAATGATCATGGAGAAAAAGGTATGATTTTACTCAATATAGCTTTATTGTAAAAATTGCTGGAAGAGCTCAGTGGGTCAGGCAGTATCTGTGCAGGGAAATGGACAGGCGACATTTCGGGTTGGGGGCCTTCTCCAAAGCTGGATTAAAAGGGAGATAGGTGGTAGAAAGAGATGATGGGAAGGTTGGGGCACGAGCTGGCAAGTGCTAGGTAGATCCAAGTGAGGTGAGATTGATCGGCAGATAAATCAAGTGGGGGAGAGCAAGGTGGAGATAGTCACTCGGCTGAGATAGTAAGTGGAGAAGACAAATGACGCACATATGGTGGAATATGATAAGAAAGGAAGTTGATGAGTGAAATGCTGAACCAGAGAGAGGGATGGTGAGTAGATGGAAACAGGGATGGGGCAAATGAGGGACTTGGAGCGGGTAGGAATGGATGAGCAGAAGAAGGAGGTAGAGGAGGGAAAGCAACTGGGTGATGGGGGGGGGGGGGGTGGTGGAGGGGGCAGAGGGAGTGGAAAGAAAGGTATACTTGAAAGGGCAAGGGTAGATCAGAAGAGTGAAGTTGTAGGGGGCATTACCTGCAATTTGAGAATTCAATGTTTATACTGTTGGGTTGAAGACTACCCAATGAGGTCCTGTTCTTCTAGTTTTCATGTAGCGTCACTCTGACACTGGAGGAATTATAGGGCATACAGATCAGTATGGGAATGGGAATTAAAGAGGCTTGCAACTGGGAGCTCCAGATAGCCCAGGTGGACAGAGTGCTTGGAAACTGTTTGGAACGAGTCTGCAAAGTGTTTGGAAAATGTCTAGTCTTTGCTTAATCTCACCAATGTAAATTAGACCATATCGAGGGCACCAAATGCAATCGATGAGAATAGAGGAGGTGCAGGTGAACTGCAGTCTCACCTGGAGGGAAACATGCACCTGCTACAACCTCATCTGTCACATTCAACGCTCTTGATACGGGCTGCTCCACATCGGTAAACCCAAGCATTGACTCAGTGACTGCTTCGCTGGAGCCCCATTTGCAAACCACTTCCATTCCCCTTCCTATTCTCACACCAATCTGTCTCTCAGCCTTCTCCACTGTAAGAGTAATGCCACATGCAACCGAGAAGAACAGCAGCTGCCTCTGTAGCCTTCAACCCAATGTCAAGAATGTTGAATCTTCCAGTTTCTCTCCTGATCTTCCCAGATTCTCTCAAGCACACCTTTATTTCCACACCCTCTCACAACTCCTACCCCTCCATCCCTCCCTCTCTCCCTCCCTCCCTCACTGTCTTCTAGTTTTTTTCCGTATCCTCCGCAATGTCCTCTGATCAACACCCACCCCTTCCCACTCCAGGTGCCCCTCCCCAGTTTCCATCCGCACACCATCCCGCCCTTTGGTTCTGTATTCTCAACTTTTTCTTATCAGATTGCACCATCTACAACCCTTTGTTTTCTCCACATATCACCTCCAGCCTTGATTACTATCTTCTCTCATAGAAGCCGAAAAATAGGCTCTCACCACATGGTCGCGGGGTGATGCTTGTATTGTCGTGAGCGGTCTCCTCAAGTGTCGTTACTTATTTCTTGTCGCCACTGGATTTTGAAATGTTCAAAACCTCTCGTGACAGTGGGCTTGACGTTGCCTGACTTCTCCTGTCGTAGGTGCTGTCGTAGGTTGGCGTAGGTTGTTGCCAGGATGACGCCAGGTGACGTTGGTTGGCACCGGGTTATGATCTCAGTGAATTCCATTGGCAACAACCCACGTCATCCTACGTCAACTGGCGACAGTTCTGGCGTCAAGAGAAGTATTCAGTTGTTTTCATTTGTTGTTGACAGGGGAGTAGCTTGTCACTGGTGGAGGTAGGTTGACTTCGGGTGTTGTAGGTTGTCGCCTGTGTGGTCGAAGTTGTCGTAGGTGTGGACATCCCAAGTCACGAGGAATTGTGTCGCCGGTTGACGTAGCTTGACGTCGACTAGGTGGTAACTTATCGTGGACATTGTCATGGGGTGGCTGCATTTCCGGCATCACGCTGCGACAATGACTGTCGCCACAGTTGCCAAAAAAATCGCCTAAGTGGGACAGGCCCTTTACAGGCAGAAGATACTCAACGTATGTGTTCAACAGTGGAAGTTCAAACTTTTTGCATGCAATCATGGTCCAGAGCGGGAGACTTGAGCATCTCACTGCTCTCCTGCCCTGGGGACCTGAATGCCTCAAAATTGCTCTCACTGCATTAGGCACGACAGCCAAGTAAAGACCAACTCAAGGTTCAAGGAAAAGATATGGCTTCTTTTGGAAGGGTAAACTGGAAGAGGAATACTGCCTTCAAGGGATCAATTAGCCATCAATAGTGTGCTAACCAAGTGTCTTTGCAACTCCCTTGATAAAATATGAGAACATCTTATAAGCCTCTGCTTATTTTAAGAGAACCAACACACCATTATCATTGTTTCATATGGCTCATCCCCGGAAGTAATTGATGATGACAAAAGGAATTCTGCTCCATCTTAAGCAACTTCTGGCCCGAACTCTATAAGAAACAAACTTTATTTGCTTTTGAAGTGAGTCGCAGAGTTGGAAAAGACAATGACCTCGACAAAGATATGATTAACAAGGAAGAAATCTGTTGGTAAATTCTTTGGAGTCCTCTACCATGTTTGGAACATGGTTTTGTCATTAACCAATACCCTGTTCTAACAGATAGCATAGGTATATTTGAAATAGAGCAAAATGGCTCCTTGAGCTTGTTTCACTAAAATGACTGATGGGATCATGACTGATGTAATCGGCTCCATTCTCCTGCCATCAACTTTGACTTCCCGAGAGACCAAAAGTGTGTTCTTGGCCTTGAATAAAATCAGTGATTTAGTCTTCATAGCTCTATGTGGTAGTGAATTTCAAAGGTTTACAACACCCCAAGAGAAGAAATGTTCATATCTTTGAATTGGATACCCATTATTCTGAAATAGTTACAAGGCCTCCTAAGAATACCCTTAATCCAATCACTTCTAATTTACATCATCATCTAAACAAGGGACAGCACAAATGTTCACATCACCATACCCTCGACAATGATGACTGCCAGATTTACTGCAGACAAATCCAATGTATCACCTCAGTCATCCTGGATTCTAATAAAGATGGAGACCCAACTTAACTTTAAAATAAAAAAAACATCTATTTGGTCAGTACCTCACAGACAACTTGTCCTATAGCAAGATCGATAGAGTGTTTATGGTACCTGATTTACCTGAAACAAACTAGTTAGCAGTTGTGTAGATCTACAGTTTTCACAGTATCTGATGTACCTGAAACAAACCAGTTAATAGTTGTGTAGGGTTACAAGTTAAAAGTGTTTTGAGATCGGCTTTCATCTGCCAAAATAATTATTTGGTTATAGTTGCAAGTAGTGTGCACATTATGGAAGTAAAACCCTTCCTGATACTTGTGGAGTTCAGATTTTTGCTTTAGAGTCCTTAAAGGAATGTAAATGCTATCTAACACTTCCTTTACTGTAAGAAGCTCATAATGGCTTGTGAAGCCCTGTGCATGTGATATGTAACTCTTTACCGAAGGAAAAGGAAAAAGAAAGAGAACATTGATTTGTTTCTCCTGTCATCTCCTTTGTGCAGAGATGGCCAGCATGCTAGGTTATTTTTAGATTTAAATATCCATTGATCCATTAAATATCCATGTTCAGGATTGGAAATAAAGATGCAAAATCTTGCATTTTTAATTTTAATAAGACTGCAAAGCATGCATTGATTGTACAAATAACGAATTTTATATTTAAGCATTATTTTCCAGCATCTGCAGTTCCTTCTTAATCATTACAGACAATCATATTGTTTGATTGCATGAGAATAATAATCATTATTATTATTACTATGCATCCAACTTGGTTGAGCAATTCTGGGGTGTTAAACACCGTGATGTGTAACTTTTCCAGAGTTCTAACAAGTTTCTGCTATATCATTTTTTTCCCCTTCAAAGTGGTCTCTTACCATCATCTCTGGGAAATCACTCCAGGTAACATGTTCAGAGTTCCTTTGTTCTGCTGTAAAGTAACTACTTTGTAAATCACCACTTAGCTTGCTATTTTAAACTTGAGTATTTTTGGCTATGTAGTTAATTTCACTCATGTAGTTAGACTTTGGGGAGGAGGAATTTTGGCTCTTCGTCATTGTGTACAATATAGGACCATTTCTTCTTGGTATCCAAGGTCGTGAAGAAAGCATTTAGCACACTTGCTTTCATTGGTTAGGATATTGAATATAAGAGTTGAATCATCGTGTTGAGGCTATGCAAGACATTGGTGAGACCATACTTGAAGTATTGTGTGCCGTATTGATCACCTAGCTATAGAAAGCACGTCATTAAGTAGGGAAGGGTGAACATGTGATTCACAAGATTGTTACTGGGATTGGAGGGTATGAGTTATAAGGAGAGACTGGACAGGCTGGCAGTTTGAGGGGTGATCTTATAGAGATATATAAAATTATGAGGGGCATAGATAAGAGGAACAGCCTTTTTCCCAGGAAAAGGAAATGAGAGAAGAAACATTTAAAGGAGATACAAGGGGAATATTTTTCACACAGATGGTGGTGGATATATGGAATGATCTGCCAGGGGAAGTGGTAGAGGTGGATACTGTGATGTATGTAATATAATTAGCATATGTTATGTCTTGTGCAAGGGGACGCATGCGCTAGGGGAGACTCAAGGTGGCGTCCTAGAATAATGAAGCTTGTCAGTTTACTCCTGTATCTGAGAGTTTGTTTAAGTCAGTTCCAAGCACCCAAATACACTACAATTTGCAACGAGGATGGGATAGAGTTTGTGTACTCACCCGCAGGACTGTTTTGCAACAAGCAGGATTGTTTAACAGTTTAAACAGTAGATACGGAGTTGTGTCGCAGTTGTTTGCGAGCTGGACATGAGAGGCCTGCAGATCCCTCTATGCCGGGGACTGTAGTTTAAAACATCAGCTGTACAAGTCGGCGAGTTTTGTAAGGCTATCTCTATGTTGTGTCTACGTGGCAAGATGTCGTCCTTCGGATTGTTTCACATTTTAGACTGAGTTTTTTTTGTCGAATTCCTCAAGCTGAATAATCTTTGTACAGCTAAGTTTTAGGTGAATTGTTACACCAGAACACACAACAAGGATAACGAGGCAACGAGGATAAAAGAACAGAAAAGAACAAAGAAGGGCTGTCAAGAGAAAAAAAAGAAGAGGTTGTGTTTGGAAACAAAGTGGAACGGCACCAAGCAAAAAGAAAAGAACGGTCGGAACAGGAAGCAAGAAAAACAAGTGGGGCAGTAAGTAAGTGTCACCGAAGAACGCAGCCGAAAACTGGAAGCCTAACCAGCAAAACAACGACGGTGTCAACTTACCTGGAACATTTTCCAGGGCCGTGCAGCCACCTGGTAGGCCACGGACAGGTCCGGTGAAGCCACCGACGAAATGGAGTCAGCCCGGCCGGGAGAAGAGTCAGCCCGGTCGAGGGAGAAGCGGCCGCGTGAGAAGCGGACCAGCAGAGTAAAAAACCCAAAAAAAACTGGCCACGAGAGAAGCGGACCGGTCGTGAGAGAAAGCCCGGTCGCAAGAGACGACCGTGAGGAGAGAAAGCCCGGTCGGGAGTAGAGTCAGCCCGACCGTGAGCAGAAAAGCGGACAGGCCCACGAGAGAAGCGGAGAGAAGCGGAGAGCCATGAAAGCCCGGTCGCAAGAGACGGCCGAGAGCGGGGAAAGCCCGGACGTGAAAGGAAGTCCGGCCCCTAGCGAAGAGTGGGTCCGCGCGAGGGAAGCGGGACACAGCAGTCAAGCACTTCAGCCGGTCGGGAGCAGAGTCAGCCCAGACGGGGGAGAAAGCGGAGAAAGCCCGGTCGCGGGAGACGGCCGAAAGCAGAGAAAGCCCGGTCGCGGGAGACGGCCGAGAACCAGGCAACGGGTCCAGTAGCAGCCAGGAGGGCTGTGGAGCCAGCGGGCAGGCAAGTCAGCGGAGCAGCGGGAGTCGACTTGGCAGCGAGCCAGCGGCAGCAAAAGTAACGGTGAAGCCCGGGGAGCCAGCAAAAGCAGCAAAAGTGGAGGTCCGGTGAGGCCATCAGCAAAGGTACCAGTGGGGACAGCTCGAGAGGTCGAGGATGCACCAGAGTCCACAGGCCACAAGCTGGAGCTGTGAAATCCTTCATAATAAAAGCCTTCTGTAAATGAAATGCATGGGCACAGTAAAAGCAGGACTGTTTAAATGTAATGCATTGGTCACTGTTATTAATAGTAAATCTGTGTGCATAGAAGGAATATGTTTTAAAATGTTCTAAATGGCTATTAACATGAAATGTTGGTTAATAGTATAAATCTATTATTATAAGAATTAGTAATAGTCTGTGGGCTGGATCACTTCTTAGTGTGTAAAAGGATTAAGTCTAGTGCAGAAAACACAGTGAGAGAACAGAATATAGTGCACCTGAATAGCAACAGGTAGCATGGCTTTTCAAATTGTAGAAACGTGCCCCAGTTAGATTCTGGGTGTAATTTTGAGAAATGGACCGAAGTCTTGGAGGCTTGTTTCATTTCCAATGATATCGCTGCAGAGGAGAAGAAGAGAACATGGTTCATATTAGGCTTAGGAAGAGAGGGTTATCAGACCTTACGTATGTTACTGCAGCCAGCAAAGCCCACAGATAAAATGTACGAGGAGTGTAAGGAGGCATTAATGGCTCATTTCTCGCCAAAACCTCCAAGGGCATCCAGAGGCAAGGAGCCTGAACTAAAGTGGGCAGAGAGTCCCTCAAAGGACAAAGTCAGGTGCAAAAAGACAACGGTCAAGTGCAAAAGGACAAAGGTCAAGTGCAAAGGGACCAAGGTCAAGTGCAAAGGGACCAAGGTCAAGTGCAAAGGGACCAAGGTCAAGTGCAATGGGACCAAGGTCAAGTGCAAAAGGACAAAGGTCAAGTGCAAAAGGACAAAGGTCAAGTGCAAAAGGACAAAGGTCAAGTGCAAAGGGACAAAGGGCAAATGCAAAGTGACAGAAGTCAAAGGCAAAAGGAAATTGCCATCCAAAGGGCAACTCTAGCAATTCAAGCTGCATTCAGGGGTATGAAGGTACGGAGAGAGATGCGGTACAAACAGAAGGCAGCAACGGTAATACAAGCAGCATTTAGAAGGCACAGAGTATACCGTCAATACAAGGCAATGAAATTAGCAGCTATAATAGTACAAACCCATTATAGGGCACACCTTCAAATGGAAAGTGATCGCAAGACTTACATGAAGGTACGCAGAAGCGTTGTACTGATTCAGGCTGCCTACCGAGGAATGGTTGTTCGAAAGCAATACAGACTTATTATCATATGCATAAACAGCGTCAGTATTTCAAGAAACTACGCTGGTCTGCCATTGCGGTACAGCAACGATACAGAGCTTGCCAGATAAGAGATGTTCAAGTGAGACATTATAATAGTTTGAGAAAAGCAGTAGTTTGTATTCAGGCCTTATACCGCGGGATCAAAGCCAGAGAATTGGTTGAGAAAATCAAGGCAGCACGCCATATTAAGTCATTCATAAGGATGTACATTACAAGAAAGCATTTCTTGATGCAAAAGGCGGCTGTAGTCACTCTGCAAGCTGCATACCGTGGTTACCGATTAAGGGTACGGTACAGAGCAATGTGACAAGCAGTCATTTCGATCCAGAGATGCAAAATAGGGCATTCCCAGTTTGTGCAATATCAGTCAATGAGGTACGCAACCATTACCATTCAGGCTGCCTACAAGAGTATGGTGGTTAGGCAGTGGGTTAAGCAGAAGAGGGCTACTGTAAAAGTGCAGTCAGTACTCCATATGAGTTGGTATAGGAAAGACCTAAGGAGACAAATAGATGCACAACAGAAAAGGCTTAAACGATACAAAAGGCTTAAACGATATAGGAAAGACTTCCTCAAACTGATTTATACAGCAGTTGTAGTGCAGTCTCACTATCGTGCTTATGTAGTAAGAAAACTATACGGAGCGCAAATCAAAGCCACTGTTGTATTGCAAAGACAATATAGATCCTACTTCTTGATGAATAACCAGAAAGGTGATTTAACAAGACAAATAGATGAACAACAGAAAAGGCTTAAACGATACAAAGAACGGTTAAATAAATGTGTGACAATGAGCAAAAAGCTGTTAATAGAAAAGTCTAAAGAAGAGAGGCTTGTCGGTCGAGACAAAAGTATGCAGGACCGATTGCGATTAGTACACTTCACTATAGTCCAGCATGGAGCTTCCTTCACTGAGCAATGGACAAATGGTTATGCATTGCAGAATGTTATTATACAACAAGAGCAGATAAATACGCAGCGCCAGGAAATTGAGCGACAGGGGAAGCTGCTGAAAGACGAAAACCTGCAGTCATGTGTCAGATCCCACCTACAAATAAGGAACAGAAACAGAGGATATGTTAACTTTAGCAGAATATCAAGAACAGGAAGAAATCTGCAAATTAGATTAGGATATTTAAAAAGGGAAGAGGCAGAGATACAGGTAGAGCTAGAGTGATTAGAAAGAGTGTGCAATTTACACAGAAGGGAACGGAAAAGGATAACACATAAAGCAAGGGGTAATGTATTTGGTTTAAGGAAGATGAGTGGAATGAACCATTATAAGTGCTAAGTTTAGATACGATTATTACAGTTATGAGGATGTAATGTAAGATGACTAATAATATAATTTTGCAACAGTGTGTTAATCAATTATATTTAATGTAATAGAAATGGTGTTATTCGCCTCCAAGCTAAAGGGGGAGCAGTGTAATGTATATAATGTAAATGGTGTTACCTGCCTCTAAGTTAAAGGGGGAGCAGTGTGATGTATGTAATATAATTAGCATATGTTATGTCTTGTGCAAGGGGACGCATGCGCTAGGGGAGACTCAAGGTGGCGTCCTAGAATAATGAAGCTTGTCAGTTTACTCCTGTATCTGAGAGTTCGTTTAAGTTGGTTCCAAGCACCCAAATACACTACAGATACAATTGCAACATTTAAAATACTTTTAGACAAGAACGTAGATGAAAAGGTTTGAAGGATAGTCTTATTTGGCAGGCAAATAAGACTGGCTCGGGTGGGCAACTTGATCTGCATGGAAAAACCAGGCCAAATAGACTGCTTTCATGCCGTTTAACACCATGACAATGATTCTAAGTGGTTTTGCTGTAAAATGGTTTATTTTATTTATTTAGAGATAAATAAATATCTGTGGGAGGACAAACAGAATTAACATTTCAGGTCAAAACCTTTACCTACAATCTTCATCAGAACATTGTCGTTGGCCTTCAGTTCCGACAAAAGTTATTTAACCTGAAACATCAACTCTGGTTCTCTTCCCTCAAAATGTTGCCTGATGTGCTGAGTAATTCCAGCATTTTCAGCTTTAATTTAACATGCATATTCACTACTATTTTTTCTCAAGTAATCCAAGCTATATAGAAAAATAACTTTAGTCAGAAGTGTTTTTCCTTTTCCCTCCAATCTCCAGTCTTGAGCATAACTAATTGAAATAATAATAAAAATAATTATATCAGGTTAGCATGAATTTCATGTATTTGAATGCATCTAACTTTTAAAATCCTCTTGTATGGTCAAGACTTCAGCTTTTCGAAAAGGTCCCATCTTTTGGTGACAACAAAAAAAGTTTTGGTTTTATGTCGTGTATTTCACAACCTTCAGAATCCCAAACATTTTATTGGAATGTATATACATTTAAGTTGTAATATTGGAAACACAAGAGCCGACATGCGCACAATAAGCTTCCACAAACATTAGGTTATAGTGACAAGTCAGTCTTTTTTATAATGATATTCATAACCAGGACACCGGAATTAACCCACTGCTCCATTTCAAAATAATGTCATAGTCTTTTGCAAATCATCTGAAAAATGACACCTCCAACCGTGCAGCTCACATTCTATATTAGCCTGGAATGTAAGCCTAGATTTTTGTACTTAACCTTCTGGAGTGTGACAAGATTCAGAATGCAATGTAGCAAGGTTATTACAGCACTTAAGGAAAGAAAATACTGAACAATTTTTAACATACACTCTCAAATGCCATTATAGCTTTTCTGAGGTGCGATGCTCAAAAATGTATTTCAGTGGTGTGTATGGAAAGTCAGTAGAACTGAAGCATAAAATCCTCATTGAAGTAAAGGCAAACATTACACTCAACGGTATGATTACTTTTTCTGCATGTGCACAATCTTTTAGTGATTTGTGTTTGCATACATTACATCTCTTTGCTCCTCCCAGCTCCTATTCCCACCATTTTTGTTGAATTTCAAGTTTAGTAATTTCAACTTTCTCTTCCTCAAATGTAATTACAGCACTGCCTCACAGCACCAGAGACTCATGTTCGATCCTGACCTTGGTTGATGTCTGTGTGGAGTTTGCACGTTCGCCCTGTGACTGCATGGGCTTTCTATGGGTGCTCTGATTTACTCCCACATCCCAAAGATGTGTGGGTTTGTATGTTAATTGGCCGGAAGATGATACAAAAGTGGGATAATATAGAACGAGAGTGAATGGGTGATCAATATTTAGGATGGACTTGGGATTCAGTGGGCTGAAGGGCCTGTTTCCATGCTGTATCACTAAACTAAACTAAACTAAAACCTAAAATTAACCTTGCCTGCAAATAACCAGTCCATGCACACCTCACTAATGCATGTGTTAAGGGCCTGTCTCACTTAGGCGATTTTTTCGGCGACTGCTGGCGACTGTCACAGTCATAGCAGGTCGCCGAAAAAGCGGCGACTGGACCCCCCCTACGACAATGTCTACGACAAGCTACGACAACCTACCACCTAGTCGACGTCAAGCTACGGCAAGCTACCGACAACCGGCGACCCATTTGGACGTCCACCTATGACCACACCTACGACAACCTACGACCACACAGGCGAAAACCTAGGACAACCAAAGTCAACCTACATCCACCTGCGACAAGCTCCGACAAGCAATGACCTTGTCGGCGACAACTGAAGACAATTCAGTCGCCGGTACCTGTCGCCGGTTGACATAGGTTGACGTAGGTAGTCACCAATGGAATTCACCGAAGTCAGCACCCGGCGACAACCAACAACACCCGGCGACAACCTGCATCATCCTGGCGAGAACCTACGACAGCACCTACGACAGGAGAAGACAAGCTACGTTAAGTCCACAGTCGCCGAAAAGTTTTGAACATTTAAAAATCCAGTGGCGACCAGAAAAACGTTACGACTCTGTAGGTGACTTGAGGAGACTACTCACGACCATACAGGCGTCACCCCGCGACCATGTGAAAACAGCTGGGTGTCGCCGAAAAAAATCACCTAAGTGGGTCAGGGGCTTTAAGAGCTTAATACATGCATTACTCATCAGGCAGTAGGATCTATTGATTATTGTGAAGAGCAAACTGAGCATTGAACATGTCAAATAATAGATTATTCAAATATTGCTATGCTTTAATTTTATGTGCATCATTGAAATCCTGGATTGAAAAAATCCTTATTTCCTTATGGCATAAATGATGGTTTAATAGATAAAGCAGTAGGGTTGATCAAGACGAGTAGGGTTGCCTCCAGCATTTTATTCCACAGTTAAGTGAAATAGTGTTAGTTGCCACCCTTTTCTTTTTTCCCTGGTTATGCTTTGACCTTGAAAGCTTAATAAATTAATTTGTTTGCTTTTGATATATCGTGATTTTTCGTATTTATTTATTGTCGTATTTATCAATAATACTAATAACTACAAATAAACATACTGGCATTTTTAAACAAATCAAATATGGCGCAATAGTTTTGAGAATGGTTCAGTTGCAATATTTTGGGTTGATTTTTAAATTTAATTTCCCAGTTGATATCACAGTAAGGGAACAGATTTCTGCATAGTACTAGACCATACAATTTATTTTACTGTGTTAAAATGATGACAATTGTTTTTCAGTGCAAAGTGCATTGCCTTATTGTTTAAGATATATTTTAATTTTCAACTAATTTCTTTTGATTATTCAAAAATATATTTAGTTAAACATTGGATATTAATTCTAAGATGTAGGCGCATAAATACTGAAGATCATGAAATCCTGTTGTTATAGAATATATTCCGCAGTTTACACACACCTTTTTACCATTTGATGTTGGTCAGCCTGCACTGCTGGTCCATATAGGTTTTCTATTGAGATCTTTTCTTGTTGGAATATAGTGATCATTGTTCACTTTACCCCTGTATGCAGATCCTGTATCCTACATCCCTGTTCAGTTCTGTGACACCTGGAAGATAAGACTTGTGCATTGGAGCTTTCTAATTAGGAAGATACCATATGAAGTGCCTGGGCAGGGTTTGGGGGGGGGATGGGATAAGCCCCGGTGTGCAGCTGCTGATTATTTTGCATGGATGGCTGTAGAGAAAAGGGTGTTGTGCTGAAAGAAGCTGCTGGTTCTGGTAAGTGCAGATATAATTCACTACTGCATTTTATGATTTGACTATAGCACATTTTCTTTATTACAACATTCTGTTGCTCTTGAAGTGATGTGTAATAGATTTTTGTAGAACATGGCAATTTCTGGCTGCATTTTCACATTCGAATGTTGGTCTCGTATATTATCTGAGCTGGGGCACGAATTACTACTGGGGCACGAATGAATCCAGATCTTTACCTTTATGAATATTGTAATGAATGTGTATAATGCATTTAAAACCATTTAGTATAAGACATACCCACTGGAAATAATGCACAATGCCAATGCATTTTCTGAAGAATACAAATTGATGATAAATTAAAATTGTTGAATATTTTAAGTTGCATACAGTAGCTATTTATAAGAAATCCTTCTTGCTTTTTTATTTAGCAATTAAGATTGATCTATTATGAAGTTGTAGATTAATCTGGTGGTAGCTGCAGTTGCCAGTTCACATCGTTGTCATGGTAATTGTACTATGATCCTGAAATAATATAGTTCAATCAACGCTGATCAATGAGGAATTTGGGTTTGTAGCCTTCTACACCTGACTTTCTTCTTACACGAGAAAGATTTATTTAAATACAAATGGAAGGATGTTTTAATAGATTTGTTAATTTATATGTAGTACTCAAAGATAAATGCTGTTAGTCTGTCTTTTCTGCTGCTCAATTTCAGCAAAGGCAGTAGATGAGCTTTGAGTTCCCAGGGTCCCAAATAATCTTATTGTCCTTTTAAAATGCTTGTGGAGCTGAACAGATGGAAGTTAATATATAAAACCCTTGATTATTTTTTATATCTGTGGTCCATGCTGGCTCTCAAGAATTTCCATATGTATTCTCGGGGAAAAAAGTCTTTGCTGAGGAAAAATATTGATACATCTGAATAAAATATTCTGTTGAACACTCTTAGCAGTTTGGAGAGAAATAAGAACTATCAAAGGTTCCTGATGGATAACGAGTTTAATATAAGAGGTTATATGAGAATTACTAATAACTTTACTAAGCTAAACTAGTTATTTTCTCAATAGAATTTGTAAATCCTTATATTTCACAAGTTTGGTCTTGCGAAAGTTTTAAAAATTATAAATGTACTAGACCAGGTGCGGGCCCGTTGGGCTCGTCCCTCAAGGCGATATTCCTCCACTGACCCATAGCCCCCAACTGCGCAGGCCCGGCTGAGGGGTTCCCGTTGTGATGCCAGAGATCCCCGTTATGACATGAGTCACGGCAACCCTCCCCCAACTGCGCCTCGCCATCCCTCTTCCTACCTCTATCCTCCTCCATTCCCCCTCATCCCCAGCACTCCCTCCCCCTCCTCTTCACTCTCCCTCTTCTTTCCCCTCTCCCCCTCTCCTCCCCACTCCCTCCCTCACCTCTCCCTCCCTCTCCTTTCCCATACCCTCAGTCACCCCCTCCCTCCCTCCCTCAATAACCCCTCTCCCCTCCCTACCCCCTCCTCTCCCTCTACCTCCCTGCTCCCCCCACTCCTCACCTTCCCCCTATCCTACTCCCCCACTCTCCCTCCTCACCTCCCCCACTGCCCTTTCTCTCCCTCTATCCCCCACTCGCTGCCTCACCCACTCCCCCCTCCTCTCCCTCTATCCCCCACTCTCCCTCCTCACCTCCCCCACTTTCCCCACCCTTTCCCCTCCCGACCCCCCTCTATCCCCTGCTCCCCCACTCCTTACCTCCCCCCTATCCCACCCCACCACAATGAAAATCGCGTTTTTTCTTTAAAATAACCTAAACACAATGTTGTGGGCCTGTCCCACTTAGGCGATTTTTCAGGCGACTGCCGGCGACTGTCAAGTCGTAGCAGGTTGCTGAAAAAACGGCGACTGGAACAGCGATTGTCAGAGTGGAACACACACACACATACACACAGCTTCATTCTCGCGGCTTCATTCGGGTTGCCGCTAATTTTTCAACATGTTGAAAAATGAGCAAATGATCATGTTGAAAAATTAGCGGCGACCAGAATGAAACCGCGACTAGTTCCGAGAATGCGGGAACTACTCACAACCATGAAGGCGACTCCCCGGCAACCACCCGCGAACATGTGGCGACCGCATAGTCTCCTGTAGTCGCCTAAAAAGACGCCTAAGTGGGACAGGCTCATAAGCTGTTAATGAAAATGGAAGAATTTGAATAAAACAATTTTTTTTTGAATAAAACAAAGTTTGAGATTCGTGATCCCATTGCGACGTCATTGTGAATGAAAACGGAAGAATTTGATTACAACGTTTTTTATTTGAAAATCACGATTTTTTAATGTAAATAAGATTCGGGATCCCATTGTGACATCATTGTAATGTGGCTGACGGGCAGGGCAAGTGGAAAAGTGGTTTGAAAAGTGTTTTTTGTAAAGTTTAAAATGTCAATAACTTGTAAAATATAACATAAATCCGAACAAAACTTGTTTCATTTACATCCCAGGACAATGGTGAGTAAGGTGGGCCAAACATTGTAGCGCTATCGTGTACCATTTTGGAGGTTTTTTGGGATATCATATCCACGCACGCACGCACGCATGCATGCATGCATGCATGCATACAAACAAACAAGATGAGAGTTTTAGTAATATATAGATATAGATAGCATTTTGTTAATACAATAGATTAAAGAAACTCAGAGTCGAGTTTTAAATAATGAGCAAGATCAGCAACCAAAGCTTTACCTTGCTATCTCAGCAGTTGTTTCTTCCAAAATATTGTAGAAACAATAGTTTAAATTATAAAGTGGCATTAAATTATATTAAATTAGTTTTAATTTTTATTAATCGATTTTCAAATTGCCTATAAAATTGAAACATGTAGTGTAGTTTTTTTACGAGGTGTTAATAAGGGATTGGGGCTCACTGTAAAATAACATCAAAGGAAGTCTATAATTCTTTCGCCACCTTAGGTGGCTATTTGTCTTTAAGGTACCTGCTTTTAGATACCTTAATTTCACTTTTTTTTAAAAATCACTATATAAATTTGTAATTACTTAGTTTGTGTTTAATAATTGTAAATCACAACTTTTCTTGCTTTATCTAAGGCACTTTTGGAGATGGAGATGTAATGTAAACTTAAAAATTTGGAATGACCACCCAACGTCCAGAACACGGAGGTATTTGTTTGCACCATATGTTTCAAGAACATCACTTTGATATACAATGCAAGACGATAGGCAAATAAAGAATGGAGGAATCACATTCTGTAGTTGGAATATAAGGGGTGCCAATGAACCAATAAAGAGGGGTAAAATTTTTGCTCACCTAAAATCTTTGAAAAGCGACATAATTTACTTGCAAGAAACTCACATGAAACAGCAAACACAAATGAGATTAAAGGCGAAGTGGATAGGCCAAACATATTATTCGTCATTTCTAAATCTAGAGGTACGGCTATTCTTATTCGAAAAGGTATACCGTTCAAATTAAAGAATACTATATCAGATAAAGAGGGAAGGTATATCATAGTTTCAGGAGAAATTTATGCTACCCCAATAACTATGGTAAATATTTACGCTCCGAATTTTGATAACCCTCAATTTTTTGAGAAAATTATAGATATAATACTGGAGTTTAATTATCAAAATGTCATAATAGGAGGGGATTTCAACTGTGTTTTAGATCCATACTTAGACAAATCAGCAAAACAAAGAAGGAGTAATACAAAATCTAAGACTAGTGAATTTCTAAATACATATATAAAAAATACTAACATAACAGATGTATGGAGATCTGCTAACCCAGCAGGAAGGGAATACTTGTTTTACTCTTCGGTACATAAAACATACTCAAGAATTGATTATTTTTTAGTGGATAGGAAATTAATGCCATATATAATTAACCCAACTTACCATATTAGTAGTATTTCTGATCACTCTCCATTGACTTTTTTAGTAAAATTTGAAGGAATGCCGGAAAAGAATTTTTTTTGGAGGTTTAACACATATATATTAAATGACTTACAGGGTTATCAATATTTGAAACAACAAATGATATCATTTTTTGAGATAAATGGTACCTCACCTTCTTCAATATGGGAAACTTTTAAAGCATTTATTAGAGGAATTATAATTTCATATGAAATTTTTCAAAATAAGAAGAATAAAACAGAACAGATGCTGTTAGAACAATAAATAAGACAGTTAGAGTTAGATAATGCTAAAGATCCCACTATAGATAAACATAATAAGATAATACTACTGAAATTTAAACTTAACCGAATTCTCTCGGCAAGAGTAATAAGATTATTCCAAATTACAAAACAGGAACATTTTGAGTTTGGTGACAAACCACATAAGCTGTTGGTGCGTCAATTGAAAAAACAGGAAAAGGAAAATACTATAAATAAAATTAAATCCAAGAATGGTGAATTACTAACACTACCTAAAGATATCAATAAAAGATTTGTTCAATTTTATCAAAATTTATACACATCAAAAACCAAAACAGAAGATAGTAAAATTACAAACTTTTTAGATAAATGTAATCTACCAAAACTTGACCTTTTGGAACAAGAAGAACTAGGAGCGCAAATTACAATCGAAGAAATAGGTGAAACAATAAAATCGCTGAAAAATGGTAAGACAACGGGACCAGATGGTTTTAGTAATGAATTTTATAAAAAGTTTCATGAATTAACGACCCCCTATCTATTTAATTTATATACTCACGTTTTTAAAGAAAATAAATTACCTGAAACATTAGCAGAATCAACTATTACGCTTATTCCAAAGAAAGATAAAGATCTAGAGGAACCGGGCTCATATAGAGCTATATCACTTTTAAATACCGACCAGAAAATTCTAGCAAAGACTTTAGCTAGAAGACTAAGCAAATATATTAGTAAATTGATAAACCCTGATCAAACGGGGTTTATACCCAAAAGATATTCATTTAATAATTTGAGACGCCTGTTTAATATAATGTACTCACATAAAACGGAGGAAAAAGACTTGGCAATTATTTCTTTGGACGCAGAGAAAGCATTTGATCAGGTAGAATGGCAGTATTTATACATAGTATTACAAAAATTTAATATGGGAGAGAATTTTATTGCATGGGTGAAATTATTATATGATAAACCGATGGCAAGAATATTAACTAACAGCATGTTATCTCAAAAATTTCAATTATCAAGGGGTAATAGGCAGGGATGTGCTTTATCACCCCTGCTATTTGCCCTTATGATAGAATATCTGGCTGAAAGTATAAGAAGCCATCCGAATATTCAGGGTTATAATACTAGGGACTCAAATAATAAAATTTCATTGTATGCAGACGATATTTTGTTATATATAACAAATTCACAAACGAGCATACCAAATTTATTAAATTTAATAGAGGAATTTGGGTCCTTTTCTGATATAGAATAAACTGGAACAAAAGTGAAATTATGACGTTAAAACCTCAAGAATCCACACACTTATTGAAATTCCCCTTTAAAATAGCAACAGAAAAATTCAAATATTTGGGTATTCAGATTACTAGAAAACATAAAGCTTTATTCAATGCCAATTTTATACCCTTAATAAATAAACTTAATATAATGATAAAATTTTGGAAAACACTCCCTTTATCATTAATAGGCAGAATAAATGCTATTAAAATGAGCTTCCTACCACAGTTATTATACCTATTTCAATCTATACCAGTATATGTACCAAAATATTTTTTTTCTAAACTAAACGCTGATATTACTAATTTTGTTTGGGATTACAAATCACATAGAATTAAAAAAGAACACTTATGTAAACCAAAAGATGTCGGGGGACTTTCACTCCCTAATCTTTTGTATTACTATTGGGCAATACATATTAAGAATATAATTTACTGGTTGGATAGTTCAACTCAACAGACAGAATGGATAAAAATGGAGAAAGAGGATTGTTATCCTTGTAATATAGGAACAATCCTCTTCTCCCCGAAAAAAATGAACAATACAATATATAAGAAAAACCCAATTATACAAGATACAATAAGAATATGGAAACAAATAAAATTATCCTTAAAATTAAGAAACCTATCATTGTTAACACCGATAGCGAATAATCCTTTATTTAAACCATCTATGATGGATAAAATATATAATCAATGGGAAAGTTTAGGAACTAAAAGGATCGGGGATATGTATGAAATGGGAGATTTATTATCATTTCAACAATTACAATTAAAATTTAAACTGAAAAACACTCATTATTTTAAATATTTTCAGATTTGTAATTTTTTGAAGACATACATACAGGGATATCAAAAAATAACTCCTGATTTACTAGAAGAAGTAATGAATATAAAAGCTGATACACAAAAATTAATATCATATTTATATAATAGTATCTTAAATATAGATTTACCTGTGACCGAGGTAATTAGAGAAGAGTGGGAACGGGAATTATTGATAAAAATTACGAAGGCTACATGGGAAAAGTATTTGACATACATTCACAAGTGTTCGATTAACGCAAGACATAACCTAATCCAATTAAAAATTTTACATAGATTATATTACTCAAAAACAAGATTAAATAAATTGTATCCAAATATATCGCCCATTTGCGATAAATGTTTAACCCAAGACGCAACTATAACACACTCTTTTGTTTCTTGTATAAAACTTCATGGATTTTGGAGTGATATTTTTGAAATATTTACAAAATTATTTAAGACAAAAATGGAACCCAATAATGAATTGATTATATTTGGGGTAATGGAAGACGGGAACAAATTGAGCTCATCTGAAAAGTCAAATTTTAATTATGGTTTAATAATAGCAAAAAAATTAATATTTAAATTTTGGAAAAATACACCAATACCAACGCTCAAAATGTGGATTGCAAGTATGTTGGATACCGCACATCTTGAGGAAATGCGATTCCTCCTAATAGATAAATTTGACCAATTCATAACGAGTTGATCTCCATTTGTCGTCTTTTTGGAAACATATGGTGCAAAACAGGTGTAAAAGCTAATCCGTGACTGCGGATGGTCAAGATTATAAATGATCTCCTTCTATTTTCTTTTCTTCTCTTCTCTTCTTTTATTCTCTTTCTTCTATTTTCTATGTCTCAACTTTCTTTTTTCATTCTTTATTTTTCTTTTTCACACACTATATATCTCAGATTTTTCTATTTTTCATTACCTAACTTTTTTCTTTTTCTTCTTTATTTCAAATATTTTTTTTAAATAAGAAGCTGTACATAAAAGGTATTATGAAAATATGATTGTATACAATTGTACTTCTAATAAAATAAAAATATTAAAAAAAAATAAAAAAAATTGAAACATGAGTAATGTTTCTACCATCTCTGTGTAAGGTTTACAGAGACCATGACTCCAATTACAAATTGAGTACTGTACTGTATTTTAATGTGAAATACAAACTAATTTCATCACTATAAAAAATTATTAAATTCTCAAACAATATATATATTGTGATGCGTGGATGAATCCACTAAATAGCAGCGAATCAGATATGGTTAAATTATTGAACTTTACCTGTGGATTTATACTTGCCAGTCTCTGTCCTTCAGAACACCTTTCACCACTCTTACCTTGCTGACTATGCCATCTGATATGCTTTCTCATTCAAACATATAAGATCCTAAGAGGGCTTGACAGAATAGATTTTAAGATGTTTTCATGAATGAGAGGTTTGCAAACAAGGTGACATATCCGCAAAATAAAGGGATCCCTATTTAAAACAGGAGCACAGAATTTTCTTCTCTCAGAGGACATTCAATTGGTGGAACTCTCCGCCTCGTAGGGTGGAGGAGGCCAAATCATGAGATATATTTAAGGAGAAGAATGGTAAATATTTGAAAGATCTATGAACTAAGGGTTACAGGAACTGGCACAGAACAGGAGTTGAGGCCAACATAGATCAGCCATGATCATATTGCACGGAAGAGCAGACTTGAGTGCTTGGTGGCCTACTCCTACTATTTTCTCGCATTCTTGTCAGTTAGTAATTACTACGGTGTTCATCCAAAATTTGAGAAGGCAGCTGTGCACTGTAATATGCCTGTTTGGCTTTTGGTAAGAAACATCCACTTTGTCTCGCTCTACTTCAGCTTCCCTTAATGGGCCTGTCCCACTACGAGTTCACCCAAGAGCTCTCCCGAGTTTAAAAAAAAATCAAACTCGTGGAAGCACGTAGAATGTACGTAGCGGGTACGTCGGAGCTCGGGACGTCTCTTAGCGGCTCGTAACGTTAACGGCAGGTACTCAGGAAACGCGGTAAGCTCGGGAAGACTCGTGAAGATTTTTCAACATGTTGAAAAATGTCCACGAGAGCCCCGAGTACCCACGAGCGGCTATTAAGGTAATTCTCCGAGGTCGAATCAGAGGAAACTCAGGAGAACTCTTGAATTAACTCGTACAGTGGGACAGCCCCATTAGTTCTGCAAGTTTTGTTACTTCAAAAACATTTTCATTTTTATTGTCATATTTACCATTGAATCTTCCATGGCACCTTCTGACAGTATATTCCACCAATAGCAAATAATAAATTGCTAGTCCCTTTTATATAATAAAATGTAATAATTTTAAACAGCTTAAATTAATCTGCCCTCATGCATCTCTATTTTCCAGTAAATTTCATTAGAACCAACTTTTGAATAAACCTCCTCATTGGACAACCCCTTATCCCATAAATCACCCAAGCTAATTTGGACTTCAAATTCTGCAATACAAGTATACCTCGTTTAGGCAGAGAGACCAAACCTGCAAAGAATATTCCAGAATGAGTGACGTTTCGGGTCGAGACCCTTCTTGAGACAAGAAGGGTCTCGACCCGAAACGTCATCCATTCCTTTTTCCAAAGTTACTCCAGCTTTCTGTGCCTATCGTCGGCTTAAACCTGCATCTGTTCCTTCCTACACACGAGTATTCCAGGTATGGTCTCATAGAAGCCTTTTACAATCGCAGTATGACTTCTATGCTCTTATTCCCTTGGATAAAAGCAAACAACATTTATTTTCCTTTTAGCTTCCTGTACTACATGTTAACTATGCTTTTCACGAACCACCTTGCACATTTATCTGATGTAATCAGCAGGTACAGGTATGGCAGCATCTGAGGGGACAAGAATGGGGTCAACATTTCAGGCTATTGTCCTTTTATCAGAACTGTTCCTAGTTGAGATAATGACAACTTAAAATGCAGAGAAAGGAGGGGAAGCAGCGATCAAAAGGAGAAATCTGTGATCAGGCGAAAGGCAGCAGACATAAAATGATAAAAGAGAAGTACAAGGTGAAAAAAGGGTAAAATGGCACAACAGGTCAGCTGTGATACTGGAAGCAGAATAATTATCTGAAATTACAGATGGAAGTAAGAATTCTGTAAGTCAGAAGTAAAAACCACATTTTCAATCAACGTGCTTCATAATGGAATATATTGATTCTGGCTTCATATCGTGGTTGAAGTATCATATTTTTCATGTTTCTAAGATTTTCTAGGTTATAGCTGTGATTATGCATGTGGGGAAATCTGTGGGCCAGAGCATGAATTATTTGATAGGCCATTACCATGTCTCCCTGCATGAGGATCATCTGTCAAAAAACAGTAAAACTTACTCTACTCTCTCATAACTGCAAAGAACGGAGGTGCAGGAGGTAGGACACCTACCCTTTTCTCTTTTACAAGGCACTAATTCCAAAGTGAAACAATAATAATATATTTGTACTCCTTTCATTTTATTATGCAGTATTTATGGTGCACCTTCCCGATGACTCTACATCGGGAAGGTGAAACAGTAATCGGTTGACCATTTTGTATAATGCCCTTATGTCATCTGCAAACAGTATCCTGAGATTTTGGTCATCTTTGACTTCAATTCTGACTTCAATCCAATTTGATTTATTTCCCCTTGGCCTCCTTTATTATTCCACAGTCCATGGGATGAAAGGTCACTTTCTGTTCAGTAAGTACCTAAAACAGAGAAAAGGTCAATTTCTTAACCAGGGCATGCTTGGAAGAAAAGTGACTGAATTAAACATTAATGGCAAATCATTTGATTCTAAAATAGAAAATGCTTGAATTCCTCAGCAGGTCATCCAGTACTCGTGCAAAGAAAACAAGATTACATGTTAGGTGGAAAATAAATTCTCATCTCCCCACTCATTCTTCTACCTGCTTCCTTAACCTATGCTTCCTTCTTGTCATCTCTGCTAAGAGAAATAGACATCAGACAATTAAATTCACCCCACATGATATTAGGATGTAGCAATAATTCTGCACTCTAACTAGATTTCAGCTGTCATAAAGACCTGTGCTCTAGAATGAACCAGACTTCCAGATGGGCTGTTCCAGAGCAGCTGTAATTTTGGTGTGCACCCAGCTAAGTGGAAAATTGTCCAGGTGTGTCTTCGGCATAAAGCTAGAAAACACCAATTTGTTTCTATTCTTGGATGATGTCCTATCAAATCTTCCTTTCAGAACCATATCTCTTCTCTGAGCAACTATGGATGAAACCCCTTCCTCAAGGTTTCCAATTGAAATTCAAATCTTGTATTGAATCCACCTATGATTACAGTTATCTGAGATATTCTGCATCCTTTTGGTTCTTCACCTCTTTACATATTATGAATTGCCTTCATGGTATAAGGTCATAAGGTCATGTAACAGGAGTAGAATTAGGCCATTCGGCCCATCAAGTCTACTCCACCATTCAATCATGGCTGATCTATCTCTCCTAACACCATTCTCCTGCCTTATTCCCATAATCTCTGACACCTGTACTAATCAAGAATCCATCTATCTCTACCTTATAAATATCCACTGATGGTCTCCACAGACTTTGGTGGCAAAGAATTCCACAGATTCACCACCCTCTGACTAAATATATTTCTCCTCATCTTCGTAAAAGAACGTCCTTTAATTCTGAGGCTATGACCTCTAGTCCTAGACTTTCCCCACTAGTGGAAACATCCTCTCCACATCCACTCTATCCAAGCCTTTCACTATTCTGTATATTTCAATGAGGTCTCCCCTCATTCTTCTAAACTCCATTGAGTACAGGCCCAGTGCTGACGAACGCTCATCATAGGTTAACCTACTCATTCCTTGGATCGTTCTTGTAAACCTCCTCTGGATCCTCTCCAGAGCCAGCACATCCTTCCTCAGATAAGGTGCCCAAAATTGCTCACAATATTCCAAATGCGGCCTTACCAACGCTTTATAGAGCTGTCAACTCATTTTATTTCTATTCAACTCACTCACCCAACTCAACCCCACATCTCCTGTCAACTTACTGAACTCTGTTCCATTAATTTCAAAATTGCCATTAAATCCACTCACAAAGTTGGTGCTATTTTGTAATTGGGGCAGTTCCTTATTTCCATTGATGATCTTTCACAGTCATGAAACTTCTACTTCAACACTGCATATGAGATATGCCAATACGTATGCCATCAACACCACAACACCTAATATCGATTAGGTGGATGGACTCTTTTGGAAGTAGTCATTACCTGATTATAGAAATGCTATTTGCCATTTGGCAATCCATGTCCTAATGCTTTCTAGGTCCATCCCTGAATGTAGGCATAACTGCTTCAATTGGCTCCCAGGATAATGTGTGGCACCAGAAGGCTCCCAGGGTGCTCCCTGGCCCAGTTCGGCCAGGAAACCCACCCAGAACACCCAGCAGGCCGGATGAAGGAAGGCCCGGCGGACCACAGGATCTGGTGACCTGTAGGGGGAAGCCGCCGAGCCCCTCATGGCTACAGGCAGCCGCAGGGGGGAAACTCGGAAGCCACCGGGTTCGGCCCCAAAGACTGCAGAGACGAGGAGGAGTGAGCCGCTGGTGATGACGGACACAAGCAGTGAGCCGGTAGGTGAGGAACCGGAGTATTGTCCCTAGTGCCTGCAAAGTCAGCTGCAGGAGGTGTCCCCGGGACAGAGAGGCTGTCGAGCGAGGAGAGGGATGTTGGTTCCCTGGCCGAGCTGGTCGAGGGAGATGAGAAAGCCCTGCAGCAGCTTGTGGATTATCTAGATCGTGAGCCACTCCAGTATATCGTGCGCGTGGATTCTTTGAATATTTTGCAAAAACTTGGGCTACAAAATAATGCGACTCATGCACGTGTGATCCATGCAAAAAGAATTTTGCTGTGCAGTGCACACGTGACCATTGAATTGTTGAGCAGTTATGAACGGAATTGAACATAATGCAATTCTCATTAATTTTCTCAACTTCTGATCTTATGTTGGCAGGAGGCTTTTTAATGAAACAGCTGAAGGTGGTTGGAGGTACTGCCCCAAAAATCTCCTGTGGCTTTAGCTGAAGTATTTAATTTCCCATGGCCATCTATCTTTGTGCAAGACATGATTCCAGCTAAAGGATTGCTTTTCCAAATCTCCTTGATATTGCAGTCAAATGTTGCCTTGATATCAAGGGCAGCCATTCTTGGGTCTCAGCTGAATAAGGCCCTTTGGCCGATGTTTTGCCTAAGGCTCTGATGAGGTCTGGAGCCAATTGGTTCTAAAACCTAAACTTAATGTCAGTGAGCAAGTTGCTCTTGAGTAAATGCCACTTGAAAGCACTGTGAATGACACCTTCCATCACATTGCTGATAATTGAGAGTAGACAGATTGGATGTAATGAGTGGGATAGGATCTGACCTGTTTTTTGGGAACAGGACATTCCTGGATAATTTTCCAGGACATTCCTGGATAAACTAAGATGTCTTCTCATAAGTTTTCTTTACTGTATCCAGAACTCATAGCCATTCCTTCTTTAGGAAGGATGTTACTAAGATGGAAAGAGTGCAGAGATTTACGAGGATGTTGCCAGGACTTAAGGGCCTGAGCTATAGAGAGAGGTTAGACAGGCTAGGACTTTATTCCTTAGAGACGAGGGAGGATGAGGGTGATCATATAGAGGTGTATAAGATCATGAGGGAACAGACAGGATAAATGCACATGGTCTTTTACCTAGAGTAGGGGAATCAAGAATCAGGGGACATAGGTTTAAGGTGAGAAAGGAAAGATTTATTGGGATTCTGAGGGGTAACTTTGTCACACAGTGGGTAGTGGGTATATGGGATGAGTGACCAGCGGGGTTAGTTGCTAAACGACATTTGGACATGTATATGGATAGGAAACGTTTAGAGGGATATGGGCCAAATGTGGACAGGTGGGACTAATGTAGATGGGGATCTTGGTCAGCACGGTCAAATTGGGCCAAAGGGCCTGTTTCCATGCTCCATGTCTGTGACTATTTCTTTATATTAGATGGAGTTGAAATGGTTTCTCCAATGATGGAAGCTGAATAGTATCATCACCATGGTTTTGTAAGTGGAACATTATGTTTAATCAATTCATTCCAGTTCTTTGAAGAAGTAATATGCTGTGAATAAAGTGGAACCAATGGTTTATGACATTTGTAGAAGACTCTGGGTTATGACTTGCATTACCAACGTATCCATACACCTATTTTTTTCTGCATAGTCATGCAGATTATATTCTCTCTTTCCTACACATTTGCCTTATGAAAATAATCAATAATTATGTTCTCATCAGCTTTATAGGCAACATTTCATTGAGTAAAATATAAACCTTCATAACTCCTTGATACTTTACTGAAAATGTTTAGTCCTGGGACTATTTGCTCATGAGAATAGCTTCTCTCTGTGATCTTATCCACATCTGTCAAATTCCCGCTCAAACATTTTTGTTCCAACTGCACCTTAACCTTGCCTCTGCATGCCTTATCACTGGAAGCATTTTAGTAAATCTATTATTCACATCCTTCATAAAATTGGATTTTAGGGGTTAATTCAAAAGACGTAAGGGGGGGGGGGGGGGGCTCTTGAGAAGTGGTTGGTAGCCCTTGTCTCTATTAGGTGAATTGCTTTGCTCACTGATGTTTCTGGAAAAGAATTGCTGCGCTCATTAGGGAAAGATGCAGTTCTTCCAAGTGCAATCCCTTAACACACATTTTGTATATTTTGCTCGTTGCTTTAAAATGTGGCCATTGTACAATTTTAATCATAAAGACTATTTTAATGTAACATTTTCTTCCCACCACTAGATGTCCTCAATCATTGGACACCAGTGAATTTGAAGCCGGTCCTTACCTTAGTGATTAAGATGGTGCTTTATCCATATTGTATGATTCATTGTAGAATCTAGATTCTGCAAATATTCAATATCAAATCCATTATTACATGTATGAAGTCATAAATAAAATGATGGAAATTAAAAAAAAAAAAATTAGATGATGGACATCTGAAATAAAAAACAGGGAATGTTGGACTTTTCCACGTGGAGTGATAATCTACATTAAACTGTATTTTAGTAGAACAAGCAATGATGAACATTTAACATATAGATTTACAGAGGTTTAGCATAGAAGCAGACCCTCAATCCATGGAGTCCATACCGACCAAGAGCCACCCATTTTACACCAATCCTACAATAATTCCAATTTTTACTCCAGATAAAGTAAATTAGACTTAATGAATGCTTGTACAAAAAAACATTTTCAAATGGAGGGAAATTGTAACATAGTTTCTGCATTAAATCATAATGGAATATGATAGAATCTTAATTAGATAGCACTGCAAAATGTATACTGAGATCACCATGTTTGATTCATCAACACTCATTTGGTGCAAAGCATAAAATACATCCTAAAAAGACATAAAGTGCTGGAGTAACTCAGCGGGTCAGGCAGCATCCCTGGAGAACATGGATAGATGATGTTTTGGGTCAGGATCCTTCTTCAGAATGGTGACACGTAGGGTATTTTCATTGCAAACCAACATCTGCAGTTCCTTGTTTCTATAAAATACACCCTCCTCAGCTATTTCCACAATTTCAATATGCCAACAGTGCTAACTGTTTTGCGGATTGCTTTAGAATACTTTTACACTGCAATCTAATTTTGTGCGTCACTAGCACCAGTTGAAACTAACTGGTCTCCAGATTTCCATTGTCACAAATCATTGGGAGGGAACATACTCTAGTGGTTAATTCTTCATTGAGTCTCCAAGAGAATGAACCAAGATCTTACAAGAACTTTTAGAAACTCACAAGCGTGATCATGATTAGACATGATCAAAACCCAACACTCAAAAAATGCGCTGTGAGCCGGAGACACACTTTTCCATAATAAGCATTCCTATTGTTCAACCAACAATATGTCAATCTATGCATCACATTCATGAGTCCAATGACATTTCCACACTATTACCACTATTTCAGATCTTGGCTCACATCATGCAGATTACATATACTGCTGGTTGTTCAACATGGTAACATTGGCAGGAGCAGATTGTTAGGGAGCAAAGTGTGTGTTCCATCATTCATTGGCTTAGAGGAAGGCATACTACTAATATGCTGTCACAAAACTTTTGGTCAGAGGTAAAGCAGATGTTGAAGATACGGGTATGCTCATTCCCATATTGAGCAATCACATGGTTTACATGCTGCATATGATGTATGCATGTACCTCTTATTTACCTCCTCTCCTCATCATATCCCTATGCTGAAGCGTTTCTTTAATGCTACCAAGAACAACCACCTCCAACCCAAACTAGGCAGTTTGATCTCACAGTCATTGTCAACACCCATGAAGTCAGCACCCACTGTACTGTACAATGGCTTAGAGGCAGGATCAGCAAAAGATGAGTTACTTGGTACAAGTGATCTCAAATGTAGCCCAGATGCTAAATCATCAGAGGCTGAGGTCAGAGTTCAGTTCAGCTCCAGAGGATTCAGATGAAGACTTCGAAGGAGCAGCTGGAGATGAAGGGAAGAGGGTGTGCACAAACCCTTTGTTTGTGGGTATGTGCAGTGTCTCGACACCACCTTTTACAGTATACAGTTGGTGGCCATCATATGAACTTCATCCTTCTAGTGTCTGATAACTCATGTCACAGTTTCCTTGGTGATTAGTGTTCCAGTGATAGTTCAGATTTCTGGCAAGCAAACTCAAACTTTCCCCACTTTGGCTAAAGGAAGTCTGCAATTACAGTTGTGACTATAGCATGTGTCAGATTTTAGACAATTCTTACTTGGAAGGTCTTACTTGACAGCACTGTAGCAGTGCCGATAGGTTGTCCTGCTCTGAGCAATTTCTCCTCTTTTACTACTTCAAGCTAAACTATAGCCACAGTACTCTCTATAGAGCTGGAAGAATGCAATGGCTGGGTAAAATGCAGTTGGGTAAAATGGTAATATTTAAAAGACGTTTGGTCAGGGATATGAATAGGAAAGGTTTAGAGGGATATGGGCCAAACAGTAGGACGAGCTCAGGTAGGTACCTTGGTAGGCAAGGACAAGTTGGACCAAAAGGCCTGTTTCCACGCTGAACGATTCTCCGACTCTTAGACAAATTTGTTAATGCCCAACATCAGGGGTTTATAGCATCACTGAATTCTGAGCAACAGGCCCATGACCAAATGATGTTTAATAACTCCCAGATTAATGCCTCACTCTGGGTGTCAATGGATTTTGGTATTGGTATTTGTTTGATGAGTACATGGCTATCGTCCTGTAAGATTTCTAAATATGATTATGCTTATTTCTTATTCTTAGTATATGAATAAGAAGTGAAAGCATTATAAATTTGCCATTTCTGAATTAATGGCCTTGTCTTTGCATAAACTATATCAGGACCAACGTGTCTGGATGCAATTCAGTTGATATTCAGGCTATGTAGATAATTGAAATGAAAGCTGTGGAACTACCATGCTGCTTTGACTTCACAATGAATTCTTGTTGGTTTTATAATGCAAAACAAATAGATGTCATAATTAAGATTCCCTACATGTACGTAGACAATCTATGATACTGAGCTTGGCCCTGATTCACTATGTCATATCACTGCACTGTTGCTCCAGCGGAATTAAGGGCCGTGTCCTGTTTGCGGTCATCGGCGGTGAAGCGCGGCGTCGCCGGTAGCTAGGACCGCGCGGCAAAGGCGAGAGCGTCGAGCCTATCCACCGGAGCGCCGCACGGATGTTGCGCGGGGGCCGAGTTAATTCAAACACGGCGGGTCCCACGTGCTTGCGGTAAGTAAGGGCGGGCCGACTGCGATGACTGCGATGACGTCGGCCCCCCGCACGTGACTCACCAGCGGCGGCTGTGGCGGCGGCCATCCTGATCGCGGCGCTGTAGCGATGGCTGTGCCTGTGGCCGCGCAGCACACGTGCCTCACTGGCGGCGGCACGTGCGTCACTGGCGGAGGCTGTGGCAGAGGAGGTTTGACGCACGGCGCTCGACCCACACTGGCGGCGGCCCGTGCGAGCGGCCGTGCGCACTCGTGCATCACTGGTGGAGGTTGTGCGGTGAGTATAGAGTTTTCGACATTGTCGATTTTATTTTTGCACCGCGCGGTGTTGGGAACACCGTCGCACGGCCCGGGAATTGTTCTTTCTCACGAGTGCGCGGTCTATGGCGGCAGATTCTTCCCGTTTCGCCGCCAATGACCGCAGATTCGTGAGACAGACCTTTAATACCAATGCACATTCTCCTTTCTATGCTTTTATATACCATGCTTCATAAACATAATATCTACAAATCAAATGATAATAGTTGGTGTTTTTTTTGTTATTATTTGATTGTTATTTTTTAGTACTGAGTGACTGGTTTCTCCAGCCACCGAGATATGTGAGGAGCAATGTTGAGCAATGGCTGGCAATAACCTTTGGTTTTACTGTGGATTATGCCTGCTCATGATTAAAATGATGGTAAGTATAAAGTATATAGTTTGCTTAGGTCTCCACAGCATTGCCTATTATGATGAACCTTGAAAAGACACAAAATGCTAGAGTAACTCAGCGGGTCAGGCAGCATCTCTGGAAAAAATGGATAGATGACGTTTCGGGTCGAGACCCATCATCACTTATCCATGGTCTCCAGAGATGCTGTCTGACCTGCTGGCTCTCTCCAGCACTTTGCCTCCTTTTGTATATTAACAGAACCCTTCTTCAATCCTGACCTGAAATGTCATTATCCATTTTCCCCAGTGATGCTGCCTGACCCACAGTTATTCCAGTATTTTGGGTCTATCTTTGGTATAAACTAGCATCTTCAGTTGTTTTTTATTACATAATAAATCTTGATCTGCGTACTCTTCTTACAGCCAACCCTACTGCATTGCCTTTGTTGATAATTATCCACTTTTATTGAAACAATAGTTTATTGTCCAAAATAATGTGAGATTTATGTTTATATTATTTACCTATGGAAGTCTGTGAAATGGCTGATGATTTACACAGGAGGCCAAATATAGTATCCCTGTGTTTTATCCATTGTTGGATATTAGGAATAAAATTAATTGTTTATACTCAAACTGTTGTAAATAGCCTTTGGTGCTAACAAATATTTTGAATAAAAGGTCCACAAAAGGTAACAATGATAGCTTCTGGAGATTTTTTTTACTCCCTCTGCACATTTAATCTCTTTTCTTCTCATTTTGTAGGATTTTGGGATTGTCAACATGGCCAGCATTTATTGCCCATTCCTAATTGCCAAGCTTCTTTCATGAACTTTGGATAATCTTTAGGTACTTTCATGTTGTTTTTGGGTAGAGAGTTTTGGGATTTAGACTCGGGGAAGATGAGGAAGGGATATGTTTCCAAGTCAGAATGGTGTGTGATTTAACAGGGAAATAGCAAGTGGTTGTGATCATGCTTTCTAACTCTAACTCTGCCTGAATGGAAAAGCTTACAGTTTCTGCACATGTTCGCTGGCCTGCTAAACATTTCCATCACTTTCTATCTTTATTTCAGATTTCCAGCATATGCAGATTTTAGATTTTCTTCTTGAAATATGCTAAAAGATTCTCCACTTGTCAAGACCAAAATAGCTCCAATAGTACCCAAGATCCTCGACTTCACCTATTACAAAGCTGCCCTCTTGGTTGGTACTCTATCCATCACTCAAACATTCACACACTTCCCTATTGGTACATGTGGCTGCTGCTTGTACAATTTACAAAATGGATTGAAGTTACTTATCAAGGCTACTTGAACTGCACCTCCAAAACACACAAATTACACAATCTAAGACAAGGACAGCAGACATATGTGAATACTTGTAAGTTCCTCTCCAAGTTACATATCTTTAACATGATAAGTATCTTATCACATACCTATACACTGTAAATGGCTCGATTGTAATCATGTGTTGGCTTTCCGCTGACTGGTTAGCGCGCAACAAAAGCTTTTCACCGTACCTCGGTACACGTGACAATAACCTAAAATGCTATATCTCCCTGATTTGTATTTATACCACTTTTCATTCTTCATTACTAGACCTAAATGCTGGTATTTCCTACTCAATGGACTATAATATTTCAAGATGCTGTTCCTCACCACTTTATCAAAGACAATTCAGATAGTCGACATTCCAATAGTGCATGATAGGAACAAAAATCAAGCAACTAGACAAATTAACATGGATTTTTCTGTGGAGATACTGTTGCCCAAGGACCCAGATGGCAGAAAGTCCTCGAGCAGTGTGATGGTTAGTTTGGTTAGCCAAGAACATGTCCTTCCCACAAAGCACCATTTGAAAATCCTTGATAGACAACAAAGGTCCACATTCAGCTTTATCCTCTTCCCAATTCGTATACATTTTTCAATCTTTTTGAATGTTTTTTGAGATAAAACATCAACTAAAACATTCAAACTACTTTCAATAATTAAAAACATTACATAAATAATGAAAATGAATATAATTTCTTCCTTCTCCACTACACTACAGTTCTTATTCAAATATTTGGGATTGCCGAACCTACAGTAGGTCATTTAATGAGCAGATTCCCCAGCGTGATTGCTGGGGGATATTTGGTATGTTGATGCGCCACAGTTGCTCTACATGAGACCACGAGAATTAGGGCACTGGAGGGATATAGAAGATAGACTTCACTAGTAAGTTTACAACTTACGTATTCTGTGCCAAACAGCAACATTCAGGCTAATATATGTGATTTAACCCAGGCACATGAATTAAACATAGGAAGGCATTACATTTGAGTATGGTCATCCTTACTGGCTAAGATGTTAATGATTGTTTTGACAGAGATGACATCATGGTATTATTATCAGCCAGGCAGTAAAATAAAACAAAGAAATAAATTTATCAGAAAATGAATTAAAGGAAAGACCCAAAAATCTTTGCACAAATGTTATTTGACTGTAATTCTTTGTCAAAAACACCTTTTAAATAATTTTCTTCAGACAACTATAATTCATTTTTACAAGCCACACTGGGGAATAGGGTAGGCCAGATGGTTAAGAGTTGGAGATCATTGGCACTGGCCAAATAAGCCTCCTATGATTCCAGAGTGCATTGCAAGCAATCTAGGGATGTATATTTCCCACAAGTAGTTACTGAACAAAGATCAAGGATAGGAACAGTGGGATATACACCCTTTTCAGTTTCTTCAAAATTGATATTAAATCCTATTTTTTTCTGTTTTTCTTAATCATTGAATTCTTCTACCATTCATTTCTTTGGTTTAAATTTGATTTTATTCTGAAGCAATGAAAACCATTTGACCAGCTCACAAAATTACACAGCACAATTAAGCCGTGCCCATTGAAAGGAAAGAAGGTACTATGTCAATTTCATGCAGTCTGCTTTCACTGTTAGTTTCTTTGACTGCAAGCATTGGCAGTGAGTCCGGTATAATAGGTTGCTAAACCCATCCTGCACTGTCTAAAACAGGTCTGTACCTATTCATGTTGAGGCAGATTATAGTTGGGAAAATGTGAAGAATTGCTGACTATGAGAGAAAGAAGGCATCAGTGCTTTCTGATACTACAATGCTGTTCAATTCACCAAACTCCCAATGCTCACCTACCAGCACACTACATCAATCACACACAAACCTTAACATTATGAGTTTCACTGTTTTCTAATGCACTCAGCACCATTATTGATCTCAAATCCACACTATGACAGGCACATCATCCAAACAAGATACACAATGCTAACATTTGAGAAAATTCCCCTTGCAAGAGAAAGTCGGCACATAACCAGAGAACATCTAAAGGCAATGGTATATCCCTATTATCTAATCACATTGGAAGAGATGGTACTAACCATATTAGGAAGCATCATTGTTAAAGCGATCATCCTACACTAACATTATCCCACACACTAGGGACAATTCTTACAATTTTACCAAAGCCAATTAACCTTCAAACCTATACCTCTTTGGAGTGTGTGAGGAAACTGGAGCACCTGCAGAAAACCCACACGGCCACAGTGAGAATGTACAAATTTTGTACAGACACAATCCATAGTAAGGATCGAACCCGGAACTCTAGCGCTGTAAGGAGGCAAATCTACCGCTGTGCCACTGTGCCACTGTGGACATGTTTGGGAATATAAACATCACATCAGCAAGAGATCACATGAGGGAGTTTTAGGAAAGGTAAAAAGAATATTCTAAAAACAGTACGAGCCAAGGCTTAAATGGAAAACCACCCCTTTATCACCATCAGCTCCACGGCAAACTAATTATTTTTAGGTTTTGGTCTATGTTTGCTGTTTTGCAAAAATAAGGGGATATTGTAGTAGTTATAGGAATTTACACAACCTGAACATATTTACCATATGTGTAGGAAAGAACTGCAGATGCTGGTTTAAATCGAAGGTAGACACAAAATACTGGAGTAACTCAGTGGGACAGGCAGCATCTCTGGAGAGAAGGAATGGATGAAGTTTGGGGTTGCGACCCTTCTTCACTCTTTTACCATATGTTATACAATAA
The DNA here is from genome assembly GCA_038087875.1 of Malacoraja senta. NCBI lineage: Eukaryota > Metazoa > Chordata > Chondrichthyes > Rajiformes > Rajidae > Malacoraja > Malacoraja senta. Next base: position 82,341 of record JAXLNO010005111.1, read on the forward strand.
TGGTTTCTAGCACTAGCGTTTAGTGCCATTGGTCTTGCTCTTCTTAGTTTCCTGAAGATCCATTGAAAGCTTGCCTGGTTATGGTATTCCCTTTTTTGACCTGAAAATCTGATATGGTGCAACAACCATGAATGGCTAGTACAAGCTTGTACTCTTTGAAAATATCTGATGACTAAATTCCTATTTGCTGGGAGGACACGTGTTTCTGTGACGTGAATACTTCAACTAGTTCTATGAACCTTTAATTGTTTGTTCGTGATACTCTTTCAATTAATTAAAAAGATTTAAGTTCCTCCAAAATGAGCTGATACTTACCTGAACTTTTCACATTTATTTATGAACAGAAACATTTATTTCTCCATTTGGCAAAAGTAATCCTTTCAGAATCCAATATTGGCCCACCCAAGTCTGTTTCATATGAATTCTGACTATTACTGACTTTCCAAATACACATGAATTATACTGGACTTTGTGGATATTATATATTTAAATTAAATGAACCGGCAGACTTTCCAACTAAACCTGTGAATGAATGAATGAATGAATGAATGAATGAATACGTTTATGGATGAATGAAGCACCAAGGCAAATTCCTTGTATGTGAATACTTGGCCAATAAACCTATTCATTTATTCATATAGATGGAATGAACCTATCTATTGAAGTTCATAAAAGACTAGTCACCTCTATAATTCCATCTCCACATTGATACTCCATAGGAGTTGAATCATTTTCTTTATTGAAAACCCCCCCAACAATAAACTTATCTACATGCTTTGGAGACAACTATTATCTGTGAGTCTACCTCATCTTATCCAATCTTTATTGCTATTCTTCTCTCGTCTGAATAACATCCTCATAGATCTCCTTTATACCCCTTCCAATGCAATCACATATTCGCTGTGACGTGGTGGCTCAAGTAAGGATGTGTAGAATTCAAGAATAATTCCCTGTTGTCTTTAAATAATGTATGCCAATCTAAATAAAGATTGATTGCAATAATTTGATAATCACAAAGTTAAACTTCCTGGCCTAGAATTACTTGGTTAGTCCCCACTTACCTTTTTAAACTGTAGCATAATACTAGGAAAAGCAAAATATTACAGATACTAGAAATCAGAAATAAAGACAGAAAATGCAAGAAATTTTTGGCGGGTCAGGCAGCATCTGTGGAGAAAGAAGTAGAATTAGAATTCCAGGTTTCATCAACATTCCAGGTTTCATTCCAGGTAACATTCCAGGAACTTTCATCAAGAGATAAATCATTGAGGTACAATGTTAACTCTCTTTCCACCATTATTAGCCATTGTAGTCAATTGGCACCATGTGTCAGGGAGGATCCAAAATTGGTAGATTTTGCAATTTTCTCCCTTGCCTATTTGAACAGCCAATATCTCATCCAAACTTGCTGAAATATCCACTTAGTTTATAGCATATATAGCATTATATGAAACACGAGGCATGCAATAAATGATTTATTGTTATTAATGATCAATTTTATATTAAAATGCAGTTTTATAGCACTTAAACAAAGTGTCCCATGTCAGTGATTTTCAAAATAGGGGTCAGGACCCTCAGGTCGGTTTTAGCTTGTTAAAAAAGGGCCTCCAAACTTGATTTTCCTCGCAGCCTGATCCTGCACAGAAGGGATCCCGCCACCTGTGTAACATCCCAGATGCTGTTCTAATGTAATGGTCCTACTTTATACAGTTGCACCTAGTGGTTTCAAGATTGAACCATTTCCACTCTTGCTTGAACGCAGGGGTCAATCTTGAAACCGCAAGGTGCAACTGTATAAAGAAGGACTTGATTGATTGTAGATACAATTAGATTTATAATTTAGGTAGTTATTATTATTGGGTTGAGCAGATGAACTATCTGGTTGGTGGGTCACCTGTAAAATAGTTGAAAACAATTGCTCTATGCATTTGAATTTCTAACATGATGTAATTTTTGGCTTATGAAGGTTTTAGGCACATTGGCCTTCATCAGTCATAGAAATATGGCTGATAATCCACAATCAGTAACTCTTGCCTGCCTTCTCCCCATACCGCTTGATTCCGCCAGCCTCGAGCTCTATCTAACTCTCTTTTAAATTCATCCAGTGAATTGGCCTCCACTGCCTTCCGTGGCAGAGAATTCCACAAATTCACAATTCTCTGGGTGAATCAGTTAGAGTATTGAGTATAGAAGTTGCAAGGCCATGTTGCAATTGTATAAGACGTTCGTGAGACCGCATTTAGAGTATTGTGTTTGGTTCTGGGCACCATGTTATAGGAAAAATATGTCAAGCTTGAAAGGGTTCAGAGAAGATTTACGAGGATGTTGCCAGGACTAGATGGTCTGAGCTATAGGGCGAATTTGAGTAGGCTGGGTCTCTATTCCTTGGAGCGCAGGAGGATGAGGGGTGATCTTATTGAGGTGTATAAAATCATGAGAGGAACATAATCTCTTGCTCAGAGTAGGGGAATCGAGGACCAGAGGACATAGGTTCAAGGTGAAGGGGAAAAGATTTAATAAGAATCTGAGGGGTAACTTTTTCACACAAAGGGTGGTGGGTGTATGGAACAAGCTGCCAGAGGAGGTTGTTGAGGCTGGAATTATCCCAACATTTTAGAAAGTTAGACAGGTACATGGATAGGACAGGTTTGGAGGGATATGAACCAGACACAGGCAGATGGGACTAGTGTAGCTGGGACATGTTGGCTGGTGTGGGCAAGTTCGGCCGAAGGGCCTGTTTCCACACTGTATCACTCTATGACTTTATGACTGCAGAATTGTATTTGGGGAAATAAATTAAATGTGCTTTTGTTTAACTCGGAGGCTTTATGATTTTGGGAAGAATGTCTTTACAAGAAGATATTTTTTTTACTTTAAAACAAATAGATACATCTTTCAAACTAGACTAGAAAAATTGATTGATTTTTATGTTAATACAATCTTAATGATAATTTGATTATGTAATTGCATGAAGATGGATCCAAATTTCATGTATTTGTAATCAACAGTTATTTTTTTTAGAAGGGTTGCAACACCTTGATCTTTTACAACATCTTAAATCATACTTTTATGTTAAAAACATAATGTAAGTGAATTGGTTTGTAATAATTATTTCCTGTAATATATTGCATTCTTTGTTCTTAATGTTACATTATTTTATATCATTTGTCTTTAGGTTTATCCAATTTTCCTACCGATTAAAGGTTTGGCCCAGTGATAGTGACAGAACGGAGAATTTCTAAACGACACAAAGATTATACGCATATTATATTTTGACATGAACCAAGACCAGAAAACATC
>JAXLNO010005112.1:0-35751 GCA_038087875.1 Malacoraja senta
ACAAGACTGCTAACTAACCCTTCCTCATTACTCAATACCCAGTCTAGAATAGCCTGCGCTCTCGTTGGTTCCTCTACATGTTGGTTTAGAAAACTATCCGGCATACATTCCAAGAAATCCTCTTCCTCAGCACCCCTGCCAATTTGATTCACCCAATCTATATGTAGATTGAAGTCACCCATTATAACTGTTTTACCTTTGTTGCACGCATTTCTAATTTCCTGTTTGATGCCATCCCCAACTCCACTACTACTGTTAGGTGGCATGTACACAACTCCCACTAGCGTTTTCTGCCCCTTAGTGTTTCGCAGCTCTACCCATATCGATTCCACATCCTCCAAGCTAATATCCTTCCTTTCTATTGCGTTAATCTCCTCTCTAACCAGTAACGCTACCCCACCTCATTTTCCTTTCTGTCTATCCCTCCTGAATATTGAATATCCCTGGATGTTCAGCTCCCAGCCTTGGTCACCCTGTAGCCATGTCTCGTTGATCCCAACTATATCATAGTCATTAATAGCTATCTGCACATTCAACTCATCTACCTTATTATGAATGCTCCTTGCATTGAGACACAAAGCCTTCAGGCTTGTTTTTACAACACTCTTACCCCTTTTACAATTATGTTGAAAAGTGGCCCTTTTTGATTTTTGCCCTGGATTTGTTTGCCTGCCACTTTTACTTTTCACCTTGCTACCTATTGCTTCTACCCTCATTTTACACCCCTCTCTCTGCTCACACATTTAAGAAACCGTTTCCCTTTAATTCCATCCTCGACTATCCCATTTGACACCCCACCCCACTTATTCAGTTTAAAACCACCCGTGTAGCAGTTTGTACTTTTAAGGGGGAACTTTTGTACAGTTCCCCCTTACTCCAAAACAGACCCGTGATCTAAGAATCTAAATCCCTGGCCCGTGCACCAGTTCCTCAGCCACACATTCAGGTCCCGTATCTCCCTGTTCTTGCTCTCGCCAGCATGAGGAACTGGAAGCAAACCGGAGATAACAACCCTGGAGGTCCTGCTTTTCAGCATTTTTCCGAGCTCTCTAAAGTCACGCTGCAGAATATTCATCCCCTTCTTTCCGACATCGTTTGTGCCGACATGCACTACCACTTCCGGCTGTTCACCTTCGCCCTTGAGGATTTTCTGCACTCTGTCCGTGACATCCTGGATCCTGGCACCAGGAAGGCAGCACACCATCCTCGAATCCCGTCTGTTTTGCAGAAATCCCTGTCCGTACCTCTCACAATGGAGTCTCCAACTACAATGGCGTTGCCTGACTTTGGCCTTTTTGGTTTTGGCTCAACAGCCCTTTTTGCTTCGCAAGCCAGTCCGCCGCTCAGTGTAATAACGTCTTCTGTCCCGACAGCTTCTAAGTGGGTGAACCTGTTCACAAGAGGTACAACACCCAGGGACGTTTGCATTCCATGCTTCCCTCCCTTTCTCACTGTCTCCCACCTTCTCTCTTCCAGTACCTTAGGTGTAACAATCTTACTGTAGGACTTGTCGAGGAACGACTCCGTTTCTCGGACTAACCTGAGGTCATCCACTTGCTTCTCCAGTTCCCCAACACGGTCCTTCAGGAGCTGTACCTGGATGCACTTCTCAGATTTGCAGCAGCCAGAGGCACAAGCAGTGTCCTTGACCTCCCACATACTGCAAGCATCACACTGAATCAGCTTACCTGATATCTCCTTCTTTTGTCTCTCCCTCTGCAGTGTTTTGCATAGCCTCCTCTCCTCAGCCTCCTCGCCGAAGACTCTCGAGCCAAAGACTCACACTTTTCTCACAGGGCACTTCTCTCACAAGGCCACTCCCTAAGAGCAGTCGTGCTTATATTGACTGATAAATTGCCTAATTTACCAATTTACAATCCAAATTCCTCAGTTTTCAACTGTTTTCCCCGCTTTGACTCACTTCTCTCCTCCCTCTTGGGCTAGAGCCAATCAGTGTTTTCTCTTGCTAATCTTCTCCTGCTGTTGCTTCCAAATCTACAGCAGCTCTGAGTAGTCTGCCTGTGCTTTGCCTCTCCTTTTCAACTGTTTTCACCCCTCTGACTCACTTCTCTCCTCCCTCTTGGGCTAGAGCCAATCAGTGTTTTCTCTTGCTAATCTTCTCCTGCTGTTGCTTCCAAATCTACAGCAGCTCTGATCAGCCATGATTGAATGGCGGAGCCTTGATGGGCCAAATGGCCTAATTCCGCTCCGATCACTTCTGACGTTATGACCTCCAGGATCATAGTGTTCAGCTCATCTTCTCAAGGGCAATGAGGGATGGGCAATGACATGTTATCTCAGCCTGCAAAGCCCTCATCTCTTCACTGAGTAAAATAAGAAATAGCTAATCATTTAGGAAGGTTTGATTTAATTAAACCAAGTCAACATAATCTCATTTAGTGTGTATTCTTTTGTATTTTTTGAGGATGTTACAAGCAGAGGGAAGGGAGGAGACCCCATAGATAGAGAGTATTTACATTTCTAAAGGCATTTGACACTAAAGATGGTGCACATTAGGAGCTCATTGTATTACAGGGTGAGTTTTAGGAAGGATTTAAAGCTGGTCCTCAAATAGAAAACAGGTAGTTGGAATAAGTGGGCTTTATTCAGGTTGGATGTAATTGGGCAGCACAGTGGTACAGCTGGTAGAGATACTCAGTGCCAGAGACCTGGATTTGATCCTGACCTCGGGCACTGTCTGTGTGGAGTTTGTACGTTCTCCCTGAGACTGTGGGTTTCATCCGGGTGTTCCAATTTCTTCCCACATCCCAAAGACATGCGGGTTTGCAGATTAGGCAATGGGGGGGACAGAGATAGAATGTAGTCAGAGACAGTTAGTCTGGTGGGAGAACTGGGAAGGGGGAGGGGATGGAGAGAGAGGGTAGATGATGAGATGTTTTCACCAAAGGGAAAATCTCAAACAAGGGCCGCCTTGCTTATATAGACTGATAAATTGCCTAATTTACCAATTTACAACCCAAATTTCTCAGTTTCCCCCTCTGACTCACTTCTAACTCTCCTCCCACTCGGGCTAGAGCCAATCAGTGTTTTCTCCTGCTTCTCTTTGTTGCTGTTGCTTCCAAATCCACAGGAGCTCTGAGCAAAGTCTGCCTGTGCTTTGTCTCTCCTTTTCAACTGTTTTCCCCCTCTGACTCACTTCTAACTCTCCTCCCACTCGGGCTAGAGCCAAGCAGTGTTTTCTCCTGCTTCTCTTTGTTGCTGAAAATATATATATATTTTTTGAATGAGTGTCGCAGAGGTCCAGCTCGTGAACCAGCCTAATTAATGAGTGAGGGCAGTTCTTCTGGGTTCCCCCATTTACTGAACCCCACTGACTGCCAGTGTGCAGAGTGGAGGTCACGAACATAGTGGGACTGGGGCAGTGCCAGGCTGGGGGAAGGCTAAGGCATCTTCCACTGAGAAGAAAATGCCTAACCCTAACCCTAACTCGCCCCCTTTCCAGAGCTGCCCACGGCTGGAGCTGGAGCCGCTTTGGGACCGGCTGCGGGCTCCGTACGTGTGGCAGCTCAGCGAGTCCACCTCGGCCAGCATGCCCTTCTGGATCATCGTGGTGATGATGGTGAGGAGCAGCACTGCCTTGCACGCCGCCCGGGCCGCCTTCAGCACGCCCGTAGCGCCGGCTCCGTCAGTCCGCCCGCTCGCTCGCTGCAATACAGGCTGGCCGACCCTTCGCAGCACTCACCGGCCTACCGACTGCCCGACCGACCCCTCGCAGCATCCACTAGCGGGCCGACAGCCCGAGCGATCTTCCACAGCATCCATCGGCCTACCGACAAGCCCGACCGACCGGGTGACTGGATTGGACAATTACTACTTGGAAAATTGGACATTTTTGTCATATTTAAACAAAATGTGCAGGTTTTGTTCTTGACGAGATTCAGGTATGATTTATATAATACTTTTATACAATATGTTAAAAATTAAGGTAGATCTGTGAGTTGGGTCACGTACCTGAACGGAAAAAGCTCCTCGGCCCACAGTTTATTGGGTATTGTCACAATGTCTTTATGATTTGTAAATGTACATGGTGCGCCTGTTGATGGAGAGTGGGACATGCACTGCTCATGAACAGGTATGTGAGAACACTACCAGGTCTAACAATCCACTGAAGCTTCAGCTGTTTAACCTGAGAGGAGTTCAACCTCTGGATCTCTCCTGCTTTTGTCTGCTCAGAACCATCCTCTCTGGCCAAACATCTGGCCGATAGCTCCACTATTAGCACAACTACTTCAACTGTTGTCTGATAATGTCCACTTCAAGCTCCTTGGAGTATTTAATCACAGTAAAGGCAGGTTCGTGTTTAATATAATGTCAGAATCCTTTCAAAAATCTCTCCCGATGACTTTGATGATAATCATTCTTAGTACTTCAGCTCTGCTGAACCTGCTGACTCCTGTGTGACATGGAGTGTGTGTGCTTGTTGTTCCCATTTCCATGGGGTGTGTGTCCCAAATTAGAGATTGCAGTCGTTTCAGTGTGTGGAGAAGTTATATTTTTCTTATGAATGTAGTTCCATCATGTCTCAACATCGCACTGAAAATATTCAGTACTTGTTCTCCTGAACAATGAAGGGAGCTGCCAGGATTCCTGCTGCAATCTTTCAGACCCTCTGCTCCGATTTATTTCCTCTCTCCCTTCAGTAGCCCGACCACAGACTGACTGGGAGTTTCAGAGATGGGGAAACAAAGTCTGTTCTCAGGCTGCTCAACACCCCCTGCCAATGGGGTTTGTGTGAAGTGCCCAGCATTCTGTTCCTTTCATCTTCCTGATCCTCTGTCAATTATTTGCAGTGACTGCAATATTTTGCTTAACTTTACAAAAACCCTGGAAGAGATGAGATTCCTCCTAGTAGGCAAAGTAGACCAATTTCAAAAGACGTGGTCTACGTTTTTGGATCTATTACAAGCATGAGGTGCAATAGTAATTTAGAAAAACAAATAAATAAATAAAAGGTATCTGGACCTGGTAATGGGAGGTAAAACAAAAACAGACTTGGTTGGTAGTTCCTTCTCTATGAAGTATGTTATAAGAGTTATAATAGAGCGATTGTTCCTTCTTTCTTTCTCTTTCTTTTCTAGGGTCTATTTTCTAACTTTACTTCCTTCTCTAACTTCTTTTCTAAGGGGCTTTCTTTTCCCAACACTCTTTTGCACTTCACAACCTTTGCGCACTTTCTTCACTTTTCTTACTTCTTTCTTTTTCTTTCTTAAAGTTTAAAAAAGTGAAGCGGTACAAAAAATGTATTAATATATACGTGTTGTACATTACTGTAATCTACCGTACTTCTATTAAAAAAATTATTTAAAAAAAAACTTTACAAAAACCTCCACTTCCTTCTGTGCACTTGACACCTGACTTTGTAGTTTTCAATAACACGAGTGGCCATGGTGACTGCAGTGAATTCTGAGGCCAGCTTTTTGACCAAAGTAACTGTTTGATTGTGTTGTGTTGTAGAATTCAGGAGATCACCAGGCAGATCCAAACGCCATCTACATGGTAAGAAAAGTCACATTTAAGACGTTGAAGCGTTTCGCTGACCACGAGTTGCTAAGCTGCTGTTTCCAACATTTCTTTGTTTTCTGCTAGGATTTGCAAAGACCCACTCAGTCCATCTACGGTCATCTCCGAGGTACGTTCCAGTAACTGTTGCCAATGGCGCATCTGCACCATGTGATATCTGTCAACTGCTGCAGAAATGAGGAGGATTCAGGCAGGAACGACAAGCGTGGAGATGGGCCGACAGGAGTTCAGTCTGACTACATGTTTGGTGCAGAGAGTAAATTAACACCCATCACCGAGTCGGATTATCTGGCTTTGAACACACGTCCTTGTAATCCTGGTAATGCTGAGTATTTAATCCAGGTGAAGGGATCCAGTTCAAGTTAATTTCTAATTCATTATCCCACCTTGGTTTCAGATATGGTCTCTGACATTTCCAACAAAAGCTGTTCCTGGAATTGTTGGGGATTGGACGATAGTGATCAAGATGAAACTCGCATTCCCTGACTACATCCTTCAATGATCGATCACTATGACATCAGAGAGAGGGCATCTGTCACTAAGCAAGAACTCAACCCTATTATTACCTTAATTACCGTCAGGGTGAAGCAAGGTTAATTTTTTTCGGCAGGTCACAAATTGACTTAAGTTGCCTTCAGTTTGGGTGGTGAAAGTGGGGTCTTACTGAAGTGTTTTTGATTTTAATAGGTTCTCTATAGAAACATAGAACATAGAACCATACAGTGCATTCAGAAAGTATTTAGAACCCTTCACCTTTTCCACATTTTGTTACGTGACAGCCTTATTATAAAATTGATTAAATTCATTTCTTTATCAATCTACACACAATGTCCCATAATAAAAAAGCAAAAACAGGTGTTCAGAAATTTTTGCAAAGTAATTAAAAAGAAATAACTGAAATATCACATTTACATAAGTATTCAGACCCTTTACTCAGTACTTTGTTGAGCACCTTTGGCAGCGATTACAACCATGTCTTCTTGGGTATGACGCTACAAGCTTGGCACACCTGTATTTGGGTAATTTCTCCCATTCTTCTCTGAAGATCCCCTCAAGCTCTGTCAGGTTGGATGGGAGCGTCAATGCACAGCTATTTTCAGGTCCCTCCAGAGATGTTCAATCGGGTTCAAGTCCGGGCTCTGACTGGGCCACTCAAGGACATTCACAGACTTGTCATGAAGCCACTCCTGCGTTGTCTTGGCTGTGTGCTTAAAGCCCTGTCCCATGGTACGAGTTCATTCCAAGAGCTGTCCCAAATTTTAAAAAAATCAAACTCGTGGTGAGCACGGAGAATGAACGTAGCGGGTACGTCGGAGCTCGGGGACGTCTCTTAGCGGCTCGTAACGTGAACGGCAGGTACTCGGGAAGACTCGCTAACGGCAGGTAATCGGGAAGACTCGCTAAGCATGGGAAGACTTGTGAAGATTTTTCAACATGTAAATCTCCGAGTTCGAATCAGGGCAAACACGGGGGAGCTCTTGGAATTAACTCGTACCGTGGGACAGGGCTTTAAGGGTTGTTGTCCTGTTGGAAGGTAAACCTCCGCCCCAGTCTGAGAACCTGCTCCAGAACGCTCTGGAGCAGGTTTTTATCAAGGAAATCGCTGTACTTTGCTCCTTTCATCTTTTCCTCGATCCTGACTTTTCTCTAAGTTCTTGCCGCTGAAAAAATATCTCCACAGCATGATGCTGCCACCACTATGCTTCACAGTAGGTATGGTATTGGGCAGGTGATGAGCGGTGCCTGGATTCCTCCAGACATGATGCTTGGCATTAAGGCCAAAGAGTTCAATCTTGGTTTCATCGGACCAGAGAATCTTGTTTTTCATGCCTTTTGCCAAACTCCAAGCGGGCTGTTATGTGCCTTTTACTGAGGAGTGGCTTCCGTCTGGCCAATCTACCATACTGGTGGAGTGTTGAAGATATAGTTGTCCTTCTGGATGGTTCTCCCATCTCCACAGAGGAACTCTGGAGCTCTGTCAGAGTGACCATCGGGTTCTTGGTCACCTCCCTGACCAAGGCCCTTCTCCCCCGATTGCTCAGTTTGGCCGGGTGGCCAGCTCTATGAAGAGTCCTGGTGGTTCCAAAGTTAAGAATGACTGAGGGCACTGTGCTCTTCAGGACCTGCAATGCTGCAGAGATTGTTTTATACCCTTCCCAGATCTGTGTCTCGACACAATCTTGTTTCAGATGTCTACGAACAATTCCTTTGTCTTCATGGCTTGGTTTTTGCTCAGACATGTACTGCCAACTGGGGGACTTTATATAGACAGGTGTGTGCCTTTCCAAATCATGTCCAATCAATTTAATTTACCACTGGTGGACTCTAATCAAGTTGTAGAAACATCTCAAGGATAATCAATGGAAACAGGATGAACCTAACCTTAATTTTGAGTGTCATAGCAAAGGGTCTGAATACTTATGTAAATGTGATATTTGAGTTATGTCTTTTTAATTATTTTGCAAAAATTTCTGAACACCTGTTTTCACTTCTTCATTTTGTGTTTTGTGTGTAGATTGATAACAAAAAAAAGAATTTAACCCATTTTAAAATAAGGCTGTAACATAACAAAATATGGAAAAAGTGAATGGGTCTGAATACTTTCGGAATGCACTGTAGAAAATAGTGGGAGTAGGCCATTCAGCCCTTTGAGCCAGCATGGTTGATCATCCAAAATCAGTACCCCATTCCACGTTTCTCCCCATATCCCTTGATTCCGTTAGACCCAAGAGCTATATTTAACTCTATCTTGAATACATCCAGTGAATTTGCCTCCACTGCCTTCTGTGGCAGAGAATTCCACAGATTAACAACTCTCTGGGTGAAAATGTTTTTCCTCATATCAGTCTTCTGCTTCCGCATGGCGTGCACAGCCAAAGTTGTAGGACAACTTGTTCTATTTGATCTTATTTAATTGTGCATGCCGGGTTGATTGCATTCGTCGAAACAGGACGGACCACGTGAAGGTTGCAATCTTCCACCCACTCCTATCAGTCCTAATTGCGCTACCCCTTATTTTTAAACTGTGACCTCTGGTTCTGGACTCCCCCAACATCGGGAACATTTTTCCTGCATCTAGCCTGTCCAATCCATTAAGAATGTTATATGTTTCTGTAAGATGCCTCTCATCCTTCTAGATTCCAGTGAATATAAGCCCAGTCGATCCATTGTTTCATCATCTGTCAGTCCCGCCATTCCGGGTATTAACCTGACTATGATGGTCAGAGAGAAGCAACTTGGTCTGGTGGGGAATCTCGAAGGAGAGGTGCATTGGCTGGAACTTTCAGATTTGGAGCGTAGGAGTCTGAGGGGTGGTCGGTCTTATTGTGGTGTTCAAGATGACGAGGGACATGGATAAAATGAATGTTCACAGTCTTTTTCTCATGGTAGAGGATTGTAAAACTAAAGGGTATATGTTTGCGGTGAGCGGTGAGAACTTTTTGAGGACCTTTAGAGGCACCTTTTTCATGCAGAAAGTAATCCATTTCCCAAATGAGTTGCCTGAGAAAGCTATAGAATCCGATACAATTACGACTTTCAAAGAACATTTGGACAGATATTTGAATAGGTAAGGTTGAGAGGGCCAAATGCAGGTAAGTGGAATTAGCCAAGAATGACAACTTGGTAGGCATGGTCAAGGTGGGCTTAAGGGCCTGTTTCCATGCTATATAGCTCTGTGACCATGAATTTAATATCCCATGGGGTTCAACATTATTCGAGAACAGAGATACATACCATAGATTGGGCCTGTGGTTAGACACTCAACGGAACAGTTCGGGCAATGTCTGGAACTGATTGGAACTCATGCATTGAAGCACAGAAAGTGCTGTATTATCACAAGGGGTCAGGCAGCATCTCTGGAGAACATGAACAGATGACCATTCAGACATGCATTCTTCATTATTTTGCTTTGTGTAACTGGGTTTTGTTTAATTTTCTTTAAACAGGCAGCAAATAAGCATCCCACAGCTGAACTGTCTCGGCGTCCTCGTTTAGGTGAAGGAAGATTGGATGATATCTGCACAGGCAGCCACGTCAGACATGTAAAGGTATAAGGCCCAGAGGTTCCATTTGATTTATGTATGACACAAGAGACGTTTATTACAGGGCCGTCTTAACGCATGGACATGCTGGGCAGTTGCCCAGGGCCCCACGAGTGCAGGGGCCCCATGCTAATCTATGTATTGTAGAATGTTATTGTAGAGCATGAAAACGGAGAACATCGCAAGTGCATGATGCCATATTTGATTCGGAATAAAGAAACTGGAAGTGTAGGGGCCCCAGTGCACTGCTTTGCCCGGGGGCCTATAATGCTGCTAAGACAGCCCTGGTTTATTAGAAGGAGCATTTGGGATATGTGCATCAAGATAAAACATCCCTTTCCACATCATTCTCCCATTGATAGAAGTATAGGAAAAATAAGTGACATCTACATTGAAGCTGCTTGATTGGATGGCATGTATCAGCTAACTAGTTGCTTCCCAAAGTAAGATAAGAATTTAAAGACAATCAAGTATATGGAGACTTTGCAATGGCTGTATAGACTTCCTCAAGTTATTGTTTACTGTTTTAAAATATTGCATTGATTGTTCAAATTGTTCAATTGCTTGAATATAGATGTTGCAGCTTTCTAATAAACATGCAGCTTAAACTGTGAAGCTATTTTTAAGATAATATACAGTGAAAATGTTGCATTATGGTCTCTCTTAAATATCACCCCTCTCACCTTAAGCCAATGTCCTCCAGTTTTACAATCTGTACCATGGGGAAATAAACTGTGTTCACTTTATCCATGCCTCATGTCATTTTACATACTTCAGAAAGATCACCCTTCAGCTTTCTATGCTCCAAAGGAAAAAGGTCACAGCCAATCCAGCTTCTCTTTATAACTTAGGCCTGCAAGGATCAGTAAAATCCTGGTGAATCTTCTGCACCTTCTCCAAAGTACTGACATCTTTCCAATAACTAGCGACTGGAACTGCACACAGTACTCCAAGTGTGGTCTCACCAATAACTTGTACAGAAATATCATTATGTGCCAATTTTTGTATATGGTCAAGATTACTTTTGTAATGGTCAAGAGTTTGAAGAAAAAGGCATTGGACAGGTATAGGCAGCTGGGTTCAAGTGTTTCCCTGGAGGAGTTTCAGGAACAAAGCTAAAAAGGGAAATCAGAAGGTCAAAAAGGAGACAGGAGATCGCTCTGGTAGATAGCACTAAGGATAATCCCAAGAGATATTAAAAGCACATAAAAGGAAAAAGGGTAACCTGTGAAAGTGTGGGACCACTCAGGAATCAAAGTGGTCAATTCTGTGTGGAGCTGTTAAACTGAGTTCTTTTGTCAATCCAATTCAAGAAAACTTGATTCAAACCATTGCTGCTAAAATCATTTCTTTATTCTGACAGCGCTGGATAATTCTTTAAACCATCCAACACAGAGCTAAAACTCTGGGGCTGGTTGAAAGAACTACTGCCTTTGGTATGAACGTAACACATTATATAGGTGATAGACAATTATAATACAAAAGGAGTGGCAACAATTAACCAATCATTATGGATTACCATACATTTAACTTATTTGCATTAACCAATCAACTAAATCCTTTCCATTGGTACACAAAAATGCTGGAGAAACTCAGCGGGTGCAGCAGCATCTATGGAGCGAAGGAAATAGGTAACGTTTCGGGCCGAAACCCTTCTTCAGACTGATAGGGGGTGGGGAGAAGAAAGGAAAAAAGGAAAAAGGCGGAGGAGGAGCCCGAGGGCTGGGGGAGGGGAGGAGACAACCAGATAGCTGATGAAGGGGAGGGGACAGCAAGGGCTAGCAGAGTTGGGAGAATTCAATGTTCAAGCCCCCAGGATGTAGACTGCCCAAGCGGAATATGAGGTGCATTTCCTCCAATTTACGGTGTTGCTCGCTGTGGCCATGGAGGAGACCCAGGACAGAGGTCAGATACGAAATGGGAGGGGGAGTTGAAGTGCTGAGCCACCGGGAGTTCAGGTTGGTTATTGCGGACCAACCGGAGGTGTTCGGCTAAACGATCGCCAAGCCTCCGCTTGGTCTCACCGATGTAGATCAGCTGGCATCTAGAGCAGCGAATGCAATAGATGAGGTTGGAGGAGATGCAGGTGAACCTCTGTCGCACCTGGAACGACTGCTTGGGTCCTTGAATGGAGTAGAGGGGGGAGGTGAAGGGACAAGTGTTGCATCTCTTGCGGTTGCAAGGGAAAGTACCAGGGGAGGGGGTGGTATGGGAGGGAAGGGAAGAATTGATAAGGGAGTTACGGAGGGAGCGGTCTTTGCGGAAGGCAGACATGGGGGGAGATGGGAAGATGTGGCGAGTGGTGGGGTCACGTTGGAGGTGGCGAAACTGACGGAGGATCACTTGTATGTGACGGCTGGTGGGGTGAAAGGTGAGGACTAGGGGGACTCTGCCCTTGTTGTGAGTGGGGGGGATGGGGAGAGAGAGCAGTGTTGCGGGGTATGGCAGAGACCCTGGTGCGAGCCTCATCTATGGTGAAGGAGGGGAACCCCCGTTCCCTGAAGAATGAGGACATTTCAGATGCCCTGGTGTGGAACGCCTCATCCTGGGAGCAGATACGGCGTAGACGGAGGAATTGGGAGTGGGGGATGGAGTCCTTACAGGAAGCAGGGTGGGAAGAAGTGTAGTCCAGATAGCCATGGGAGTCGGTAGGTTTGTAGTGGATGTCGGTAAGGAGTCTATCACCTGCGATGGAGATAGTGAGGTCAAGGAATGGTAGGGAAGTCCTTTCCATTGATTGACAACATGTATAGTCACATGATTTTCCCTTTTCCGGCCCCTTTACAACCTTCTTCCCCTCTGTGGCTTTCTTTAACTTCTTTGTTCAAAATCATTTTATTTCAATAAAGTAAAACCACAGATATAAAACTAATTCTCAGAGAACACCTCAGAATATAATATACATATCATACAGCAATCACACAACACATACACACAAAACATATTTTCACTTTTGGAAAAGAAAGTTACTTCTAAAACTTCAGATTTAAACAAATCCTAATTAAACACTTCACAATTATTTCCTTACTTCATAGTTAAAATACAGTTACTTATTGATTACAAAGATTAAATACGTTTTGCCCCATTCTTACAAAGTGGTAAAGACTTAAGTTAGTTCTAATCACACAATTCCCAACTCCAAGCACAAAGGCCATTAATTGTCACACTTGATAAATTATAATTGTTTCATACCAAGCTCGGGTCAAGTTTCATTTTGAATTAAAACCTCCCCCTTGCTCATCTCTGGAGGAAAGGAATGTAAGGCCTCTTTACAACTTCTTACTGATAGCATTCCACACAACAAATTGAAGATTATCAAAACAGAGTTACTTTCTCAGTTTTCTATAACCATAAGAAACCCTTTTGCAAAGGTCACACAACCATCACCCATGCCTTATCTCTTATCTCAACATAAATATATTTAAACAGCACAAACCATCTCACAGACTAATATCTAGCCTTGGTGCCTACGACCCAATACAGACAACCATAAATCCTCTCTGTAACACACCAGAGCTCAGAGATGTGTCACAAAGAAAACACAAATGATGCCTGTCCCGGGAAGAGATCCCATTAACAACCTACAATCTAAACACCAATCCAAACCAAATACAACTTCTGACAGTTATAGCCGCTTTAAAGCAACCAAAGCTATTCCAATTTACATCAACATCTCCATGTTATCTCAAGCCATCTGTTCTTCTATGTGTGTGTGTTCTTTATTCCGTTGTGGCCTATGTATTTTGAAAACCTCTGCTCCCAGTCCTCATGCAACTTAAGACAAGTTCCTCACACAGAAATTATAATTTAAGCAATTTTATTGTATAATATTTCCTCAGAGCCACAGGAGATGGGCAAGGTCCACAACAAGTGTTTTTACCGTGGAGAAAGACAGGCGGATGGGGGATCTTGGGGTAGTCACTGGAAGTGGCTTGAGAGCAGTCAGTATTATGGTTAATAGACAATAGACAATAGGTGCAGGAGTAGGCCATTCGGCCCTTCGAGCCAGCACCGCCATTCAATGTGATCATGGCTGATCAACCCCAATCAGTACCCCGTTCTTGCCTTCTCCCCATATCCCCTGACTCTGCTACCTTTAAGAGCCCTATCTAGCTCTCTCTTAAAAGTATACAGAGAACCGGCCTCCACCGCCCTCTGAGGCAGAGAATTCCACAGACTCACAACTCTCTGTGAGAAAAAGTGTTTCCTCGTCTCCGTTCTATGTGCCCCTGGTTCTGGACTCCCCCAACATCGGGAACATGTTGCAGAGATCGCAGAGGTGCTGTAGGTACCTGAAGCGTATGAAGATAGACAAATTTCCCAGGCCTGTTCAGTTATATCCTAGGACACTGTGGGAAACGAGAAGCCCTTGCAGAGACTTATGAATCATTGTTAAATACAGAAGAGTTGATGGAAGACTAGAGGGAGGCAAATGCTGTGCCTCTATTCAAGAAGGGCTGGAAACTACAGGCCAGTGAGCTTAACATTTGTGGTTGGAAAGTTACTAGGGAGTATTCTGGGGGATACGATATATATATATGTGCACTTAGATGGACAGGGGCTGATTAGGGATAGTCAACATGGTTTTATGCATGGGATGAGGTGTCGCCCAAATCTGTTTGAGTTATTTGAGGATGTGACATTATTGCCATAGAGGGAGTGCAGAGAAGGTTCACCAGACTGATTCCTGGGATGTCAGGACTGTCTTATGAAGAAAGACTGGATAGACTTGGTTTATACTCTCTAGAATTTAGGAGATTGAGAGGGGATCTTATAGAAACTTACAAAATTCTTAAGGGGTTGGACAGGCTAGATGCAGGAAGATTGCTCCCGATGTTGGGGAAGTCCAGGACAAGGGGTCACAGCTTAAGGATAAGGGGGAAATCCTTTAAAACCAAGATGAGAAGAACTTTTTTCACACAGAGAGTGGTGAATCTCTGGAACTCTCTGCCACAGAGGGTAGTCGAGGCCAGTTCATTGGCTATATTTAAGAGGGAGCTAGATGTGGCCCTTGTGGCTAAAGGGATCGGAGGGTATGGAGAGAAGGCAGGTACGGGATACTGAGTTGGATGATCAGCCATGATCATATTGAATGGCGGTGCTGGCTCGAAGGGCCGAATGGCCTACTCCTGCACCTAATTTCTATGTTTCTATGTTTCTATGTGACCAAAAAGGTCGATGAAGGTAGAGCTGTGGACATTGTATACATGTATTTTAGTAAGGCATTTGACAAGGTACCGCATGGTAGGCTGCTCTAGAAGGTTAGATCCAATGGGTTTCATGGAGATATCGATGAATGGATAGAAAATTGACTTCATTGAAAGAAGCAGAGGGTGATGGTGGAGGGTTGTTTTTTCAGACTGGAGGCCTGTGACTGGTGGTGTGCCTCAGGGTTTAATGCTGGGCCCAATGCAGTTTGTCATCTGTATCAATGATTTGTACGAGAATGTGCATGGCATGGTGAGCTAGTTTGCAGATGACACAAAAGTGGGTGGTATAGTAGATAGTGAACATGGTTATCAAAAGTTGCAGCAGAATCTTGTTGATTTGGTACGTGGGCTGAGGAATTGTTGATAGAATGTAATACAGGGAAATGTGAGGTGTTGCATTTGGGAGCACTAACATGGGCAGAATCTACACAGTAAATGGAAGAGCAGAGGGATTTAGGAGCACAGTTATATAGGTAATTGAAAGTGGCATTACAAGTAGATAGGGTGGTCAAAAAGACTTTTGGCACATTGGCCTTCATCAGTTAGAGCACTGTATAGAGGTTGGGAGGTCATGTTGTACACATATAAGATGTTGGTGAGGCTGCATTTAGTGTATTGTCCCCAGTTTTGGGGAACATGTTATGGGAAAGATGTTATCAAGCTAAAAAAGGGCGCAGAGAAGATTTACGATGATTTTGACAGGACTCAAAGATAGCTTGGGACTACATAATAAAGTTATAGTCTTGATCTCCTAACCTACCTCACTGCGGCCCTTGTACTATTTTATTTGGACTTTCTCTGTGTCTGTAACACTATTCTGTACGCTTGATATTTTTGCACTCCCTGTTGTACTTGTGCCGGGTTTGATTGTACTCATGTGTGGTATGATTTGCATGGATAGCACACAAAACAACGTTTTTTCACTGTATCTCAGTACACGGGTTAATAATAAACTAATATCAATGCAAATGTGTGTAGGGCCAGGGAGATGGTGTCTACCAAGGATCTGTTTTGTTGCTGGGTGACAATGGATCAATTCTGTTTTTGCCAGCATACATCTAACTCTAATTAACCTTTGCAAGCTCTTGTCTAACACTGTTAAACTTAGCCTTGCCCTAATTTAAACTTAAATTGTGATCACATCAGTTCTTTTCCATAACTATTTTAAAACCGGCGGCACGGTGGCGCAGCAGTAGAATTGCTGACTTACAACATTTGCAGCGCTGGAGACCCTGGTTCAATCCCGACCACAGGTGCTGTCCCTACGGAGTTTGTACATTCTCCCTGTTTTCTCCGAGACCTTCGGTTTCCTCCCTCACTCCAAAGACGTACAGGTTTGTAGGTTAATTGGCTTTGGCTTGCATACTGGGTATACAGTGCATTCAGAAAGTATTCAGACTCCTTCACTTTTCCACATTTTGTTACGTTACAGCCTTATTCTAAAATGGGATAAATTACTTATTTTTATCATCAATCTACACACAATATCCCATAATAAAAAAGCAAAACAGATGTTTAGAATTTTTTGCAAAATATTAAAAAGAAATAACAGAAATATCACATTTACATAAGTATTCATACTTATGTAAATTATTATATATGGAACATTTATAAAATTCTGAGGCAGAGTACCTTTATGTCTGAGGAAACCTATTCTCTCACTAGTTACCCTCTTTCCTTTAATGCACTTCAGGACTTGAGTCATAGTGTTACACAGCACGGAAACAGGTCCTTCACTTCAAATTTCCGAAGATGACCACAAGATGTCCCATCTGCACTAGTTCCACTGGCACAGGCTTACCCCAGATCTCTCTAAACCTTTCTTATCCATGTATCTGTCCAAATGTATTTTAAATGCAGTTATTGTACCTGCCTTAACTACCTTTTCTGTCAGATTGTTCTATATATCCACCATCCTCTGTTTGAAAACGTTGCCCCTCAGTTTTCTATTGAATCTTTCCTCTCTCGCCTATGTCCTCTGGTTCTTGATTCCCCTACTCTGGGTAACAGACACTGTGCATTCACACTACCTATCCCCCTCATGATCCTATAAATCTCTATAAGATAATCCCTTGGCCTCCTGGGCTCCAAGGAATAAAGTCCTGGCCAGCCCAACCTCCTGCTATAGTTAGGGCCTTCAGGTTGTGACAACATGCTTATACATCTCCTTTACACACTTTGTCACTTAACAATATTCTTACTATAACAAATTCACTATCTTCACTATCTATGAAATCAGCCATTTTAGTGTCACTGCAAACTTACTAATCATGCCTTCTACATTCTCAGCCAAATCGTTGATATAAACTGCACAGCAATGGGCACAGCACCGATCCCTGGAACACACCAGAAGTCATAGACTTCCAGTCCGATAAACAACCCATCATCATCACCCTCTGCTGCCTTCCATGAAGCCATTTTTTTATCCAGTTGCTTAACTTTTCCTGGATCCCATACAATCTAAATTTCCAGAGCAGTTTACCATGAAGAACCTAATCAAATCCTCACCTGAAGTTCATATAGACAACGTCTATGTAGAAACTGGGAACTGCAGATGCTGGTTTACCAAGGAAATACCAAAAATGCTGAACTAACTCCAACAATTATGCCTTTGCACTCAAAAATCTTTTTGGTTACTTCTTCAAACATTTCAACTCAACTCAATTTTCAAATCTTTAACTTCTAACTTCAGGTAACTTCTACAAACACTTTCCCTCCCAGTCCCCTTTCAAATCCCCCCACCCCTCCGCACTCTCCCCTCCCCTTACTTTCCACCCCCACCCCCCTTACACCAAAAAGGCCTGTCCCACGGGCATGCGGTTACTGGCGGTGTAGCAGGAAGTTGGGACCGCTCGTGGACCGCCAGAGACCGCGCATGGCCCGCGGGGTCGATCCCACGCACACCGCCGGGACCGTATATAGTTGGTCCCAACACCGCGCGGTGCTCACAAAAAGTCGACACCGTTCAAAAATGTTGGCCTACTGCACAGCCGTTGCCAGTGCGCCACGAGCACCGCTAGAGCGCCGCGAGCCGTCTTGACATCATCGCGTAGCCCGTTGCATAGATACATAGATACATAGAAAATAGGTGCAGGAGTAGGCCATTCGGCCCTTCGAGCCTGCACCGCCATTCAATACGATCATGGCTGATCATCCAACTCAGTATCCCGTACCTGCCTTCTCTCCATACCCCCTGATCCCTTTAGCCACAAGGGCCACATCTAATTCCCTCTTAAATATAGCCAATGAACTGGCCTCAACTACCCTCTGTGGCAGAGAGTTCCAGAGATTCACCACTCTCTGTGTGAAAAAGTTTTTCCTCATCTCGGTCTTAAAGGATTTCCCCCTTATCCTTAAGCTGTGACCCCTTGTCCTGGACTTCCCCAACATCGGGAACAATCTTCCTGCATCTAGCCTGTCCAACCCCATAAGAATTTTGTACGTTTCTATAAGATCCCCTCTCAATCTCCTAAATTCTAGCGAGTATAAGCCAAGTCTATCCAGTCTTTCTTCATATGAAAGTCCTGACATCCCAGGAATCAGTCTGGTGAACCTTCTCTGCACTCCCTCTATGGCTATAATGTCCTTCCTCAGATTTGGAGACCAAAACTGTACGCAATACTCCAGGTGTGGTCTCACCAAGACCCTGTACAACTGCAGTAGAACCTCCCTGCTCCTATACTCAAATCCTCTTGCTATGAAGGCCAACATACCATTCGCTTTCTTCACTGCCTGCTGCACCTGCATGCCTACTTTCAATGACTGGTGTACCATGACACCCAGGTCTCGCTGCATCTCCCCATTTCCTAAACGGCCACCATTTAGATAATAGTCTGCCTTCCCGTTTTTGCTACCAAAGTGGATAACCTCACATTTATCCACATTATACTGCATCTGCCAAACATTTGCCCACTCACCCAGCCTATCCAAGTCACCTTGCAGTCTCCTAGCATCCTCCTCACAGCTAACACTGCCCCCCAGCTTAGTGTCATCCGCAAACTTGGAGATGTTGCTTTCAATTCCCTCGTCCAGATCATTAATATAAATTGTAAATAGCTGGGGTCCCAGCACTGAGCCTTGCGGTACCCCACTAGTCACTGCCTGCCATTGTGAAAAGGACCCGTTTACTCCTACTCTTTACTTCCTGTTTGCCAGCCAGTTCTCTATCCACATCAATACTGAACCCCCAATACCGTGTGATTTAAGTTTGTATCCTAATCTCTTATGTGGTACCTTGTCGAAAGCCTTCTGAAAGTCCAGATACAACACATCCACTGGTTCTCCCCTATCCACTCTACTAGTTACATCCTCGAAAAATTCTATAAGATTCGTCAGACACGATTTACCTTTCGTAAATCCATGCTGACTTTGTCCAATGATTTCACCACTTTCCAAATGTGCTGCTATCCCATCTTTAATAACTGACTCTAGCAGTTTCCCCACTACCGATGTTAGACTAACTGGTCTGTAATTCCCCGTTTTCTCTCTCCCTCCCTTCTTAAAAAGTGGGGTTACGTTTGCTACCCTCCAATCCTCAGGAACTACTCCAGAATCTAAAGAGTTTTGAAAAATTATCACTAATGCATCCACTATTTCTGGAGCTACTTCCTTAAGTACTCTGGGATGCAGCCTATCTGGCCCTGGTGATTTATCGGCCTTTAATCCATTCAATTTACCCAACACCACTTCCCGACTAACCTGGATTTCACTCAGTTCCTCCATCTCCTTTGACCCCTGCTATTTCCGGCAGATTATTTATGTCTTCCTTAGTGAAGACGGAACCAAAGTAGTTATTCAATTGGTCTGCCATATCCTTGTTCCCCATGATCAATTCACCTGTTTCTGACTGCAAGGGACCTACATTTGATTTAACTAATCTCTTTCTCTTCACATATCTATAAAAACTTTTGCAGTCAGTTTTTATGTTCCCTGCCAGTTTCCTTTCATAATCTATTTTCCCTTTCCTAATTAAGCCCTTTGTCCTCCTCTGCTGGACTCTGAATTTCTCCCAGTCCTCTGATATGCTTCTTTTTCTGGCTAATTTGTACGCATCATCTTTTGCTTTGATACTATCCCTGATTTCCCTTGTTATCCACGGATGCACTACCTTCCTTGATTTATTCTTTTGCCAAACTGGGATGAACAATTTTTGTAGTTCATCCATGCAGTCTTTAAATGCCTTCCATTGCATATCCACCGTCAACCCTTTTAGAACTAATTGCCAGTCAATCTTGGCCAATTCACGTCTCATACCCTCAAAGTTACCTTTCTTTAAGTTCAGAACCGTTGTTTCTGAATTAACAATGTCACTCTCCATCCTAATGAAGAACTCAACCATATTATGATCACTCTTGCCCAAGGGGGCACGCACAACAAGTCTGCTAACTAACCCTTCCTCATTACTCAATACCCAGTCTAGAATAGCCTGCTCTCTCGTTGGTTCCTCTACATGTTGGTTTATATAACTATCCCTCATACATTCCAAGAAATCCTCTTCCTCAGCACCCCTGCCAATTTGATTCACCCAATCTATATGTAGATTGAAGTCACCCATTATAACTGTTTTGCCTTTGTTGCACGCATTTCTAATTTCCTGTTTGATGCCATCCCCAACTTCACTACTACTGCTAGGTGGCCTGTACACAACACCCACTAGCGTTTTCTGCCCCTTAGTGTTTCGCAGCTCTACCCATACCGATTCCACATCCTCCAAGCTAATGTCCTTCCTTTCCACTGCGTTAATCTCCTCTCTAACCAGCAACGCTACCCCACCTCCTTTTCCTTTCTCTCTATCCCTCCTGAATATTGAATATCCCTGGATGTTCAGCTCCCAGCCTTGGTCACCTTGGAGCCATGTCTCCGTGATCCCAACTATATCATAATCATTAATTGCTATCTGCACGTTCAACTCATCCACCTTATTACGAATGCTCCTTGCATTGAGACACAAAGCCTTCAGGCTTGTTTTTACAACGCTCTTACCCCTTATACAATTATGTTGAAAAGTGGCTCTTTTTGATTTTTGCCCTGGATTTGTCTGCCTGCCACTTTTACCTTTCACCTTGCTACCTATTGCTTCCGCCCGCATTTTACACCCCTCTGTTTCTCTGCTCACCCATTTAAGAACCCCACCACCTCTTATTCTCTGTTTATTATTGTTTTCTTCTTTCCCCCCTACATGTTGGGTCTGAGTGCTTTCCTTCTCTGCCTCCTGCCTCACACACTGTCTAATAGCATTCTCTATTTGAGTCCCTCCCCCCAACCATTCTAGTTTAAAGTCTCCCCAGTAGCCTTTGCAGATCTCCCCGCCAGGATATCGGTCCCCCTCAGGTTCAAGTGCAACCCATCCTTTTTGTACAGGTCGAACCTTCCACAAAAGAAGTCCCAATGATCCAGAAATTTGAATCCCTGCCTTCTGCACCAGTCCTTCAGCCACGCATTTATCCTCCACCTCGCTCCATTCCTACTCTCACTGTCGCGTGGTACAGGCAGTAATCCCGAGATTGTTACCTTTGCTGTCCTTCTCTTTAACTCCCCTCCTAACCCTAAATTCTCCTTTCAGGACCTCTTCTCTTTTTTTACCTATGTCATTGGTACCTATATGTATCACGACCTCGGGCTCCTCTCCCTGCCCTTTCAGGATGTCTTGGACACGTTGAGACACATCACAGACCCTGGCACCAGGGAGGCAAACTACCATCCGGGTCTCCCGACTGCGTCCACAGAATCGCCTGTCTGACCCCCTAACTATAGAGTCCCCTATTAATATTGCCCTCCTCTTCTTTTCCTTACCCTTCTGAGCAACAGGACCGGTCTCTATACCGGAGGCCCGGCCGCTGTCGCTACCCCCAGGTAGGCTGTCCACCCCAACAGTGCTCAAACAGGAGTACTTATTGTCAAGGTGTACAGCCACCGGGGTACTCTCTAGTCCCTGCCTGTGCCCCTTGCCTCTCCCAACCGTGATCCACTTGCCTGCCTCCTGTGGTGTTGGAGTGACCACATCCCTGTAACTCCTCTCAATGACTTCCTCGCTCTCCCTGACCAGACGGAGGTCATCGAGCTGCTGCTCCAGGTTCCTAATACGGTCCATTAGGAGCCCCATCTCGATACACCTGGCGCAGATGTGGACGTCTGGAGGGCTATCAGACTCCATGACTTCCCACATCTGACATCCAGAACAGTAAACTGCCCTGGCCCTCATACTCCCCTTACCCTGGATATAATACAAAACAACCTGCTACAATACAAAACAACCTGCTACAATACAAAACAAACTGCTACAATACAGTACAATCAGCAGGGATCTGACTTCCAATCAGCTGCTCCCTCTTGTCTGCGTCCACCAATCAGCGGCTTCCTCAAACCCACTTGTTTTTGAAGTGGAACGTTGCCGATTTGGGTTCCTTTTTAAGTCCTACCGCTCGGTTGTAGCTCCTCCCTCAGCGACCTCTCCAACGGCTTTCGGACCTCTGTTAGGAACAAGCCCCCGCGCTCCTTTTTAAGTCCTACCGCTCGGTTGTAGCTCCTCCCTCAGCGACCTCTCCAACGGCTTTCGGACCTCTGTCGGCGGTCACTGCATACCGGAGCTCCACCGCGTCGACCCATCGCGGCGACCCAGGCAAGGCATCACCCGCTCCGCTCCACGATAGCGCTCCAGCGCTGTGCCGCCACCGAAGCTGAATGCGCTGGGCGGTCCCCGTCAGGAAACGGCGCTCCATGCCCGCTGGTAGGCCACGAGGACGGGTCGACGAGGTAGCCTGGAGAAAAAGCTGCTTCACCGACCAGGTAGGGACCCAGAAATAGTTTCCCCCTTACCCCCCCCACATTAAAAGTCAAAATCCCTCAAACAAACAAAGAAATATAAAAGCTAAAACGAAAGAAAAAAGTGAATTTGACGGACGGCTGCTGTTTAGCAGCCGTTCCTCCAAGATGGCGGCTCCTCCCTGAGGAGCCGCCATCTTGGATAGGCCAAATGGCCTAATTCTACTCCTATCCTTATGACCTTAATTGCAGCATCCCGCAAGACAAACACCCCCTCGTTTGGTGCCCCATCCACCAGCCTCTCCACCACCAGTGAACTACGACAGGAGACTGCACCATCTGCAAAATGCACTGGTGTTATTTGCCCAAGTACCATCTATTGACAGTGCTTCCCAAACCCATAAACTTGACCGTCAATGAGGACAAGGATAGCAGGAGAAAAGGAATGCCACACCACCTGTGCTCCCTTCTAAATTACACACCATCCCAACTTGGATATAATTCCCCGTTCTTTTGTCACTGCTGGGTTTAAACCATGGGACACCACATCAAATAGCATTCTTGCAGCATCCTCACCAAAAGGACCGCAACAGTATAAAGCAGTAGGTCACTACCAATTTCTCAAAAACAATTATGATTCAGCAAAAAAATGCTAGCCTTTGGAGTAATTCCCACATTCATTTCCCTGAAAAATGAATAAATCCCTTTCCAATGGCAAAGATTCAAGATTCAAGATTCAAGAGAGTTTATTGTCATGTGTCCCTGACCAGAACATAGTAGGCATCGACTACAAAACAGATCAGTGTGTCCATATACCATTATATAAATATATACACACACGAATAAATAAACTGATAAAGTGCAAATAACAGATAATGGGCTATTAATGTTCAGAGTTTTGTCCGAGCCAAGTTTAATAACCTGATGGCTGTGGGGAAGTAGCTATTCCTGAACCTGGTTGTTGCAGTCTTCAGGCTCCTGTACCTTCTACCTGAAGGTAGCAGGGAGATGAGTGTGTGGCCAGGATGGTGTGGGTCCTTGATGATACTGCCAGCCTTTTTGAGACAGCGACTGCGATAGATCCCCTCGATGGAAGGGAGGTCAGAGCCGATGATGGACTGGGCAGTGTTTACTACTTTTTGTAGTCTTTTCCCCTCCAGGGCGCTCAAGTTGCCGAACCAAGTCAGCATGCTCTCTACTGTGCACCTGTAGAAGTTAGAGAGAGTCCTCCTTGACCAACCGACATCTCCGTAGAGGCGCTGATGTGCTTTCTTAATAATTGCATCAGTGTTCTCGGACCAGGAAAGATCTTCAGAGATGTGCACGCCCAGGAATTTGAAGCTCTTGACCCTTTCAACGATCGACCCGTTGATATAAATGGGACTGTGGGTCCCCATCCTACTCCTTCTAAAGTCCCCAATCAGTTCCTTTGTTTTGCTGATGTTGAGGGCCAGGTTATTGTGCTGGCACCATATGGACAGTCGCTCTATCTCTCTTCTGTACTCTGACTCATCCCCATCAGTGATACGTCCCGCAACAGTGGTGTCGTCAACGAACTTGATGATGGAGTTCGCACTATGACCGGCTAGGGTGGGAAGAAGTGTAGTCATGAGTATAGAGTGAGTACCGTAGGGGGCTGAGCACGCAGCCTTGAGGTGCTCCCGTGCTGATTGTTATCGAGTCTGACACATTTCCACCAATACGAACAGACTGTGGTCTGTGAATGAGGAAGTCGAGGATCCAATTGCAGAGAGATGCGCAGAGACCAAGTTCTGCGAGTTTGGTTACCAGCTTGGAGGAGATGATTGTATTAAATGCCGAGCTGTAATCAATGAATAACAGCCTGACATATGAGTTTTTGTTGTCCAAGTGGTCCAGAGCTGAGTGGAGGGCCAGCGAAAACGCATCCACCGTTGATCTATTGTGGCGGTAAGCGAACTGCAGTGGCTCCAGGTTTTTGTCGACGTAGGAGTTGATTTGCGCCATGATCAACCTCTCAAAGCACTTCATCACCACAGGCGTTAGTGCAACTGGTCGATAGTCATTGAGGCACGTCAAAGATTCACAATTAAAAACTATTTACGTTCATGAGCTAACTCAATCAATATTTGGCACAAAGTGATGGATTAGCAAGTTGTGAGAAGAAACAAGGAACATGCAAAAAGGGATATTGGTTTGTTACGTGGATCCCGAAGCGCACATCCATCTCCACTTTGGCACCATTGACACTGAAGGAAGCACGTGCACCACCTCACTCCCAGACGTCAATAGTTAGCTCCTTCTTCACAGCACAAATGATTCTTAGGAATCGCTCAAAACACAGGTGTTCAGGAAGGCACTGCTGTGAAGCTGCACCTCGGGCAGAGCTCCACATTCAGTCATTTCAGAACTGAGCACTTGAGTAGAAATCAGCCAACTTCAGCTCCAAGGCATCTGCCCATAAAGAATTGGTCTGGTTATATTTATCTGCATGCACAAATCTATAACACTGCTTCGTTACTTTCTTTGCCCGTTACGTTAACGACTGAACAGCCATTGTTGTGATGTTGGCATTTCTATTCTTTTGTTTATGTCACTTGTGAATAGTGTGAAAACCTGAGGTCCCAGCACAGATGTTTGTGGTACCTCGTCTAATTGGTGAATTAACCTATTAAAGTTTCCACCCCACCCAGTGTTATTCTTCAGGGAGACACGTTTCCAGCTGAGGTGCTGTTACTATTACACAGGTTTTGCAGACTGCAGAAAACTTTAATAAAAGGTTTGGCCAAAGTGCAACTGTAAACAGATCGTGAAAGAACCCAAAATGCCACCATTAAAATGGCACAGCTGTAAATGGGTTTGCTTTCCAAGCTGTGCTCAGATTCCAATTGATTATAACAGTTTATATTGGTGGAATCAGGTGCCTCTCAGTCTGTTATTTAGACTGTAGAACCAACCAATCCCCGTCTATAGATACTCCCCTCCGCCTAGCGGAGCTGGTCCTTACCCTTAATAACTTTGTTTGACTCCTCCAATTTCCTCCAAATACAAGGCGTAGCTATGGGCACGCGCATGGGCCCTAGCTATGCCTGCCTCTTTGGCGGGTACGTCGAACAATCCTTGTTCGAGATGTACCGTGGCCCTATCCCCGAACTCTACCTCTGCTACATCGATGACTGCATTGGTGCTACCTGCTGCACCCACACACAACTCACTGACTTCATCCATTTCACCACTAACTTCCATCCAGTACTCAAATACACCTGGACCATTTCCGACATTTCCCTACCATTTCTTGACTTCACTATCTCCATCGCAGGTGATAGACTACTGACCAACATCCATTATAAACCCACTGACTCCCATGGCTATCTGGACTACACTTCTTCCCACCCTGCTTCCTGTAAGGACTCCAACCCCTACTCCCAATTCCTCCCTCTACGCCGCATCTGCACCCAGGGTGAGGTGTTCCACACCAGGGCATCGGAGATGTCCTCATTCTTCAGGGAACGGGGGTTTTCCTCTTCTACTATAGATGAGGCTCTCACCAGGGTCTCTTCTATACCCCGTGACTCTGCTCGCACTCCCCATTCCCCCACTCGTAACATAGAAACATAGAAACATAGAAAATAGGTGCAGGAGTAGGCCATTCGGCCCTTCGAGCCTGCATCATGGCTGATCATCCAACTCAGTATCCCATCCCTGCCTTCTCTCCATACCCCCTGATCCCTTTAGCCACAAGGGCCACATCTAACTCCCTCTTAAATATAGCCAATGAACTGGCCTCAACTACCTTCTGGGGCAGAGTCCCCCTTGTCCTCACCTTCCACCCCACCAACCGTCACATACAACAAATAATCCTCCGACATTTTCGCCACCTCCAATGTGATCCCACCACTTGCCATATCTTCCCATCTCCTCCCCTGTCTGCTTTCCGCAGAGAATGCTCCCTCAGTAACTCCCTGTTCAATTTGTCCCTTCCCACCCCGAACCACCCCCTCTCCGGGCACTTTCCCTTGTAACCGCAAGAAATGCTACACTTGTCGCTTTACCTCCCCCCTTGACTCCATTCAAGGCCCCAAGCAGTCTTTCCAGGTGCGGCAGAGGTTCACCTGCACCTCCTCCAACCTCATCTATTGCATCCGCTGCTCTAGATGTCAGCTGCTCTACATTGGTGAGACCAAGCGTAGGCTTGATGATCGCTTCGCTGAACACCTCCGCACGGTTCGCAATAACCAACCTGATCTCCTGGTGGCTCAGCACTTCAACTCCCCCTCCCATTCCGAATCTGACCTTTTTGTCCAGGGCCTCCACCATGGCCAGAGTGAGGACCACCGTAAATTGGAGGAGCAGCACCTCATATTTCGCTTAGGCAGTTTGCACCCCAGCGGTATGAACATTGACTTCTCTACTTTCAGATTGTCCCTACTTTCTCCTCCCCTTCTCAACTCTCCCTCAGCCCACTGGCTCCTCCTGTTCCTTTCTTCTTCCCGCCCCCCCACCCTCACATCAGTCTGAAGAATGGTTTCGACCCAAAATGTTGCCTATTTCCTTCGCTCCATAGATGCTGCCTCACCCGCTGAGTTTCTCCAGCATTTTTGTCTACCTGTTATTTAATGTTCCAGTCTTCAGCTCTCCACATGTATCAACATGTTCAAAACAACAAACTGCTTTATATTTTCAGCGTCAGCTTTGCCCCAATCTCCCACCCGAATCACAAAATTGAAAATTCAATCCTTATTCCATTAGTCTTGTACGCTTGATTCCGTGTGTTCGTCTAGTGGTGAGAAAGTACTGCGGGAGCAGGATGAGGAGTCTTCCTAAAAATACCTTAATCTGGAATGCAACTGTTCTATGTTCAATAGGCAGGTGGGATTAGTTTGGCATCTTGATTGGCACAGGCATCGTGGGCCGAAGGGTCTGTGTGATGCGTTGTTCCATGTTCAAGGAGATGTGGAAGATCCCACAAAACCATCCATCCCACACCAATGTTCCGGTGTTCTTACCAACATGATTAATGATGTTTGCAAGACCATAATCTGCCCAAATTAGCTGTTGATTCCTTCAATGTAATTAAGACTTCAAAAGTGAATTGCGGATTGTAAAGTGCTTTGGAATAGACAGTCGCGGAGAAGCAACCATAATCAAAAAATATAAAGTGCAAGATATGTTCGTCACTAAAATGATCAAGAACTGGTCTTCAGCAACCGTGTGAATAAACACCATCATCTGCGAAGAGGCAACCCTCGGTATAGTGATAAAAGGGGGTACCTATTTTAGCAGGTATCCAGATCACCAGCAGAGATCTCAGATTATGCAGAGGTGTCCTTCTCAGTTAGGATTCACTCAGAGGAACTTATTTATGCCCGAAAACGGAGATAAGGATACAGCATGGAAATAGGCCCTTCCTGGAAACAGGTGTTGATTTATGCAGGTATTGATACTGATAAATTTTAATCTCATTCCAACAGGGCAGCAGCAACATCGGCGGCCAGGGATTTGGACCTTCCAATAGACCTTATCCTCGCGGCCGCAGGATTGTCAAGTGCACAGATGTTTCACAAGTATTACCATAAGGAGATTAAAGATCCCGGGTTATTTGGTGGTGCCGTGTTGGATACAGTATTAAATCCCCCATTATCATAAAGGGGGTTACTATTGTTGTAATAAATAAAACCATTAACTGATTACATTAATGTTGTGGTTATGCATTGTTGATTGATTTTACTCATTTAGAGTCAATCAATGCAGTGAACACCTGGATTTGAATCTACGGCGTGAAATCACAGAGTATTGAAATCTTCACGTAGTCACTCACGTGACTCCGAAGTAAAATAGTAAGATTAAACGAGAACTTACCAGTTTGAAGTTTGATCTTTATTTTATGAGGAGTTACGTTGAGGGACTACGTGCCCTCCGCTCCCACACTTATAAAGATCAAGCTGGTAGTTCTAGTCTTTACGTATCTTACTATCATACTTCAGTAATTGTTGTCTGTGATTTCACTCCGCTGCTTTGAAGATTGACGCGTGTGTGGTCTGGACGGGTTCTTCACGTAGTCCCTCAACATAACTCCTCATAAAATAAAGATCGAACTTCAAACTGGTAAGTTCTCGTTTAATCTTACTATTATACCAAGCTAATTAGCCTACAAACTTATACATCTTTGGAGTGTGGGAGTAAACCGTAGATCCCGGAGAAAACCCACACAGATCACATACCAACTCTGTATGGACAGCACCCATGGTCAGGATCAAACCCGAGTCTCTGGCGCTGTAAGGCAGCAACTCTACCGCTGCGCCACCGTGCCACCCCTTGTTGAAGAAAGCTGAAGCAAACTATGCATCTTCAACTATTTAATCATCTGCTGTTCCATTTGTGCTTAGAACACAATACTTCAATGTACCTTACATTCAGAGAGATTCTTCCCAGAGAATCTAATGAAGGATTCTCCCAGAAGAGTCTTCCCCCTGGTCTCCTCCTCAATATCTGCTTGTGCTGAATAAATACTTTAAAAGAAATCTTCTTGTGGCTCAATCAAAGTCACAGCATAGAGCAAAACCATAAATGACCATTTAAGTTCTCAGCAAGTTATAACAATCTGGCAGTCATTATGGGAAGACTGTCAGAAGCAAATTAAAAGTAGGTTTGCTAAAATTAATTATACAAAGCTCAAAAGGACAATGAGCAGGGAGCATGTGGCAAAGACAGTGGAGGGGGTTACCTCCACAGAACCAACATCAGGCTGCATGGCTCTCTATATCAGATTCAATAAAATGTCAGGTGTCAGAAGTTATGGGGAGAAGGCAGGAGAATGGGGTTGGGATGGAGAGATAGATCAGCCATGATTGAATGGTGGAGTTGACTTGATGGGTCGTTGGCCTAATTCTACTCCTATCCCTTATGACCTAATGGAACAGGCAGAGACAATGGGTCTACCAGGACAGTCAGGTTTGTGGATTTTGGGGAGAAGGTAAAATCGGGCCGTGCGGGGCTGGGGAATGATGAGGTTGGAGGCTTGGGGGGGCATGGAGCCGGAGTGGATGAAGTCAGTGATGGTGCTAGAGATAGTGGCCTGGTGCTCGTCTGTGGGGTCATGGTCCTGGGGTAAGTAGGAGGAGGTGTCCGAGAGTTGGCTGGTGGCCTCAGCTTTGCTGAGATCGATGCGCCAGACTACCACGACACCTCCCTTATCGGCGGGTTTGATAACCCAGTCTGGGTTGTTGCGGAGTGAGTCGATGGCTGTATGTTCAGGGGGGGAGAAGTTGGAGTGAGACATGGGAGTGGAGAAGTTGAGGCGGTTGATGTCCCGCTGGCAGTTTTGAATAAAAAGGTCTAAAGCCGGAAGGCCATGAGGAAAGCCGGAAGTACATCTGCTGTTGTGCCTTTTTGACTGTGGTCGAAGGTAGTCCCCCATTTAAGGTCCTTCAAGTCAAGTCAAGTCACTTTTATTTCTATAGCACATTTAAAAAACAACTCTTGTTGACCAAAGTGCTTTACATTGGTGCAGGTACTAACGTTATACAACAGTGGTTCATAGATTAAGTACATACATAAATACATACATATAACCCTCCCTCAGAGGACGTCAAGAAAGGCTTGAGAGTAAAGATGAGTTTTAAGTCTCGACTTAAAAGAGTCGATGGAGGGGGCAGTTCTGATGGGAAGAGGGATGCTGTTCCACAGTCTAGGAGCTGCAACCACAAAGGCGCGGTCGCCCCTGAGTCGGCCGATCTGAGGGACCTGGAGGTTGTGTGGTGGGTAAGCAGACTTTTGATGTAGGTGGGGGCAAGCCCGTTAAGAGCTTTATAAACATAAAGAAGGATCTTGAAATTTATTCGGAACCACACAGGGAGCCAGTGGAGAGAGGCCAGAATCGGGGTGATGTGGTCCCTTTTTCGGGTGCCCGTCAGGAGTCTCGCTGCGGCGTTTTGGACCAGTTGCAGGGGAGACAGGGAAGATTGGCTGATGCCAGTGTAAAGGGAGTTGCAGTAATCGAGGCGGGAGGAGATAAATATGTGGATGATCTTTTCGAGGTCGTCAAACTGGAGCAATTGTTTTATGTTAGCTATCGTCTGAAGCTGGAGGAAGCTAGCTTTTACCACGGCATTGACTTGTTTGTCAAATTTCAATGCTGAGTCCTTGGAGAAGATGGTTCCCAGGAACGTAAAAGACTCCACGGATGTGACCGTGGTGTTGTTGATGGTGAGTGAGGTGAGGGAAGGGGGAGCTCTCCTAAAATCTACAATCAATTCTACTGTCTTAAGAGCATTGAGCGCCAGGTTGTTGTGATGGCACCAGGACGCCGGCTGTGACACTACCTGTCTGTGGGCAGATTCCTCTCCATCCTGGATCAGTCCAATTAGGGTTGTGTCGTCCGCAAACTTGAGAAGCTTGACAAAGCAGTCTGTGGAGGTGCAGTCACTGGTGTAGAGAGAGTAGTGGAGAGGGGAGAGTACGCAGCCTTGCGGTACTCCTATGCTGAGGGTTTGCGGGTCCGAGGTGCTTTCCCAGCCTCACATGCTTCTTCCTGTCTGTCAGGAAGTTGGTGATCCACTAACAGAGGGGTTCAGGCACAGTCAACTCGGAAAGTTTGTAGTGTAGTAGCTCTGGCACAATGGTGTTGGATGCAGAACTAAAATCAACAAACAAAATCCTCGCATAGGTCCCCTGGCGGTCTAGGTGCTGGAGGATGACATGCAGGCCCAGGTTGACTGCGTCATCCACAGATCTATTGGGCCGATATGCAAACTGCAGAGAGTCCTGCAGCGAGTTTGTGATATTTTTCAGCTTGGCCTGCATAAGCCTTTCAAGGGTCTTCATGATTACAGAGGTCAGTGCGACAGGCCTGTAGTCATTCAGACCAGTAATCCTTGCCTTTTTAGGTACAGGGACAATAGTGGAGAGTTTGAAGCAGGCAGGGACAGTACAGGTTTGCAGGGAATGGCTAAAAATGTCTGTTCGGCACAGAGCTTGAGAGTAGAGGGGGAAACATTGTCCGGTCCTGGAGATTTCCGGCTTTTCTGTCTTCTGAAAAGCCTCTCCACCTCCTCTATTTTTATTGTTAATGATGGAGAACTGATGTTGTTCAGCACGGAGGGTGTGGGTAATTGGGTGTGAAGTGGTGAATGGGGAGGAGTGGGTGCAGAAGGGCCCAGTCTTTGCAGACTGAGGTCAGGCTGTGAGTGGGTGTGAAGTGTTGGTAGCAAGCGACTTGATGTGGTTGTTTGTGAATGTACATCAGGCACTGTATTGTACCCTGCTGGTTGGTTGTATCATAGAAACATAGAAATTA
The DNA here is from genome assembly GCA_038087875.1 of Malacoraja senta. NCBI lineage: Eukaryota > Metazoa > Chordata > Chondrichthyes > Rajiformes > Rajidae > Malacoraja > Malacoraja senta. The sequence continues at coordinate 31,830 of JAXLNO010005112.1, forward strand.
GGTGCAGGAGTAGGCCATTCGGCTCTTCGAGCCTGCACCGCCATTCAATATGATCATGGCTGATCATCCAACTCAGTATCCCATACCTGCCTTCTCTCCATACCCTCTGATCCCTTTAGCCACAAGGGCCACATCTAGCTCCCTCTTAAATATAGCCAATGAACTGGCCTCGACTACCCTCTGTGGCAGAGAGTTCCAGAGATTCACCACTCTCTGTGTGAAAAAAGTTCTTCTCATCTCGGTTTTAAAGGATTTCCCCCTTATCCTTAAGCTGTGACCCCTTGTCCTGGACTTCCCCAACATCGGGAGCAATCTTCCTGCATCTAGCCTGTCCAACCCCTTAAGAATTTTGTAAGTTTCTATAAGATCCCCTCTCAATCTCCTAAATTCTAGAGAGTATAAACCAAGTCTATCCAGTCTTTCTTCATAAGACAGTCCTGACATCCCAGGAATCAGTCTGGTGAACCTTCTCTGCACTCCCTCTATGGCAATAATGTCCTTCCTCAGATTTGGAGACCAAAACTGTACGCAATACTCCAGGTGTGGTCTCACCAAGACCCTGTACAGCTGCAGTAGAACCTCCCTGCTCCTATACTCAAATCCTTTTGCTATGAAAGCTAACATACCATTCGCTTTCTTCACTGCCTGCTGCACCTGCATGCCTACTTTCAATGACTGGTGTACCTTGACACCCAGGTCTCGCTGCATCTCCCCTTTTCCTAGTCGGCCACCATTTAGAAAATAGTCTGCTTTCCTGTTTTTGCCACCAAAATGGATAACCTCACATTTATCCACATTATACTGCATCTGCCAAACATTTGCCCACTCACCCAGCCTATCCAAGTCACCTTGCAGTCTCCTAGCATCCTCCTCACAGTGAACACTGCCCCCCAGCTTAGTGTCATCCGCAAACTTGGAGATATTGCCTTCAATTCCCTCATCCAGGTCATTAATATATATTGTAAATAGCTGGGGTCCCAGCACTGAGCCTTGCGGTACCCCACTAGTCACTGCCTGCCATTGTGAAAAGGACCCGTTTACTCCTACTCTTTGCTTCCTGTTTGCCAGCCAGTTCTCTATCCACATCAATACTGAACCCCCAATGCCATGTGCTTTAAGTTTGTATACTAATCTCTTATGTGGGACCTTGTCGAAAGCCTTCTGGAAGTCCAGATACACCATATCCACTGGTTCTCCCCTATCCACGCTACTAGTTACATCCTCGAAAAATTCTATAAGATTCGTCAGACACGATTTACCTTTCGTAAATCCATGCTGACTTTGTCCAATGATTTCACCACTTTCCAAATGTGCTGCTATCCCATCTTTAATAACTGACTCTAGCAGTTTCCCCACTACCGATGTTAGACTAACTGGTCTGTAATTCCCCGTTTTCTCTCTCCCTCCCTTCTTAAAAAGTGGGGTTACGTTTGCAACCCGCCAATCCTCAGGAACTACTCCAGAATCTAAAGAATTTTGAAAGATTATTACTAATGCATCCACTATTTCTGGAGCTACTTCCTTAAGTACTCTGGGATGCAGCCTATCTGGCCCTGGGAATTTATCGGCCTTTAATCCATTCAATTTACCCAAAACCACTTCCCGACTAACCTGGATTTCACTCAATTCCTCCAACTCCTTTGACCCGCGGTCCCCTCCTATTTCCGGCAGATTATTTATGTCTTCCTTAGTGAAGACGGAACCAAAGCAGTTATTCAATTGGTCCGCCATATCCTTGTTCCCCATGATGAACTCACCTGTTTCTGACTGCAAAGGACCTACATTTGTTTTAACTAATCTCTTTCTTTTTACATATTTATAAAAACTTTTGCAGTCAGTTTTTATGTTCCCTGCCAGTTTTCTTTCATAATCTATTTTTCCTTTGTCCTCCTCTGCTGGTCTCTGAATTTCTCCCAGTCCTCTGGTATGCTGCTTTTTCTGGTTAATTTGTACGCATCATCTTTCGCTTTGATACCATCCCTGATTTCCCTTGTTATCCACGGATGCACTACCTTCCCTGATTTATTCTTTTGCCAAACTGGGATGAACAATTTTTGTAGTTCATCCATGCAGTCTTTAAATGTCTTCCATTGCATGTCCACCGTCAACCCTTTTAGAATTAATTGCCAGTCAATCATGGCCAATTCATGTCTCATACCCTCAAAGTTACCTTTCTTTAAGTTCAGAACCATTGTTTCTGAATTAACAATGTCACTCTCCATCCTAATGAAGAACTCAACCATATTATGGTCACTCTTGCCCAAGGGGGCACGTACAACAAGACTGCTAACTAACCCTTCCTCATTACTCAATACCCAGTCTAAAATAGCCTGCTCTCTCGTTGGTTCCTCTACATGTTGATTTAGATAACTATCCCGCATACATTCCAAGAAATCCTCTTCCTCAGCACCCCTGCCAATTTGATTCACCCAATCTATATGTAGATTGAAGTCACCCATTATAACTGTTTTGCCTTTGTCGCACGCATTTCTAATTTCCTGTTTGATGCCATCCCCAACTTCACTACTACTGCTAGGTGGCCTGTACACAACACCCACCAGCGTTTTCTGCCCCTTAGTGTTTCGCAGCTCTACCCATACCGATTCCACATCCTCCAAGCTAATGTCCTTCCTTTCCACTGCGTTAATCTCCTCTCTAACCAGCAACGCTACCCCACCTCCTTTTCCTTTCTCTCTATCCCTCCTGAATATTGAATATCCCTGGATGTTCAGCCCCCAGCCTTGGTCACCCTGGAGCCATGTCTCCGTGATCCCAACTATATCATAGTCATTAATAGCTATCTGCACATTCAACTCATCCACCTTATTACGAATGCTCCTTGCATTGAGACACAAAGCCTTCAGGCTTGTTTTTACAACACTCTTACCCCTTATACAATTATGTTGAAAAGTGGCCCTTTTTGATTTTTGCCCTGGTTTTGTCTGTCTTCCACTTTTACTTTTCACCTTGCTACCTATTGCTTCTACCCTCATTTTACACTCCTCTGTCTCTACGCTCACACATTTAAGAAACCCTTTCCCTTTAACTCCATCCTCCACTATCCCATTCGACACCCCACCCCCCTTATTCAGTTTAAAACCACCCGTGTAGCAGTGGCAAACCTGCCTGCCAGAATGCTGGTCCCACACCTGTTAAGATGCAATCCGTCCCTTTTGTACAGTTTCCCCTTACCCCAAAACAGATCCCAGTGATCTAAGAATCTAAATCCCTGCCCCGTGCACCAGTTCCTGAGCCACACGTTCAGGTCCCGTATCTCCCTGTTCCTGCTCTCGCCAGCACGAGGAACTGGAAGCAAACCGGAGATAACAACCCTGGAGGTCCTGCTTTTCAGCATTTTTCCGAGCTCTCTAAAGTCACGCTGCAGAATATTCATCCCCTTCTTTCCGACATCGTTTGTGCCGACATGCACTACCACTTCCGGATGTTCACCTTCGCCCTTGAGGATTTTCTGCACTCTGTCCGTGACATCCTGGATCCTGGCACCAGGAAGGCAGCACACCATCCTCGCATCCCGTCTGTTGCCACAGAAACCCCTGTCCGTACCTCTCACAATGGAGTCTCCCACTACAATGGCGTTGCCTGCCTTAGGCCTTTTTGGTTTTGGCTCAACAGCCCTATTCGCATCGCAAGCCAGTCCGCCGCTCAGTGTAAACACGTCTTCTGTCCCAACAGCTTCTAAGTGGGTGAACCTGTTCACAAGAGGTACAACACCCGGGGACGTTGGCATTCCATGCTTCCCTCCCTATCTCACCGTCTCCCACCTTCTCTCTTCCAGTACCTTAGGTGTAACAATCGTACTGTAGGACTTGTCGAGGAACGACTCCGTTTCTCGGACGAACCGGAGGTCATCCACTTAATTCTCCAGTTCCCCAACACGGCCCTTCAGGAGCTCTACCTGGAT
>JAXLNO010005113.1:0-2500 GCA_038087875.1 Malacoraja senta
GTAGCAAAAACAGGAAGGCAGATTACTATCTAAATGGCGTCAAGTTGGGAAAAGGGGAAGTACAACGGGATCTGGGGTCCTTGCTCATCAGTCTATGAAAGTAAGCATGCAGGTACAGCAGGCAGTGAAGAAAGCCAATGGCATGTTGGCCTTTATAACAAGAGGAATCAAATATAGGAGCAAACAGGTTCTTCTGCAGTTGTACAAGGCCCTAGTGAGACCACACCTGGAGTATTGTGTGCCGTTTTGGTCCCCTAATTTGAGGAACGACATTGTTGCTATTGAGGGAGCCCAGCGTAGGTTTACAAGGTCAATTCCCGGGATGGCGGGACTGTCATATGCTGAGAGAATGGAGCACCTAGGCTTATATACTCTGGAGTTTAGAAGGATGAGAGGGAATCTCATTGAAACATATAAGATTGTTAAGGGCTTGGACACGCTAGAGGCAGGAAACATGTTCCCGATGTTGGGGAATTCAGAACCAGGGGCCACACACAGTTTAAGAATAAGAGGTCGGCCATTTAGAACGGAGACGAGGAAACACTTTTTCTCACAGAGAGTTGTGAGTCTGTGGAATTCTCTGCCTCAGAGGGCGGTAGAGGCAGGTTCTCTGGATACTTTCAGGACAGAGTTAGATAGGGCTCTTAAAGATAGCGGAGTCATGGGATATGGGGAGAAGGCAGGAACGGGGTACTGATTGGGGATGATCAGCCATGATCACATTGAATAGTGGTGCTGGCTCGAAGGGCCGAATGGCCTACTCCTGCCCTATTGTCTATTGCCTATTGTCTATTGAGAGCATCCAGAGAACCGGCCTCCACTGCCCTCTGAGGCAGAGAATTCCACAGATTCACACAACTCTCTGGGTGGAAAAGTTTTTCCTCGTCTCCGTTCTAAATGGCTGACCGCTTATTCTTAAACTGTGTGTGGCCCCTGGTTCTGGACTCCCCCAACATCGGGAACATGTTTCCTGCCTCTAGCGTGTCCAAACCCTTAACAATCCTATATGTTTCAATGAGAATCCCTCTCATCCTTCTAAACTCCAGAGTGTACAAGCCCAGCCGCTCCATTCTCTCAGCATATGACAGTCCCGCCATCCTGGGAATTAACCTGGTGAACCTACGCTGGGCTCCCTCAATAGCAAGAATGTCCTTCCTCAAATTTGTTATCAGTATCTCTGAGGATGTAACGTTGCAACAGGGAGGTTGTTGTGGTGAATCTCTCTCCCACTGGGTGGCAGCAGCGAGTCAGAATCCTTAAACCCATGTCCTCTGGTCCTCGATTCCCCTACTCTGGGCAAGAGATTCTACCCGATCTATTCCTCATAACAAGAGGAGTTGAGTACAGGAGCAAAGAGGTCCTTCTGCAGTTGTACAGGGCCCTGGTGAGACCACATCTGGAGTATTGTGTGCAGTTTTGATCCCCTAATTTGAGGAAGGACATTCTTGCTATTGAGGGAGCCCAGCGTAGGTTCACCAGGTTAATTCCCGGGATGGCGGGACTGTCATATGCTGAGAGAATGGAGCGGCTGGGCTTGTACACTCTGGAGTTTAGAAGGATGAGAGGCTATCTGATTGAAACATATAAGATTGTTAAGGGTTTGGACACGCCAGAGGCAGGAAACATGTTCCCGATGTTGGGGGAGCCCAGAACCAGGGGCCACACACACAGTTTAAGAATAAGGGGAAGGCCATTTAGAACGGAGATGAGGAAAAACTTTTCCACCCAGTGAGTTGTGAATCTGTGGCCATTTAGGACTGAGATGAGGAGAAACTTTTCCACCCAGAGTCGTGAATCTAGAGGCAGGAAACATGTTCCTGATGTTGGGGCAGCCCGGAACCAGGGGCCACACACACAGTTTAATAATAAGGAGTAAGCCATTTAGAACAGAGACGAGGAAACACTTTTTCTCACAGAGAGTGGTGAGTCTGTGGAATTCTCTGTCTGTGGAGGCCGGTTCTCTGGAAGCTTTCAAGAGAGAGCTAGATAGGGCTCTTAAAGATAGCGGAGTCAGGGTATATGGGGAGAAGGCAGGAACGGGCTACTGATTGGGGATGATCAGCCATGATCACATTGAATGGCGGTGCTGGCTCGGAGGGCCGAATGGCCTCTACTCCTGCACCTATTGTCTCTTGTCTATTATCACCCCTCATCCTCCTGCGCTCCATGGAATAGAGTCCCAGCCTGCCCCAACCTCTCCCTGTAGCTCAGTCGAGTCCTGGCAACATCCTCGTAAATCATCCCTGCACATTCCAGCTTTGGTGACAAATCTGTATACATTTCAAGATCAAGGTTCCGTATACATTTCAAGATCCTCCTCCATGTCTACAAAGCCCTCAATGGGCTTGGCCCCACCTACATCAAAAGTCTTCTCACCCACCACTCCACCTCCAGGTCCCTCAGATCGGCCGACTTGGGGTTGCTGAACATCCCGCGTGTCTAGGCATAAGCTCAGGGGCGACCGGGCCTTTGTGGTTGCAGCCCCTAGACTGTGGAACAG
>JAXLNO010005113.1:10000-35000 GCA_038087875.1 Malacoraja senta
CTTGCCCACACTAGCCCAACATGCCCCATCTACACTAGTCATAGAGTGATACAGCACAGAAACAGGCCCTTCGGCCCAACTTGCCCAAATCGACCAACATGCCCCATCTACACTAGTCATAGAGTGATACAGCACAGAAACAGGCCCTTCAGCCCACTTGCCCACACTAGCCCAACATGCCCCATCTACACTAGTCACAGAGTGATACAGTGTGGAAACAGGCCCTTCAGCCCAACATGCCCCATCTACACTAGTCATAGAGTGATACAGCACAGAAACAGGCCCTTTGGCCGAACTTGCCTACACTAGCCCAACATGCCCCATCTACACTAGTCACAGAGTGATACAGTGTGGAAACAGGCCCTTCGGCCCACCTTGCCCACACGAGCCCAACATGTCCCATCTACACTAGTCATAGAGTGATACAGCACAGAAACAGGCCCTTCAGCCCAACTTGCCCACACCGCCCAACATGCCCCATCTACACTAGTCATAGAGTGATACAATGTGGAAACAGGCCTTCAGCCCAACATGCCCCATCTACACTAGTCATAGAGTGATACAGCACAGAAACAGGCCCTTTGGCCCAACTTGCCTACACTAGCCCAACATGCCCCATCTACACTAGTCACAGAGTGATACAGTGTGGAAACAGGCCCTTCAGCCCAACTTGCCCCATCTACACTAGTCACAGAGTGATACAGTGTGGAAACAGGCCCTTCGGCCCACCTTGCCCACACTAGCCCAACATGCCCCATCTACACTAGTCACAGAGTGATACAGTGTGGAAACAGGCCCTTCCTTCAGCCCAACTTGCCCACACCGGCCAACGTCCCAGGGGTTACAGAGAAGGGGATTGGGTGTAGGTGCCGGGGGAGAGAGGGTTACAGAGACTGGTAGGAGTGGAGATGGCTGAATGGGTTGACGTTGTAGACCAGCATCAGCTGGTGCCTGCGTTACTGTTCATAGGGGTGATCTGCCGATGATATGGGCTCCAGGAATGTAGAGAGAAGCCAGCCAGACAGAGCGGGGGTGGGTTGGGGAGAGGGGAGAATGTCCCACACCCCTCCCTGTCTCTGCGACCTTGGGACACAGACAATAGGTGCAGGAGTAGAGGCCCTTCGAGCCAGCACCGCCATTCAATGTGATCGTGGCTGATCATCCCCCACAATCAGTACCCCGTTCCTGCCTTCTCCCCATATCCCCTGACTCCGCTATCTTTAAGAGCCCTATCTAGCTCTCTCTTGAAAGCATCCAGAGAACCGGCCTCCACCGCCCTCTGAGGCAGAGAATCCCACAGACTCGCCACTCAGGTTAATTCCCGGGATGGCGGGACTGTCATACGCTGAGAGAATGGAGCAGCTGGGCTTGTACACTCTGGAGTTTAGAAGGATGAGAGGGTATCTCATTGAAACATATAAGATTGTTGATGGTTTGGACACGCTAGAGGCAGGAAACGTGTTCCTGATGTTGGGGGAGTCCAGAACCAAGGGCCACAGTATAAGAATAAGGGGTCGGCCGTTTAGAACGTAGACGAGGAAACACTTTTTCACACAGAGAGTTGTGAGTCTGTGGAATTCTCTGCCTCAGAGGGCGGTGGAGGCCGGTTCTCTGGATGCTTTCAAGAGAGAGCTAGATAGGGCTCTTAAAGATAGCGGAGTCAGGGGATATGGGGAGAAGGCAGGAACGGGGTACTGATTGGGGATGATCAGCCATGATCACATTGAATGGCGGTGCTAGATCGAAGGGCCGAATGGCCTACTTTTTTTTTCTTTTTTTCTCTCTCTCTCCCTCTCTCTCCCTCTCTCCCTCCCCCTTTCTCCCTCTCCCTCTCTCTCCCTCTCTCCCTCTCCCTCTCTCTCTCTCTTTCTCTCCCCCTCTCCACCCATCCCCAGCTCCAGCTCTCTCCTCCATCCTCCTTCCCAATGGAATTCCCTCGGGAACGTTCCTCCGCTCCGATAATCCTCACCTCAGATTTTCCGACAATCAATGAAAGATAGACACAAGAGGCTGGGGTAACTCGGCTGGGACGGGCAGCGTCTCTGGAGAGAAGGAATGGGTGACGTTTCGGGTGGAATCACCCATTCCTTCTCTCCAGAGACGCTGCCTGCCCCGCGCCGAGTTACTCCAGCCTTTTGCCCCTATCTTCGGTTTAAACTCACTTAATTTGACTTGTAGCTTTTCCCCCTGGAAGCACGGTATGCAGGGGAAAAGTTTCAAGTCGAATTAAGTAGGCCCTGCCTCATTGCATGTACAGTTGCCTGGAATATTATTATTATCCCTATATTCTGTTTCACTCGGGACAGCAGGCAGTGAAGAAAGTGAATGAGAAACATAGAAAATAGGTGCAGGAGGAGGCCCTTCGGCCCTTCGAGCCTGCACCGCCATTCAATGCGATCATGGCTGATCATCCAACTCAGTATCCTGTACCTGCCTTCTCTCCATACCCCCTGATCCCTTTAGCCACAAGGGCCACATCTAACTCCCTCTTAAATATAGCCAATGAACTGGCCTCAACTACCTTCTGTGGCAGAGAGTTCCACAGATTCACCACTCTCTGTGTGAAAAAAAATATTCTCATCTCTGTCTTAAAAGATTTCCCCCTTATCCTCAAAACTGTGTGACCCCTTGTTCTGGACTTCCCCAATTGGCTGGCAAACAGGAAGCAAAGAGTAGGAGTAAACGGGTCCTTTTCACAATGGCAGGCAGTGACTAGTGGGGTACCGCAAGGCCCAGTGCTGGGACCCCAGCTATTTACAATTTATATTAATGATCTGGACGAGGGAATTGAAAGCAACATCTCCAAGTTTGCGGATGACACTAAGCTGGGGGGCAGTGTTAGCTGTGAGGAGGATGCTAGGAGACTGCAAGGTGACTTGGATAGGCTGGGTGAGTGGGCAAATGTTTGGCAGATGCAGTATAATGTGGATAAATGTAAGGTTATCCACTTTGGTGGCAAAAACGGGAAGGCAGACTATTATCTAAATGGTGGCCGATTAGGAAATGGGGAGATGCAGCGAGACCTGGGTGTCATGGTACACCAGTCATTGAAAGTGGGCATGCAGGTGCAGCAGGCAGTGAAGAAAGCGAATGGTATGTTGGCCTTCATAGCAAGAGGATTTGAGTATAGGAGCAGGGAGGTTCTACTGCAGTTGTACAGGGTCTTGGTGAGACCACACCTGGAGTATTGCGTACAGTTTTGGTCTCCAAATCTGAGGAAGGACATTATAGCCATAGAGGGAGTGCAGAGAAGGTTCACCAGACTGATTCCTGGGATGTCAGGACTTTCATATGAAGAAAGACTGGATAGACTTGGCTTATACTCGCTAGAATTTAGGAGATTGAGAGGGGATCTTATAGAAACGTACAAAATTCTTATGGGGTTGGACAGGCTAGATGCAGGAAGATTGTTCCCGATGTTGGGGAAGTCCAGGACAAGGGGTCACAGCTTAAGGATAAGGGGGAAATCCTTTAAGACCGAGATGAGAAAAAACTTTTTCACACAGAGTGGTGAATCTCTGGAACTCTCTGCCACACAGAGGGTAGTTGAGGCCAGTTCATTGGCTATATTTAAGAGGGAGTTAGATGTGGCCCTTGTGGCTAAAGGGATCAGGGGGTATGGAGAGAAGGCAGGTACGGGATACTGAGTTGGATGATCAGCCATGATCATATTGAATGGCGGTGCAGGCTCGAAGGGCCGAATGGCCTACTCCTGCACCTATTTTCTATGTATCTATGTATCTATGTATCGGGAACAATCTTCCTGCATCTAGCCTGTCCAACCCCTTAAGAATTTTGTACGTTTCTATAAGGCAAGTTGGCCATTGCAAGGAGGTCCTGCTGCAGTTGTACAGGGCCCTGGTGAGACTGCACCTGGAGTATTGTGTGCAGTTTTGGCCTGTTGGCCTTCATAACAAGAGGAGTCGAGTACAGGAGCAAAGCGGTCCTTCTGCAGTTGTACAGGGCCCTGGTGAGACCACACCTGGAGTATTGTGTGCAGTTTTGGTCCCCTAATTTGAGGAAGGACATTCTTGCTATTGAGGGAGCCCAGCGTAGGTTCACCAGGTTAATTCCCAGGATGTCTCAAGAAGGAACTGCAGATGCTGGAAAATCGAAGGTAGACAAAAGTGCTGGAGAAACTCAGCGGCTGAGGCAGCATCTGTGGAGCGAAGGAAATAGGCGACGATTCGGTCCGAAACCCGATGAAGGGACTGGGTCGACTGGGCTTGTATTCACTGAAATCTAGAAGGATGAGAGGGGATCTTATAGAAACATATAAAATCTTAAAGTATCGGACAGGCTAGATGCAGGAAAAATGTCCCCGATGTTGGGGGAGTCCAGAACCAGGGGCCACACACACACACAGTTTAAGAATAAGGGGTCGGCCATTTAGGACTGAGATGAGGAAAACCTGAATTCTCTGCCACACAGAGGGCAGTGGAGGCCGATTCACTGGATATTTTCAAGAGAGAGTTAGATTTAGCTCTTGGGGCTAACGGAATCGAGGGATATGGGGGGAGAAGGCAGGAACGGGGTACTGATTGTGGATGATCAGCCGTGATCATATTGAATGGTGGTGCTGGCTGGAAGGGCCGAACTCCTGCAACTATTTTTTCGATGAAACCAGCATCTGCAGTTCCTTCCCGAGAACCAGTTCTCAGCAAGGCAAGCACGAACGAATTCCACATCGGCCGATGACAGATAAAGTGTCTGAGGCAGGCAGGCTGTCAAACTTCTGCGGTGATTTGCTCGCGAGGAATTTCAGTACAAACTGGATTCCTGCCGATAAGGAAACTGCAGATGCTGTTTCGCAGGGGGAAAAAAGTGCTGGAGGAACTCAGGTCCCCTCGCACCAGAGACCCGGGTTCCATCCCGACAATAGACAATAGGTGCAGGAGTAGAGGCCATTCGGCCCCTTCGAGCCAGCACCGCCATTCAATGTGATCACGGCTGATCATCCCCAATCAGTACCCCGTTCCTGCCTTCTCCCCCATATCCCTTGACTCCGCTATCTTTAAGAGTATTTAACTCTCTCTTAAGAGCTCTCTCTAAGAGCTAGATAGGGCTATAGACAATAGGTGCAGGGGTAGGCCATTCGGCCCTTCCAGCCAGCACCGCCATTCAATGTGATCATGGCTGATCATCCCCAATCAGTACCCCGTTCCTGCCTTCTCCCCATATCCCCTGACTCCGCTATCTTTAAGAGCCCTATCTAGCTCTCTCTTGAGAGCATCCAGAGAACCGGCCTCCACCGCTCTCTGAGGCAGAGAAACCCACAGACTCACCACTCTCTGCGAGAAAAAGTGTTTCCTCGTCTCCGTTCTAAACGGCCGACCCCTTATTCTTAAACTGTGTGTGTGTGTGTGTGTGGCCCCTGGTTCTGGACTCCCCCAACATCGGGAACATGTTTCCTGCCTCTAGCGTGTCCAAACCCTTGACAATCTTATATGTTTCAATAAGATCCCCCCTCTCATCCTTCCAAACTCCAGAGTGTACAAGCCCAGCCGCTCCATTCTCTCAGCGTACGACAGTCCCGCCATCCCGGGAATTAACCCGGTGAACCTACGCTGGGCTCCCTCAATAGCAAGGATGTCCTTCCTCAAAATAAGGGGAGCAAAACTGCACGCAATACTCCGGGTTTGGTCTCACTGGGGTGCTGCCTGTACGGAGTTTGCACGTGGGATAGTGTCAGCGTGCGGGCTGTATCTCCAAACTAAAACACATCCTTGCTGATCTTAGGCGCCGTGTCTTCAAGTCTGATTGCTTGTTGCGTTCCGCTAACTGAGGGTGCTACCTCCCCCCCCTCCTCACCGCCCCTCCACCCCTGCCGTCCTCCGCTCACCTGTCAGGTTTTAAACTTGCCCCACCCGGCGTGAAAAACGCTGTTGGTATCTCCGACCTGTGAGTCGCCCCGGGAGGATTCAACGCGCCGGAGACGGAGGCAAGACAAGCGTGCGCCTGGGGTGAGTCCGTATGCACTCAGTCTGTTTAGGGAAACGACACACAAAACACCCAGAGCAACAATATACCCGCCCCGTCCCCTCCCACCTAATCCTCCCTCCCTTCCACATACTCCCTCTCACACTCTCTCTCTCTCTCTCTCATTCTTACACTCACACACTCGTACTCTCACTCCCCTCACTCTCTTACACACATTCTCTGTCTGTCTCTCTGTCTCTCTCTCTCTCTGTCTCTCTCTTTCTGTCTCTCTCACTCTCTCTCTGTCTCTCTCTTTCTCTCTCTTGCACTCACTCTCTCTCACACTCACAAACCCTCTCTCTCTCTCTCTCTTTCTCTCTCTCTCTCTCTGTCTCTCTTTCTGTCTCTCTCTGTCTCACGCTCTCTGTCTGTGTCTCTCTCTCTGTCTCTCTCCCTCACTCTCTCACTCTCTCTGTCTGTGTATCTCTCTCTCTGTCCCTGTCTCTTTCTGTCTCTCTCTGTCTCCATCTCTCTCTGTCTCTGTCTGTGTCTCTCTGTCTGTCTCTGTCTCCATCTCTCTCTCTCTCTCTCTGTCTCTCTCTCACTCTCTCTCTCTCTCTCTCTCTCTCTGTCTCTCTTTCTGTCTCTCTCACTCTCTGTCTCCCTCACTCTCTCTGTCTGTGTGTGTCTCTCTCTCTCACACTCTCTCTCTGTGTCTGTGTGTGTCTCTCTCTCCCTCTCTCTCCATCCATCCCTCCTCCATCTCCCTCCTCCATCCTCCTTCCCAATTGGAATTCCCTTGGGAACGCTCCGACAATCCTTACCTCGGCCGACGATTTCTTCCTCCAGCCTCTTCAGCTGGGTGAGGGGTGGGAATGGGGGGGGTGGGGGGTGGGGGGGGTGGTGGTGGTGAAAACCCCCTCTCCACAAAGACCCTGGCAAGCCCTGAATCCCCCGTTGAACGTTGGACCAACGGGTCTCATCCGATGTAAGAACCATCACCCGCCCGTCCAGAGACGCTACCTTGAGAAGCCGAGTGGTGTCCTTCATATATTTGTTAAAAAACACACGTGAACCAGCATTTGCTGTTCCTTGTTCTTCTGGGCCCGAGAACCAGTTTGGCAAATGTCTTTGTGCCTTGTGGTACTTAGGGAAATACAATCTATTGCACGGCACAGGCGTGGCTCCACTAACACCCTGTGACTTTGTCAACATAGGCCCAAAAATACTGGAGTAACTCAGCGGGTCGGGCAGCATCCGTGTGGAGAACATGGATAAGGTGACGTTTCACAGAGCACTGGAGTAACTCAGCGGGTCGGGCAGCATCCGTGTGGAGAACATGGATAAGGTGACGTTTCACAGAGCACTGGAGTAACTCGCCCGCTGAGCACTTTTGTCTAACTTTTTAATTTTTCCAGCATCTGCAGTTCTTTCTTAAACATTTCCTCTGGGAAGGAGACGAGGAGGAATTTCTTCAGCCAGAGGGTGGTGAATCTGTGGGATTCGTTGCCACAGAGGGCGGTGGAGGCCACAAGTCAGCGGGTATTTATATTTAAGGCAGAGATAGATAGATTGTTGATCAGTGCGGGTGTCAGGGGTTACGGGGAGAAGGCAGGGGAATGGGGCTCGGAGGGAGAGATAGATCGGCCGTGATTGAACGGCGGAGTAGGCTCGATGGGCCGAATGGCCTAATTCTGCTCCTATCACCTGTGAACCTGGTTATCGCAGCTTATGGAAGGAGCGTACAGAAGCCTGATAACAGGTGGATAAGCAGGTAGGGGAGGAACTGCAGATGCTGGTTTAAACCGAAGATGGGCACAAAACGTTGGAGTAACCCAGCGGGACAGGCAGCGTCTCTGGAGAGAAGGAATAGGTGACGTTTCACAGAGCGCTGGAGTAACTCAGCGGGTCAGGCAGCATCTCTGGAGAGAACATGGATAGGTGACGTTTCACAGAGCGCTGGAGTAACTCAGCGGGTCGGGCAGCGTCTGTCATATGAGGAAAGATTGAAAAGACTAGGCTTGTATTCACTGGAGTTTAGAAGGATGAGGGGGCAGGGGGGTTATCTTATAGAAACATATAAAATTATAAAAGGACTGGACAAGCTAGATGCAGGAAAAATGTTCCCAATGTTGGGCGAGTCCAGAACCAGGGGCCCACGCACAGTCTTAGAATAAAGGGGTTGGCCATTTAAGACAGAGGTGAGAAAAAACTTTTTCTTTTCCACCCAGAGAGTTGTGTGAATTTGTGGAATTCCCTGCTGCCACAGAGGGCAGTGGAGGCCAAGTCACTGGATGGATTTAAGAGAGAGTTAGATAGAGCTCTAGGGGGCTGCTGGAGTCGAGGGATATGGGGAGAAGGCAGGCACGGGTTATTGATTGGGGGACGATCAGCCACGATCACAATGAATGGCGGTGCAGGCTCGAAGGGCAGAATGGCCTCTTCCTGCACCTATTTTCTATGTTTCGATGTTTTTATCTCTGGAGAGAAGGAATGGGTGACGTTTCACAGAGTGCTGGAGTAACTCAGCGGGACAGGCAGCGTCTGTGGAGAACATGGATAGGTGACGTTTCACAGAGTGCTGGAGTAACTCAGCGGGACAGGCAGCGTCTGTGGAGAGAAGGAATGGGCGACGTTTCAGGTCGAGACCCTTCTTCAGGAGTTTAAAGTTGATGGGTCGGGCAGTTTTTCTCACTGCGTTTGAGGGCTGCGTCTGCCTGGAACGTGGGTGGTGGGTGGAACAGATACCATGGTGATGTTGAAGGCTTTATCAGGTGTGGAGCGATATTGATCAGATGCGGGCGGACAAGATAAGATTGGCATCAAGTTTGGCATGAACATTGTGAGTCTGTTTGTTCCCGAACCGGTTCTGTGTCTCGATACACGCACAGAGTCTCTTGCCCAGAGTAGGGGAATCGAGGACCAGAGGACACGGGTTCAAGGTGAAGGGGGAATAGATTTAATAGGAATCTGAGGGGTGACTTTTTCACACAGAGGGTGGTGGGTGTATGGAACGAGCTGCCGGAGGAGGTAGTTGAGGCTGGGACTATCCCAACGTTAGACAGGTACATGGATAGGACAGGTTTGGAGGGATGTGGGCCAAACGCGGGCAGGTGGGACTAGTGTAGATGGGGCATGTTGGTCGGTGTGGGCAAGTTGGGCCGAAGGGACTGTTGGGCCGAAGGGACTGTTGTCACAGAGTGATACAGCGTGGAAACAGGCCCTTGGGCCCAAATTGCCCACACGTCCCATCCACACTAGTCATAGAGTGATACAGTGTGGAAACAGGCCCTTCAGCCCAACTTGCCCACACCGCCCAACATGCCCCATCTACACTAGTCATAGAGTGATACAGTGTGGAAACAGGCCCTTGGGCCCAAATTGCCCACACGTCCCATCCACACTAGTCATAGAGTGATACAGTGTGGAAACAGGCCCTTCAGCCCAACTTGCCCACACCGCCCAACATGCCCCATCTACACTAGTCATAGAGTGATACAGTGTGGAAACAGGCCCTTCGGCCCATCTTGCCCACACCAGCTAACATGCCCCATCCACATGTGGATAAATGTGAGGTTATCCACTTTGGTGGCAAAAACAGGAAAGTAGACTATTATCTGATTGGGAAAAGGGGAGATGCAACGAGACCTGGGTGTCATGGTACACCAGTCATTGAAAGTAGGCATGCAGGTGCAGCAGGCAGTGAAGAAAGCCAATGGTATGTTAGCATTCATAGCAAAAGGATTTGAGTACAGGAGCAGGGAGGTTCTACTGCAGTTGTACAGGGCCTTGGTGAGACCACACCTGGAGTATTGCGTACAGTTTTGGTCTCCTAATCTGAGGAAGGACATTCTTGCCATAGAGGGAGTACAGAGAAGGTTCACCAGACTGATTCCTGGGATGGCAGGACTTTCATATGAAGAAAGACAGGATAGACTCGGCTTGTACTCGCTAGAATTTAGAAGATTGAGGGGGGATCTTATAGAAACTTACAAAATTCTTAAGGAGTTGGACAGGCTAGATGCAGGAAGATTGTTCCCGATGTTGGGGAAGTCCAGAACAAGGGGTCACACAGTTTAAGGATAAGGGGGAAGTCTTTTAGGACCGAGATGAGAAAAAAAAATGTCACACAGAATCTGTGGAATTTTCTGCCACAGAAGGTAGTTGAGGCCAGTTCATTGGCTATATTTAAGAGGGAGTTAGATGTGGCCCTTGTGGCTAAAGGGATCAGGGGGTATGGAGAGAAGGCAGGTACGGGATACTGAGTTGGATGATCAGCCATGATCATATTGAATGGCGGTGCAGGCTCGAAGGGCCGAATGGCCTCTACTCCTGCACCTATTGTCTATGTTTCTATGTTTCTATATTGAAGAGGGAGTTAGATGTGGCGCTTGTGGCTAAAGGGATCAGGGTGGTATGGAGAGAAGGCAGGTACAGCATACTGAGTTGGATGATCAGCCATGATCATATTGAATGGCGGTGCAGGCTCGAAGGGCCGAATGGCCTCTACTCCTGCACCTATTGTCTATGTTTCTATGTCTACACAAGTCCCACCTGCCTTTGCTTGGTCCACGTCCCTCCAAACTTGTCCTATCCATGTACCTGTCCAACTGTTTCTTAAACGTTGGGATAGTCCCAGCCTCAACTGCCTCCTCCGTCCGGCAGCTCGTTCCATACACCCGCCACCCTCTGTGTGGAAAAGTTACCCCTCAGGTTTACTTTCGAGATACAGGCCCTTCGGCCCACCGAATCCGCGCCGACCAGCGATCCCCGCACGCTAACACTATCCTACACACACACACACACACACACACACACACACACTGGGGACAATTTTTACATTGACGCCAAGCCAATTAACCTACAAACCTGCACGTCTTTGGAGTGTGGGAGGGAAACCAGGAGTGCCCGGAGAAAACCCACGCGGTCCCGGGGAGGGAACGTGCAAACTCCGCACACGGATCGGCGGACAGCGCCCGGAGGTGAGGATGGAACCGGGGGAGGGGGGTGTGGTGAGGAATGCTCCACCCCCCCTCCCTCCGAGCAGCTTCCCGTTGCACCAACCCGCGTCCACAACACATTCCAAGCGACACAATGGACCCGTATCGTTTCCACGCAAGGTGTTATCCGATCCCTCGTCGGCGAACAAACTGGCTCCACAACTAACTCTGGGAACCCCCCCCACATCAAATTCCCCTGCGCTGAACGCTGAACGGCGAGGAGGACATTCGGCCCGGCTGCCCCAGTCTAGCCCTTTCGTGAAACACGGTGCTGGAACCAAGTCCCCGTCGATCGCACGGGAACAGGGCCCTTCAGCCCACAATGCCCCGTGCTGTACGCGATGCCAGGTTAAACTGGTCACTGCCTGCACGTGATCCATATCAATGGACAATAGGTGCAGGAGGAGCAGGCCATTCGGCCCTGCGAGCCTCCTCACCTCCTCTCCAAAGGAACGTCCTTTTATTCTGAGGCTGTGACCTCTGGTCCTAGACTCTCCCACTAGATGAAACTTCCTCTCCACATCCACTCTATCCGAGGCCTTTCACTGTTCGGTGAAGTTTAAAAGACAATAGATAATAGGTGCAGGAGTAGAGGCCATTCGGCCCTGCGAGCCAGCACCGCCATTCAATGTGATCATGGCTGATCATCCCCAATCAGTACCTCGTTCCTGCCTTCTCTCCATATCTTTAAGAGCCCTATCTAGCTCTCTCTTGAAAGTATCCAGAGAACCGGCCTCCACCGCCCTCTGAGGCAGAGAATTCCACAGACTCACAAAAAGTGTTTCCCTCGTCTCCGTTCTAAATGGCCGACTCCTTATTCTTAAACTGACTCCCCCAACCTCGGGAACATGTTTCCTGCCTCTAGCGTGTCCAAGCCCTTAACAATCTTATATGTTTCAATGAGATCCCCTTCTCATCCTTCTAAACTCCAGAGTGTACAAGCCCAGCCGCTCCATTCTCTCAGCGTATGTCCTTTGGTCCTCGATTCCCCTACTCTGGGCAAGAGACTCTGCCCGATCTATTCCTCTCGTGATTTTATACACCTCTATAAGATCACCCCTCATCCTCCTACGCTCCATGGAATAGAGTCCCAGCTTGCCCCAACCTCTCCCTGTAGCTCACACCCTCTAGTCCCGCCATCCCGGGAATTAACCTGGTGAACCTACGCTGCACTCCCTCAATAGCAAGAATGTCCTTCCTCAAATTAGGGGACCAAAACTGCACACAATACTCCAGGTGTGGTCTCACCAGGGCCCTGTACAACTGCAGAAGGACCTCCATGCTCCTATATTTGACTCCTCTTGTTATGAAGGCCAACATGCCATTGGCTTTCTTCACTGCCTGCTGTACCTGCATGCTTACTTTCATAGACTGATGAACAAGGACCCCCCAGATCCCGTTGTACTTCCCTTTTCCCAACTTGACACCATTTAGATAGTAATCTTCATTTCAGACTCGGGCCAGTTGGCGGGCTGCTGGTGCAGCAGGTAGAACTGCTTCCTCCAGAGGGCAGGAGACCCGGGATGGACCCCGACCTCCCTCTGTCTGTGCAGAGTTCTCACGTTATCCTATTGACCGGGTGGGATATCCCTGTCTGTGTCATAGAGTGATGCAGTGTGGAAGCAGGCCCTTCGGCCCAACTTGCCCACACCGGCCAACATGCCCCATCTACACTAGTCCCACCTGCCTGCATTTGGCCCACATCCCTCCAAACCTGTCCTATCCATGCACCTGTCTAACGTTGGGATAGTCCCAGCCTCAACTACCTCCTCCGGCAGCTCGTTCCATACACCCTGTGTGGAAAAGTTACCTCTCAGATTCCTATTAAAATCTTTTCCCCTTCACCTTGAACCCGTCTCCTCTGGTCCTCGATTCCCCTACTCTGGGTAAAAGTTACCCCTCCGATTCCTATTAAATCTTTCACCTTGAACCTGTGTCCTTTGGTCCTCTGGTCCTCGATTCCGCTACTCTGGGCAAGAGACTCTGCCCGATCTATTCCTCCTGTGATGTTATACACCTCTATAAGATCACCTCTCATCCTCCTGCGCTCCATGGAATAGAGTCCCAGCTTGCCCCAACCTCTCCCTGTAGCTCACACCCTCTAGTCCTGGCAAACATCCTCGCAAATCTTCTCTGCGCCTTTCCAGCTTGACAACATATTTCCTGTAACACGGTGCCCAGAACAGAACACAGTATTCTGAATGCAGTCTCACCAACATCTTGTTCAACTGCAACGCGACCTCCCAACTTCTAGACTCAATACTCTGCCTGATGAAAGGCCAATGGGCCAAAAGCCTTTTTTAACAACCGCCTTATCTACCTGCGACTCGACCTTCAAGGAACCATGCACCTTAGAGAATGGCCTGGTAAAGCTGAGGCAGTAGATGTGGGCTAGCATCGTGGCAATGGGCCAAACAGCCTCCCAGCATTGTCAGGCTCCGGTGGTTGTGAGACACTCCCAAAGTCACGCCTCACGGCAGAAAAATCAAAGGTGATTTAACCTGATAGAAACATAGAAAACAGTTGCAAGAGGAGGCCATTCAACCCTTCGAGCCAGCACCGCCATTCATTGCGATCATGGCTGATCGTCCCCAATCAACAACCCGTGCCTGTCTTCTCCCCATATCCTTGACTCCACTAGCCCCTAGAGCTCTATCTAACTCTCTCTTAAATCCATCCAGTGATTTTTCCTCCACCGCCCTCTGTGGCAGGGAATTCCACATATTCACAACTCTCTGGGTGGAAAAGTTTTTTCTCACCTCGGTCTTAAATGGCCTCCCCTTTATTCTAAGACTGTGTGTGGCCCCTGGTTCTGGACTCGCCCAACATTGGGAACATTTTTCCTGCATCTAGCTTGTCCTGTCCTTTTATAATTTTATATGTTTCTATAAGATACCCCTTCATCCTTCTACACTCCAGTGAATACAAGCCTAGTCTTTTCAATTTTTCCTCATATGACAGTCCCGCCATCCCGGGGATCAATCTCGTGAACCTACGCTGCACTGCCTCAATCACAAGGATGTCCTTCCTCAAATTAGGAGACCAAAACTGTACGGATGTGGTCTCACCAGAGCCCTATACAACTACAGAAGAACCTCTCTACTCCTATACTGAAATCCTCTTGTTATGAAGGCCAACAGGCCAAAACTGTACACAATACTCCAGGTGTGGTCTCACCAGGGCCTTATACAACTGCAGAAGAACCTCTTTGCTCCTATACTCAACTCCTCTTGTTATGAAGGCCAAAACTGTACACAATACTCCAGATGTGGTCTCACCAGAGCCCTGTACAACCGCAGAAGAACCTCTTTACTCCTATACTGAAATCCTCTTGTTATGAAGGCCAACATTCCATTAGTCTGAAGAAGGGTTTCGGCCCGAAACGTTACCTATTTCCTTCGCTCCATAGATGCTGCTGCACCCGCTGAGTTTCTCCAGCATTTTTGTGTACATTCCATTAGCTTTCTTCACTGCCTGCTGTACCTGCACGCCAACTTTCAGTGACCGGTGTACAAGGACACCCAGGTCTCACTGCACCTCCCCCTTACCTAACCTAACCCCAATGAGATAATAATCTACCCCCTTGTTATTGTCACCAAAGTGGACAACCTCACGTTTATCTACATTATACTGCATCTGCCACTGCACCTGCCCACTCACTCAACCTGTCCAGGTCACCCTGCAACCTCCTAAGGATGAAAGGACAAAGTGCCAAAAGCCTTTTTGACCACCTTGTCTACCTGCGACTCGACCTTCAAGGAGCCATGCACCTGCACTCCTAGATCCCTCTCTGGTGGAATGCAGAGAGAATGGCAGAGAGAAAGCAGAGGGCACATGGATAAGGGGGTCGGCCATTTGGAACGGAGACGAGGAAACACTTTTCCACCCAGAGAGTTGTGAGTCTGTGGAATTCTCTGCCTCAGAGGACGGTGGAGGCCGGCTCTCTGGATGCTTTCAAGAGAGAGCTAGATAGGGCTCTTAAAGATAGCGGAGTCAGGGGATATGGGGAGAAGGCAGGAACGGGGTACTGATTGGGGATGATCAGCCATGATCACATTGAATGGCGGTGCTGGCTCGAAGGGGCCGAATGGCCTCTACTCCTGCACCTATTGTCTATTGTCTTTTGAAACTTCACCGAACAGTGAAAGGCCTCGGATAGAGTGGATGTGGAGAGGATGTTTCCACTAGTGGGAGAGTCTAGGACCAGAGGGCACAGCCTCAGAATTAAAGGACGTTCCTTTGGAGAGGAGGTGAGGAGGCTCGCAGGGCCGAATGGCCTGCTCCTCCTGCACCTATTGTCCATTGATATGGATCACGTGCAGGCAGAGACCAGTTTAACCTGGCACCACGTACAGCACGGGCATTGTGGGCTGAAGGGCCCTTACCGTGTTTCACGAAAGGGCTAGACTGGGTCGGCCGGGCCGAATGCCCTCGCCGTTCACCGCAGGGGAATTTGATGGGGGGGGGTTCCCAGAGTTAGTTGTGGAGCCAGTTTGTTCGCCGACGAGGGATCGGATAACACCTTGCGTGGAAACGATACGGGTCCATTGTGTCGCTTGGAATGTGTTGTGGACGCGGGTTGGTGCAACGGAAAGCTGCTCGGAGGGAGGGGGGGTGGAGCATTCCTCACCACAGGCAGAGGCCGCGACCACCGGGACAATCCCGCCCCCCCCCCCCCCTTGGCTGTGGTGAGAGGGACGGGGGAACAATAGACAACAGGTGCAGGAGTAGAGGCCATTCGGCCCTTCCAGCCAGCACCGCCATTCAAAGTGATCATGGCTGATCGTCCCCAATCAGTACCCCGTTCCTGCCTTCTCCCCATATCCCCTGACTCCGCTATCTTTAAGAGCCCTATCTAGCTCTCTCTTGAAAGCATCCAGAGAACCGGCCTCCACCGCCCTCTGAGGCAGAGAATCCCACAGACTCACCACTCTCTGTGAGAACAAGTGTTTCCTCGTCTCCGTTCTAAATGGCCGACCCCTTATTCTTAAACTGTGTGTGTGTGTGGCCCCTGGTTCTGGACTCCCCCAACATCGGGAACATGTTTCCTGCCTCTAGTGTGTCTAAGCCCTTAACAATCTTATTTGTTTCAATGAGATGCCCTCTCATCCTTCTAAACTCCAGAGGGTACAAGCCCAGTTGATCCATTCTCTCAGCATATGACAGTCCCGGGAATTAACCTGGTGAACCTACGCTGCACTCCCTCAATAGCAAGAATGTCCTACCTCAAATTTGGAGACCAAAACTGCACACAATACTCCAGGTGTGGTCTCACCAGAGCCCTGTACAACTGCAGAAGGACCTCTTTGCTCCTATACTCGACTCCTCTTGTTATGAAGGCCAACAGGGCCAAAACTGCACTCAATACTCCAGGTGTGGTCTCACTAGGGCCCTGTACAACTGCAGAAGGACCTCTTTGCTCCTATACTCAACTCCTCTTGTTATGAAGGCCAACAGGCCAAAACTGCACACAATACTCCAGGTGTGGTCTCACTAGGGCCCTGTACAACTGCAGAAGGACCTCTTTGCTCCTATACTCGACTCCTCTTGTTATGAAGGCCAACAGGCCAAAACTGCACACAATACTCCAGGTGTGGTCTCACTAGGGCCCTGTACAACTGCAGAAGGACCTCTTTGCTCCTATACTCGACTACTCTTGTTCAGAACCAGGGGGCCACAGTCTTAGAATAAAGGGGAGGCCATTTAAGACTGAGGTGAGAAAAAACTTTTTCACCCAGAGAGTTGTGTGAATTTGTGGAATTCTCTGCCACAGAGGGCAGTGGAGGCCAAGTCACTGGATGGATTTAAGAGAGAGTTAGATAGAGCTCTAGGGGCTAGTGGAGTCAAGGGATATGGGGAGAAGGCAGGCACGGGTTATTGATTGGGGACGATCAGCCATGATCGCAATGAATGGCGGTGCTGGCTCGAAGGGGCCGAATGGCCTCCTCCTGCACCTGTTTTCTATGTTTCTATCAGGTTAAATCATCTTTGATTTTTCTGCCGTGAGGCGTGACTTTGGGAGTGTCTCATGACCACCGGAGCCTGACAATGCTGGGAGGCCGTTTGGCCCATTGCCACGATGCTAGCCCCACATCTACTGCCCTCAGCTTTACCAGGCCATTCTCTAAGGTGCATGGTTCCTTGAAGGTCGAGTCGCAGGTAGATAAGGCGGGTGTTAAAAAAGGCTTTTGGCCCATTGGCCTTTCATCAGGCAGAGTATTGAGTCTAGAAGTTGGGAGGTCGCGTTGCAGTTGAACAAGATGTTGGTGAGACTGCATTCAGAACATTGTGTTCTGTTCTGGGCACCGTGTTACAGGAAATATGTTGTCAAGCTGGAAAGGGCGCAGAGAAGATTTGCGAGGATGTTTGCCAGGACTAGAGGGTGTGAGCTACAGGGAGAGGTTGGGGCAAGCTGGGACTCTATTCCATGGAGCGCAGGAGGATGAGAGGTGATCTTATAGAGGTGTATAAAATCACAGGAGGAATAGATCGGGCAGAGTCTCTTGCCCAGAGTAGGGGAATCGAGGACCAGAGGACACAGGTTCAAGGTGAAAGATTTAATAGGAATCGGAGGGGTAACTTTTACCCAGAGTAGGGGAATCGAGGACCAGAGGACACGGGTTCAAGGCGAAGGGGAAAAGATTTAATAGGAATCTGAGAGGTAACTTTTCCACACAGGGTGTATGGAACGAGCTGCCGGAGGAGGTAGTTGAGGCTGGGACTATCCCAACGTTAGACAGGTGCATGGATAGGACAGATTTGGAGGGATGTGGGCCAAATGCAGGCAGGTGGGACTAGTGTAGATGGGACATGTTGGCCGGTGTGGGCAAGTTGGGCCGAAGGGCCTGTTTCTACACTGTATTACTCTAGGACTAGTGTGGTCGGGACATGTTGGCCGGTGTGGGCAAGTTGGGCCGAAGGGCCTGTTTCCACACTGCATCACTCTATGACACAGACAGGGATATCCCACCCGGTCAATGGGATAACGTGCAAACTCCGCACAGTCAGAGGGAGGTCGGGGTCCATCCCGGGTCTCCTGCCCTCCGGAGGAAGCAGTTCTACCTGCTGCACCAGCAGCCCGCCAACTGGCCCGAGTCTGAAATAAAGATTACTATCTAAATGATGTCATGTTGGGAAAAGGGGAAGTACAACGGGATCTGCGGGGTCCTTGTTCATCAGTCTATAAAAGTAAGCATGCAGGTACAGCAGGCAAGTACCACTAGCCCCTAGAGCTCTATCTAACTCTCTCTTAAATCCATCCAGTGACTTGGCCTCCACTGCCCTCTGTGGCAGGGAATTCCGCAAATTCACAACTCTCTGGGTGAAAAGTTTATTCTCACCTCAGTCTTAAATGGCCTCCCCTTTATTCTAAGACTGTGGCCCCTGGTTCTGGACTCGCCCAACATTGGGAACATTTTTCCTGCATCTAGATCGTCCAGTCCTTTTGTAATTTTATATGTTTCTATAAGATATCCCCTCATCCTTCTAAACTCCAGTGAATACAAGCCTAGTCTTTTCAATCTTTCCTCATACGACAGTCCCGCCATCCCAGGGATCAATCTGGTGAACCTACGCTGCACTGCCTCGATCACAAGGATGTCCTTCCTCAAATTTACACCAGGTTAATTCCCAGGATGGCGGGACTGTCATATGCTGAGAGAATGGAGCGGCTGGGCTTGTACACTCTGGAGTTTAGAAGGATGAGAGGGTATCTTATTGAAACTTATAAGATTATTAAGGGTTTGGACACGCTGGAGGCGGGAAACATGTTCCCGATGTTGGGGGAGTCCAGAACCAGGGGCCACACACACACACAGTTTAAGAATAAGGGGTCGGCCATTTAGAACGGAGACGAGGAAACACTTTTTCTCACAGAGAGCGGTGAGTCTGTGGAATTCTCTGCCTCAGAGGGCGGTGGAGGCCGGTTTTCTGGATGCTTTCAAGAGAGAGCTAGATAGGGCTCTTAAAGATAGCGGAGTCAGGGGATATGGGGAGAAGGCAGGAATGGGGTACTGATTGTGGATGATCAGCCATGATCACATTGAATGGCGGTGCTGGCTGGAAGGGCCGACTGGCCTCTACTCCTGCACCAATTGTCTATTGTCCAGAGGCAATCTCCCTCCACACCATCGTGTCAAAATCACACACAGACACACACACACACACACAATCACACACACACACACATTCTCACACACACACACAATCTCACACACACACACATTCTCACACACACACACAATCACAGACACACACACACACACATTCTCACACACACACACATTCTCACACACACACACATTCTCACACACACACACAATCACAGACACACACACACACACATTCTCACACACACACACATTCTCACACACACACACATTCTCACACACACACACAATCACAGACACACACACACACACATTCTCACACACACACACATTCTCACACACACACACATTCTCACACACACACACAATCACAGACACACACACACACACATTCTCACACACACACACATTCTCACACACACACACATTCTCACACACACACACAATCACAGACACACACACACACACATTCTCACACACACACACATTCTCACACACACACAATCAGACACACACACACACACACACACACACAATCACAGACACACACACACACACATTCACACACACACAATCACAGACACACACACACATTCTCACACACACACACACACACAAACACAGACACACACACACACACACACACACATTCACACACACAAACACACACACACATGCACACCACACACACACAAACACACACACACACACAAACACCTACACACACACACACACCCAACACCCCACCCCGCTCACCAGAAGCAGTTTCACCCTTGTCGACGTCAATGCGGAAAACACCTTCCAGACTCATCGGCCATTCGGGAGGGGAGGAATGATGGAGATGGCCTCTCTCCACCGAGACAACCCTCTCTCTCCCCCCCCCCCCCAGGGGGATATCCGCAAGGCCCTGCTTCAAGGCCAGACAGTGGGGAGTGTGGACTAACTGCATCCTCCGTTGGACAGCGCCCAATGTTCGCCCCTTGATGGGCCCTCTGGCACACCATTCACCCTTTCCAGCCCAGCGCACTGCCATTCACAGAGGCCACATAATATCAATATCAATCAATATCATTTTTATGGACAGCAGCGGTACGATGAAAAAAAAACACACAAAAACACAATAAAGATTTAACACGAACATCCATCACTGTGGTGGAAGGCACAAAATCTGGCCCGTCCTATAGACAATAGACAATAGGTGCAGGAGTAGAGGCCATTTGGCCCTTCGAGCCAGCACCGCCATTCATTGTGATCATGGCTGATCGTCCCCAATCAATAACCCGTGCCTGCCTTCTCCCCATATATAGAAACATAGAAACATAGAAATTAGGTGCAGGAGTAGGCCATTCGGCCCTTCGAGCCTGCACCGCCATTCAATATGATCATGGCTGATCATCCAACTCAGTATCCCGTACCTGCCTTCTCTCCATACCCCCTGATCCCTTTAGCCACAAGGGCCACATCTAACTCCCTCTTAAATATACCCAATGAACTGGCCTCGACTACCCTCTGTAGCAGAGAGTTCCAGAGATTCACCACTCTCTGTGTGAAAAAAGTTCTTCTCATCTCGGTTTTAAAGGATTTCCCCCTTATCCTTAAGCTGTGACCCCTTGTCCTGGACTTCCCCAACATCGGGAGCAATCTTCCTGCATCTAGCCTGTCCAACCCCTTAAGAATTTTGTAAGTTTCTATAAGATCCCCTCTCAATCTCCTAAATTCTAGAGAGTATAAACCAAGTCTATCCAGTCTTTCTTCATAAGACAGTCCTGCCATCCCAGGAATCAGTCTGGTGAACCTTCTCTGCACTCCCTCTATGGCAATAATGTCCTTGTAATAACCATATTACAATTGCAGCACGGAAACAGGCCATCTCGGCCCTTCCAGTCCGTGCCGAACACTCACTCTCACCTAGTCCCATCTCCCTGCACTCAGACCATAACCCTCCATTCCTTTCCCGTCCATATACCCATCCAATTTATTCTTAAATGATAAAAATCGAACCAGCCTCCACCACTTCCACTGGAAGCTCATTCCACGCAGCTACCACTCTCTGAGTTAAAGAAGTTCCCCCTAATGTTCCCCCTAAACTTCTGTCCCTTAATACTCAAGTTAGACAGGTACATGGATAGGACGGGTTTGGAGGGATATGGGCCAAACGCGGGCAGGTGGGACTAGTGTAGATGGGACATGTTGGCCGGTGTGGGCAAGTTGGGCCGAAGGGCCTGTTTCCACATTGTATCACTCGATGACTTGACAGTGTTTTTGTGCAGGGTTTAATACTGACTGCTTTTCTGACTGAATTGATTTTTCAGGTGAATCATGAAATGGTAAAAAAGAACTTTTATCCTGAAGGCGGGACCATGAAGACCACCCTGGTGATGGAGTCCACTCTGACCAAGTCGGTCTACCTTAAAGTTCCCAAGCCATGAAATACTTTGTGAAAGCACAATCAGCTTTCAAAGTCCTCTCAAACCTCAAAATCTCTCTGTAACTGCAAGATTTTTCGCATCAACCTCACACCTTGAGTAGAACAATTTAAATCTGTATGCATTGTAATAAACTCACAATAAATTAACAATAAAATAAAAATGATAAATTAACAATAAAATGAAATGATAAAAATCGAACCTGCCTCCACCACTTCCACTGGAACCTCATTCCACACAGCTACCACTCTCTGAGTTAAAGAAGTTCCCCCTCATGTTCCCCCTAAACTTCTGTCCCTTAATTCTCAAATCATGTCCTCTTGTTTGAATCTTCCCGACTCTCAATGGGAAAAGCTTATCCACGTCAACTCTGTCACCTTTCTCTGTGACTTAGGTGCTGAAACCCAGGCAACATCCTAGTAAATCTCCTCTGTACTCTCCTCTGTACTCTCTCTATTTTGTTGATTCCACTAGCCCCTAGAGCTCTATCTAACTCTCTCTTAAATCCACCCAATGACTTGGCCTCCACTGCCCTCTGTGGCAGGGAATTCCACAAATGCACACAACTCTCTGGGTGAAAAAAGGTTTTTTCTCACCTCAGTCTTAAACGGCCGACCCCTTTATTCTAAGACTGTGCGTGGCCCCTGGTTCTGGACTCGCCCCACCTCGGGAACATAAAATGCAAGTGAAATGAATTTGCCAGCAGCGGTACAATGAAAAAACACACAAAAACACAATTAAAAAATGTAAACACAAACATCCACCACAGCATTCATCACTGCGGTGGGAGGCACAAAATTTGGCCAATCCTCCTCCATTTTCCCCCCGTGGTCGGGACCTCAACCCTCCGCAGCCGACGCTGCAGGCATCCAGAAGTTCAGACGAGGTAAAAAGTCCAGGTAAGTCCTGAATCGGCGCTTCCCCACCGGAGACCGTGGCTTCAGGTTGGTGTAGGCCGCAGGCCGGCGGTCGAAGATTTAAAGTTGGTGTAGGCCGCAGCCAGAAGCACCGCAGACACAGCGTTGATACAAGCAAAGTTCCGACTTTTACCAATCTCCTCTTTTCCTCTTGCCTTTACGCCACGGGCAAGTAGCGGTGACCTGACGCGGACCTAGCAACGCCGATCTCCCAGCCGCCGTTTCCAGTTTAATTGGTTGTTCATTGAGGAGTAGTACAAACAAATACATGATCAATAAACAACAGGTGCAGGAGTAGAGGCCATTCGGCCCTTCGAGCCAGCACCGCCATTCAATGCGATCGTGGCTGATCATCCCCAATCAGTACCCCGTTCCTGCCTTCTCACCATATCAGCAACTAAGTTACAGAGAAAGGTTGAACAAGTTAGGGCTTTATTCTTTGGAGCGCAGAAGGTTAAGGGGGGACTTGATAGAGGTCTTTAAAATGATGAGAGGGATAGACAGAGTTGACGTGGATAAGCTTTTCCCATTGAGAGTCGGGAAGATTCAAAGAAGGGGACATGACTTGAGAATTAAGGGACAGAAGTTTAGGGGTAACATGAGGGGGAACTTCTTTACTCAGAGAGTGGTGGCTGTGTGGAATGAGCTTCCAGTGAAGGTGGTGGAGGCAGGTTCGTTTTTATCATTTAAAAATAAATTGGATAGTTATATGGACGGGAAAGGAATGGAGGGTTATGGTCTGAGCGCAGGTATATGGGACTAGGGGAGAATACGTGTTCGGCACGGACTAGAAGGGTCGAGATGGCCTGTTTCCATGCTGTAATTGTTATATGGTTATTATATATCAATAGACAATAGGTGCAGGAGTAGAGGCCATTCGGCCCTTCGAGCCAGCACCGCCATTCAATGTGATCGTGGCTGATCATCCCCAATCAGTATCCCGTTCCTGCCTTCGCCCCATATCCCCTGACTCCGCAATCTCTAAGAGCCCTATCCAGCTCTCTCTTGAAAGTATCCAGAGAACCTGCCTCCACCGCCCTCTGAGGCAGAGAATTCCACAGACTCACAACTCTCTGGGTGAAAAAGTGTTTCCTCGTCTCCGTTCTAAATGGCCGACCCCTTATTCTTAAACTGTGTGTGTGTGTGGCCCCTGGTTCTGGACTCCCCCAACATCGGGAACATGTTTCCTGCCTCTAGCGTCTCCAATCCCTTAATAATCTTATGTTTCAATAAGATCCCCTCTCATCCTTCTAAACTCCAGAGTGTACAAGCCCAGCCGCTCCATTCTCTCAGCGTATGACAGTCCCGCCATCCCGGGAATTAACCTGGTGAACCTACGCTGGGCTCCCTCAATAGCTAGAATGTCCTTCCTCAAATTCGGAGACCAATTCTTACCATGCTTCCCTTATTCTGCAGGCATGTTGTAACTGACTGCTCTGTCCCTGGTATGTTGAGAACTGTAAAAGGGTCTCGACCCGAAACGTCACCCATTCCATCGATCCTTAGTTGCTGCCTCACCCGCTGAGTTTCTCCGG
Organism: Malacoraja senta; assembly: GCA_038087875.1. Taxonomy (NCBI): domain Eukaryota; kingdom Metazoa; phylum Chordata; class Chondrichthyes; order Rajiformes; family Rajidae; genus Malacoraja; species Malacoraja senta. The sequence goes on from JAXLNO010005113.1 coordinate 33,906, forward strand.
CATTTTTGTCTACCGTCCAAAATAATACTGCAAGATATATCTAGACTAAATAATGTGATATGCCAACAGGGACGAGCCTAAAAATAAATGGCTCCTACACAGACCCTTCGGTCTGAAGAAGCGTCTCGACCTAAAACGTCACCCATTCCTTCCCTCCAGAGATGCTGCCTGTCCCGCTGAGTTACTCCAGCAATTTTGTGTCTATCTTCAGCCCAACTTGCCCACACCGGCCAACGTGTCCCCGTTTGCCAAGCACTGTAAAGTTACCACTCCCATTCCCACCCTGACCTTTCTGTCCTGGGCCTCCTCCACCGTCAGAGTGAGGCCCAGCGCAAATTGGAGGAACAGCACCTCATATTTCGCTTTTTCTCTCTGCGACCTGCGCGGGTTTTTCTCCGGGTGCTCCTGTTTCCTTCCACACTCCAAAGACGTGCGGGTTTGTAATGGACAATAGACAATAGGTGCAGGGGTAGAGGCCATTCGGCCCTTCGAGCCAGCACCGCCATTCAATGTGATCGTGGCTGATCATCCCCAATCAGTACCCCGTTCCTGCCTTCTCCCCATATCCCCTGACTCCGCTATCTCTAAGAGCCCTGTCTAGCTCTCTCTTGAAAGTATCCAGAGAACCGGCCTCCACCGCCCTCTGAGGCAGAGAATTCCACAGACTCACAACTCTCTGGGTGAAAAAGTGTTTCCTCGTCTCCCTTCTAAATGGCCGACCCCTTATTCTTAAACTGTGTGTGTGGCCCCTGGTTCCGAGGCAGAGAATAGAATGAATGGCTTTTATTGTCATTCAAACAGACAAAGTTTGAACGAAATTTCATTCCTAGTCATGACATTAGAAAAAAAAAGAAAAAAAAAAGACCCACACTTAACACAATTTACACAAACAGCCATCACAGTGAATCTCCAACATCTCCTCACTGTGATGGAAGGCAAAAGTCTTATCCCTTCCCTTTGTTCTTCTCCGAGCGGTCCAGCAGTCCAACTGCAACGTCGAGGCGAACTGGGGCTGCCGATGGTAAAGCCCCCGGCGGGCGATGGTAAGTCCCGCGGCCATTTAAGCGATGTTAGGCCCCGCTCCGAGTCCTCTAA
>JAXLNO010005113.1:40000-42965 GCA_038087875.1 Malacoraja senta
TGACCTCCCCTTTATTCTAAGACTGTGTGTGGCCCCTGGTTCTGGACTCGTCCAACATTGGGAACATTTTTCCTGCATCTAGCTTGTCCAGTCCTTTTATAATTTTATATGTTTCTATAAGATTCCCCCTCATCCTTCTAAACTCCAGTGAATACAAGCCTAGTCTTTTCAATCTTTCCTCATATGACAGTCCCGCCATCCCAGGGATCAATCTGGTGAACCTACGCTGCACTGCCTCAATCACAAGGATGTCCTTCCTCAAATTAGGAGACCAAAACTGTACCCAATACTCCAGTTGTGGTCTCACCAGAGCCCTATACAACTGCAGAAGAACCTCTCTACTCCTGTACTGAAATCCTCTTGTTATGACTAGCCTCTCCCGAGACTGCGAGCCCTTGATGGTAAAGTCCGCAGTCCGCGGTGGGAGCGATCCCAGGCAAGGGATCCGCTCCGACGTTAAGTCCACGCCCCGCGGTGGGGCTCGCGACAGTCCGAGGAGGCCTCCAGCTCCGGCGATGGTAGGCCCCAGAGCCCGGAGAATGTGATCCGAAAAATGATCACATCTCCGGGAAGGTAAGGACCTGAAAATAAAGTTTCCCCCGATCCCTCCCCCCTCCCCCCCAACATAAAACAAACCGAAGTACATTAAATTAAACATTTAACAGACACTAAAAATAACAAAAAGATGCCTGCAGGGCTGGCCATCTCCCCTGAGGGTAGACGTGTAAATGCATTATAGACGTGTATATGCATTTATAGACATGTACATGCATTTATCGACGTGTATATGCATTTATCGACGTGTACATGCATTTATAGACGTGTATATGCATTTATAGACGTGTATATGCATTTATAGACGTGTATATGCATTTATCGATGTGTACATGCATTTATAGATGTGTATATGCATTATAGACGTGTATATGCATTTATAGACATGTACATGCATTTATAGACGTGTATATGCATTTATCGACGTGTACATGCATTTAGACATGTACATGCATTTATAGACGTGTACATGCATTTATAGATGTGTACATGCATTTATAGACGTGTACATGCATTTATAGACGTGTATATGCATTTATAGACGTGTATATGTAGGTATGTTACAAAACTTACCTTCAGTCGCGCTGTAATTCTGCCACTGGCCGTGTGCGCGATTTTGGCGCCTTTAAGGGGGGGCGGGGTTAAAACGCGGTTTATCCTCCCTTGTCCTGGAAATATTTTGTTGGAGTACAAAACTTCGCTGACAAAATCGTTCCTACCGGCGTTTTGTGAATTTTTTTTTTAAATTAAATCGTCAATGTCAGCGCTACAGTAATTTTAAAAGCAGCTCCTGAAGCGTCAACGCCAATAACGGGGACGGATTTCACACAATGGACAGGTAAACGAAAGTGCTTTCTTTAAATGTATAAAAGTGCTTCTTAAGAAGCCTTTAATTCACATTTTTTCATGCGACACGGTGATTTTATTCCCCGAATTAACGGCAGTATTTTTCATGCCAATACAGGGTTAAATTCACCGCAACGTTCCAAAAGATCGCGTTCCAGAAATTCTCACTCGCAAGATGAATTAAATCCCCATTAATTTACAGGTATTAAACATTCAATTCCTTCCATTTGGCCTGTAAATTCATGAAAATTAGATTTAAAAATTATGTTATATTGTGAATTATTGTGTGAATGTTATTTGGACACTTAGGCTATTTAAAATGTTAATCTATTCTTAAGAAATTGATAGATGTTTAGATCTAGTAATTGAATTTTGTAATTAGCTACAATTAGGTAACTAACTAATTATATGCTTTACTTTCATGTCTTCGAAGTAAGATTGTTTCATATTTGTTTCAGAATGCTTCAATCTATAATACCTGAAAATTTCTTTCAGTTACCATAATTTTTAAGAAAGTTATGGGCTTTTAACTGTCCTCGATCACAGCTTTTGTGTTAAGTCAATGGAAAAGCAATAGGGAACTAGATGCTAATTTCTGAGTATGATAATGGCCATAGCTTTTTTAATACTGAAGATATGAAAGTGAATTAAGTGTCAAATTAAACTTCTTTTTATGCTTTATCTGGTGGGATAAATTGCAGACTTTATTTTTTAAATCTCAAAATTTTGTAACATTGCTAGTATATGCATTTATAGACGTGTATGTGCATTTATAGACGTGTATATGCATTTATAGATGTGTATATGCATTTATCGACGTGTACATGCATTTAGACATGTACATGCATTTATAGACTTGTACATGCATTTATAGACGTGTACATGCATTTATAGACGTGTATATGCATTTATAGACGTGTACATGCATTTATAGACATGTACATGCATTATAGACGTGTACATGCATTTATAGACATGTACATGCATTTATAGACGTTTATATGCATTTATAGACGTGTATATGCATTTATCGACCGCCCAGCACCTTCACCTTCGGTGGCGGCACAGCGCTGGAGCGCTATCGGAGAGCGTAGCGGGCGATGCCTTGCCTGGGTCGCTGCGCTGGATCGACGCGCTGGAGCTCCGGTATGCGCTGACCGCCGACATCAACACCTCCGGGCTGCGGGATTGCGGAGCGACCAGCCGCGGGGCGGCGGCGCCGACTCCAACATCGGGAGCCTCGTGGCTCCAAATCGGCGCGGCCATGTCGGCTTCAGGTGCCATCGACTCCGCTGGGAAACCGGCCGTTCCAGCCGCTGCGAGGACTCCCCCGACGGCCGGGAACATCGGGCCTCGTAGAGGCAACTGTGGCGGCTCGATGGGCCTGATTCTGGGGAGAACTGGGGTTGGGGACTGGACATTGTGCCTTCCCCCACAGTGGTGGTCATTGTGGGGGGGATGATTTTGTGTGCTGCGCCTGTTAGTCCGTGTACAAGATGGCGGTCGGAGGGGAGAGTGGACGCTGGCGCGAATTGGTCGCCGCTGCTCTCCCTCAAATTGTGTT
>JAXLNO010005114.1:0-40584 GCA_038087875.1 Malacoraja senta
CTCCAATTTCAGGTAGTCCCTGCTTTCTCCCTCCTTCCCCTACCCTTCCCAGCTCTCACACAGCCCACTGTCTCCACCTCTTCCTTCCTTCTTCCCTCCCACCCCCCCCCCCCTCCACATCAGTCTGAAGAAGGGTCTCGACCCGAAACGTCACCAATTCCTTCGCTCCATAGATGCTGCCTCACCCGCTGAGTTTCTCCAGCATTTTTGTCTACTGGGTTACTTGGTCACTTTGTAATGGGCGGCACAGTAGACGTGATGGCCTACAACTTATGAAGGCATGTCCATGCTTGCCTTAGTGGGTCGGGGCATTGTGGAAACCCACAGAGACACAGGGACAACGCGCAGACTCCACACAGACAGCACAGACGACACAGTAGCGCAGCGGGTAGAGTTGCTGCCTCACAGCGCCAGAGACCCGGGTTCCCACCTGACTGCAGGTGCTGTCTGTACGGAGTTTGTACCTTCTCCCCGTGACCTGCGTGGGTTTTCTCCGGGTGCTCCGGTTTCCTCCCACACTCCAAAGACGTGCAGGTCCGTAAAATTGTAAATTGACCCTAGTGTGTGGGGTAGAGTTAGTGTGCGGGGATCGCTGGTCGGGGGGCAGAGTTTAGTTGAGTTTAGTTTATTGTCAGGCGTACCGAGGTACAGAGAAAAGCTTTTGTTGATCGGCTCGGTGGGTCGAGAGGCCTGTTTCTGCCTTGTATCCCTAAACTAAACTAAAGTCACCTATCCATGTTCTCCACAGATGCTGCCTGACCCGCTGAGTTACTCCAGCACTCTGTGAAACGTCACCTATCCATGTTCTCCACAGATGCTGCCTGACCCGCTGAGTTACTCCAGCACTCTGTGAAACGTCACCTATCCATGTTCTCCACAGATGCTGCCTGACCCGCTGAGTTACTCCAGCACTGTGTGTCTGTCTAAACACAGCTTGAGTTCTGCTGGTCCCACAAGCTGATGTTTTGAATCTTTGCATCGCTAATGTTGCCGGTGACAAGGCTAGGATCCACAAAGTGATCCATTGACTGAAGTGCTTTATTGGCGAGCCATGGCCAACAGAGTTCTATCCTACCAGGTGTCCCAGATTCTAACGTGAATGGTTGGCTCTTCAGACTGTAGAGATACAGCGCGGAAACAGGCCCTTCGGCCCACCGAGGCCGTGCCGGCCAGCGATCCCCCCCACACTGACACTATCCTACACACACTAGGGACAGTTTACAATTTTTAACCAAAGCCAATTAACCTACAAACCTGTACGTGTTTGGAGTGTGGGGGGAAACCGGAGCACCCGGAGAAAACCCACGCAGGTCACGGGGAGAACGTGCAAACTCCGTACAGACAGCACCCGTAGTCAGGATGGAACCCGGGTCTCTGGCGCTGTGAGGCAGCAACTCTACCGCTGCGCCACCGTGCCAATAGACAATAGGTGCAGCAGTAGGCCATTTGGCCCTTCGAGCCAGCACCGCCATTCAATGTGATCATGGCTGATCATCCCCAATCAGTACCCCGTTCCTGCCTTCTCCCCATATCCCCTGACTCCGCTATCTTTAAGAGCCCTATCTAGCTCTCTCTTGAAAGCATCCAGAGAACCTGCCTCCACCGCCCTCTGAGGCAGAGAATTCTTCTTCTTCTTGCGTACGGCGTGCACAGCCTAAAGTTGTACGACAATTTGTTCTATTTGATCTTATTTGATTGTACACGCGGGTTGATTGCATTCATCGAAACAGGGCGGAGCACGTGAAGGTTGCAATCTCCCACCCCGCAGAGAATCCCACAGACTCACAACTCTCTGTGTGAAAAAAGTGTTTCCTCGTCTCCGTTCTAAACTGTGTGTGGCCCCTGGTTCTGGACTCCCCCAACATCGGGAACATGTTTCCTGCCTCTAGCGTGTCCAAATCCTTAATAATCTCATATGTCTCAATAAGATCCCTGCCCGGAGCCAGTATTTTGAGGCCAGTGATTTTGACCTGCTGTGCAGTATCTGGATCGACGGTTGCTCTGTGACCTGAATGTTGAGAGGGAGACTGGTGTATGTGGGTTCAGCTACAGACCACACAGGGGATTTAACAAAGAATAAAGTGAGCTGTGGTGTGAAGCTGCTTGCTAACTTATCTTCACAGAAATTGTCAGCAATTGTCCCACCCCGCTCCCGTCCGGCAGAAGGTACAGAAGCTTGAAAGCTCGCACCACCAGACTCAGGAAAGCTTCTTCCCCTCTGTTATCAGGTTCTGAACAGCCCATCCATAAGCTAGCAGGCCTCAGAGGGCAGTGGAGGCCAGTTCTCTGGATACTTTCAAGAGAGGGTTAGATAGGGCTCTTAAAGATTGCGGAGTCATGGGGCTGTCCCACTGTACGAGCTAATTCAAGAGTTCTCCCGAGTTTCCCCTGATTCGAACTCGGAGAATTTACGGTAATGGCCGCTCGTCGGTACTCGGGGCTCTCGTGGACATTTTTCAACATGTTGAAAAATCTTCACGGGTCTTCCCGAGCTTACCGCGTTTCCCGAGTACCTGCCGTTAGCGTTACAAGCCGCTAAGAGACGTTCCGAGCTCCGACGTACCCGCTACGTTCATTCTCCGTGCTTACCACGAGTTTTTTTTAAAACTTGGGAGAGATCTTGAATTAGCTCGTACAGTGGGACAGGGCCTTTTGGGGATAATGAAGTAGATTTTCAAAGTCTACAGAGAGATTTAGGCCATTTGGAAGAGTGGGCTGAAAGATGGCAGATGGAGTTTAATGCTGACAAATGTGAGGTGCTACATCTCGGCAGGACAAATCAAAATAGGACGTACACGGTAAATGGTAGCGAATTGAGGAATGCAGTTGAACAGAGGGATCTAGGAATAACTGTGCATAGTTCCCTGAAGGTGGAATCTCATGTAGATAGGGTGGTAAAGAAAGCTTTTGGTGTGCTGGCCTTTATAAATCAGAGCATTGAATATAGAAGTTGGGATGTAATGTTAAAATTGTACAAGGCATTGGTGAGGCCAATTCTGGAGTATGGAGTACAATTTTGGTCGCCTAATTATAGGAAGGATGTCAACAAAATAGAGAGAGTACAGAGGAGATTTACTAGAATGTTGCCTGGGTTTCAGCAACTAAGTTACAGAGAAAGGTTGAACAAGTTAGGTCTTTATTCTTTGGAGCGCAGAAGGTTAAGAGGGGACTTGATAGAGGTCTTTAAAATTATGAGCGGGTTAGACAGAGTGGACGTGGATAAGCTTTTCCCATTGAGAGTAGGGAAGATTCAAACAAGGGGACATGACTTGAGAATTAAGGGACAGAAGTTTAGGGGGAACATTAGGGGGAACTTCTTTACTCAGAGAGTGGTAGCTGTGTGGAATGAGCTTCCAGTGGAAGTGGTGGAGGCAGGTTCGATGTTATCCTTTAAAAATAGATTGGATGGGTATATGGACGGGAAAGGAATGGAGGGTTATGGTCTGAGTGCAGGTAGATGGGACTAGGGGGAAGTATTTTATTTTTAATTTAAAAAAAAAAATAAAAAAAAATGTTCGGCACGGACTTGAAGGGCCGAGATGGCCTGTTTCCGTGCTGTTATGGTTATATGGTTATATGGTTATATGGATGTGGGGAGAAGGCAGGAACAGGGTACTGATTGGGGATGATCAGCCATGATCACATTGAATGGCGGTGCTGGCTCGAAGGGCAGAATGGCCTACTCCTGCACCTATTGTTTATTGTCTATTGTCTAGGGTACTGTCCGATTCACCTCTACCCCATTGTGGACATTGGACTTTGTCTGTGGAACTGATGCGCTACAATGATGAGAACTATATATTCTGCACTCTGCATCTTCCCCTTTGCGCTATCTTTAGTTTAATTTAGAGATACAGCGTGGAAAACAGGCCCTTCGGCCCGTCGAGTCAATGCCGACCAGCGATCACTGGTTCAGTGTTATTCCACTTTTTCATCCGCTTCCGTCACGCTGGTCAGGGTGCATTTGGAGTATATTAGTTTTGGGCCCCATATCTGAGGAAGGACGTGCTGGCCTCTGGAGAGGGTCCAGAGGAGGTTTACAAGAATGTGATGAGCTTTTGAACAGCACTGGGCCTGTACTCGCTGGAGTTTAGAAGGATGAGGGGAACACCTCATTGAAACTAACCGAATAGTGAAAGGCCTGGATAGAGTGGATGTGGGAGAGGATGTTTCCACTAGTGGGAGAGTCTAGGACCAGAGGTCACAGCCTCAGAATAAAAGGACGTTCCTTTTAGAACGGATTAAGAAGGAACTGCAGATGCTGGAAAAATCGAAGGCAGACAAAATGCTGGAGAAACTCAGCGGGTGAGGCAGCATCTATGGAGAGAAGGAATAGGTGACGTTTCGGGTCGAGACCCCTTCTTCAGTCTGAAGAAGGGGTCTCGGACGAAACGTTACCTATCCCTTCGCTCCATAGATGCTGTCTCACCCGCTGAGTTTCTCCAGAATTTTTGTCTACCTGCCTTCAGAAAGGAGACGAGGAGAAATTACTTTAGTCAGAGGGTGGTGAATCTGTGGAACTAATTGCCACAGAAGGCTGTGGAGCCCAAATCAATGGATATTTTAATGGTGGAAAGTGACAGATAACTGGGTGTCAGGGGTTATGGGGAGAAGGCAGGAGAATGGGGTTGCGAGGGGGAGCTACTGTAGATCAGCCATGATTGAATGGCAGAGTGGACGATGGGCCGAATGGCCTAATTCTGCTCCTATCACATGAACTTATGAGTTCCATTGTCTCATGTACCCAGTTACAGCGAAAATTCCTTTTCTTGTATAAAGTTCAGTCAAAATCGTATTATACACCGGCACAATCATACTTCAGTACAAGAGTATAGACAATAGACAATAGGTGCAGGAGTAGGCCATTCGGCCCTTCGAGCCATTCAATGTGATCATGGCTGATCATCCCCAATCAGTACCCCGTTCCTGCCTTCTCCCCATATCCCCTGACTCCGCTATCTTTAAGAGCCCCATCGAGCTCTCTCTTGAAAGTATCCAGAGAACCTGCCTCCACCGCCCTCTGAGGCAGAGAATTTCACAGACTCACAACTCTCCGAGAGAAAAAGTGTTTCCTCGTCTCCGTTCTAAATGGCTTACTCCTTATTCTTAAACTGTGGCCCCTGGTTCTGGACTCCCCCAACATCGGGAACATGTTTCCTGCCTCTAGCGAGTCCAAACCATTAATAATCTTATATGTTTCAATAAGATATCCTCTCATCCTTCGAAACTTCGGAGTGTACAAGCCCAGCCGCTCCATTGTCTCAGCATATTACTAATTACCCTCAGGCAGTACACCAGAGTCACCGGGTTTCGTGTATCCTATAGACTTTAGACTTGAGTGATACACCTTAGAAACAGGCCCATCAGGAGTCCACGATGACCGTCAATCATCCCATACACTAGCACTATCCTATGCACTGAGGACTATTTAACAGAAGCCAATTAACCTACAAACCTTGATGGGCCGAATGGCCTAGTTCTATTCGTGCAACTTATGGACTTATGGAGTAATTAAGTAAGTAAGTTTATTGGCCAAGTATTCACATACAAGGAATTTGCCTTGGTGCTCCGCCCACAAGTAACAACATGACATACAGTGACAGTTACGAATGACTCAGAAAACACTAAACATTAATAATAATAAAACATTAATGATAAAACACCATGGATCAAGCACGTGAACCAACAAAATACCAGATCAAAGGGAGGCTACAGATTTTTGGCTGTTGAGTAGAGCAACTACTCGTGGATAAAACTGTTTTAATGTCTGGCTGGGGCAGCTTTGACAGTCCGGAGTCGCCTTCTAGAGGGAAGTGATTCAAAGAGTTTGTGGCCAGGGTGAGAGGGGTCAGAGATGATCTTGCCCGCTCGCTTCCTGGCCCTTGCAGTGTACAGTTCGTCGATGGAGGAAGGTTGCAGCCAATAACCTTCTCCAGAATTTCATTGTTCTGTTTTGGGGCTCTGGGCAATAAAACTGTTATGTTATTAAAACATGTTCCTTCTTCTAGGGAGGACGTATCTGCTGCCAACGACCGACGGATTGGTGCGGAGAGAGCTGGCCTTCCCGATGGTGCTGCTGCTGGGTGTGAAGAGCATCCTGCATGGAATGGTGCAACCCCTCCCCCTCCCCCTCCCCCGTGGCCTACGAGATGTCGCCACCACTGCCTCCGCATCCCCGGGCAGTCTGAGGACCGTCAATCTCCCCCACGCCTTGCGTAAGTGTCTAAAGCCCCCTGTCCCACTTACGTGTCCTTGGCACGCTAATTACGCGAACTCGTTGAGGCGCGACGGTCGGGCACGACTTCATGCGCCCGCACGGCCGTCTGGAGCGTGTGACGTCATTTGAAGATGGACGCAAAGCTGGAGTAACTCAGCGGGACCGGCAGCATCTGTGGAGAGAAGCAATGGGTGATGTTTCGTGTCGAGACTCTTCTTCAGTCTGAAAAGAAGGGTCTTGACCCGAAACGTCATCCATTCCTTCTCTCCATAGATGCTGCCGGTCCCGCTGAGTTACTCCAGCGTTTTGTGTCTATCTTCAATTTTCTTGGCCCCGCTCTGGGAGTAGAAGTGGGGGCGGATCCGGACCACAACGGCCGTGAGCCCCAGGCCGAGCTCGGCGATCGTTTGCCTGCTTCTGCTGCTGTTGGAGGTGAGACGTTGCATCGCGCCAGGGTCTTGGGCCTGTCCCACTTTGGCCGTCAGCTCCGCGACAGGCCGTTGGCGCGCGAAGATTTAGTTCGCTACAAAAATTTCGGAGCCCCGCGCGATGTCGCGCACAACTACATACCCCTCCGCGCTTCTCAGTGGGACCGGCCCCGCGCGGCCACACGATGCCCGTGCGCCTCCAACGCGACCACGAGGTGGCGTAATTTGCGTGCCAAGCACACGTAAGTGGGACAGGCCCTTCACCGTTCTCGCACTGTGCAGTCGGGGGGAGACAGAGAATTGTGGACGCAGCCCAGACCAGCACACAAACCAACCTCCCTTCCATTGACTGCATTTGCCCCTCACGCTGCCTCGGCAAGGCCAGCATCATAATCAAGGACGAATCAAACCACAGGATGATCAAGCAGATGCCACGCCTTCAACATAGAAAACATAGATACATAAACAATAGGTGCGGGAGTAGGCACCGCCTGAGTCTGTGGAATTCTCTGCCTCAGACGGCGGTGGAGGCCGGTTCTCTGGATGCTTTCAAGAGAGAGCTAGATAGGGCTCTTAAAGATAGCGGAGTCAGGGATATGGGGAGAAGGCAGGAACGGGGTACTGATTGGGGATGATCAGCCATGATCACATTGAATGGGCTCGAAGGGCCGAATGGCCTACTCCTGCACATATTGTCTATTGTCTATTGAACGGCAGGATTGTAATCATAGAAACATAGAAACATAGAAAATAGGTGCAGGAGTAGGCCATTCGGCCCTTCGAGCCTGCACCGCCATTCAATATGATCATGGCTGATCATCCAACTCAGTATCCCGTACCTGCCTTCTCTCCATACCCCCTGATCCCTTTAGCCACAAGGGCCACATCTAACTCCCTCTTAAATATAGCCAATGAACTGGCCTCAACTACCCTCTGTGGCAGACAGTTCCAGAGATTCACCACTCTCTGTGTGAAAAGGTTTTTCCTCATCTCGGTCTTAAAGGATTTCCCCTTATCCTTAAGCTGTGACCCCTTGTCCTGGACTTCCCCAACATCGGGAACAATCTTCCTGCATCTAGCCTGTCCAACCCCATAAGAATTTTGTACGTTTCTATAAGATCCCCTCTCAATCTCCTAAATGCTAGCGAGTATAAGCCAAGTTATCCAGTCTTTCTTCATATGAAAGTCCTGACATCCCAGGAATCAGTCTGGTGAACCTTCTCTGCACTCCCTCTATGGCTATAATGTCCTTCATCAGATTTGGAGACCAAAACTGTACGCAATACTCCAGGTGTGGTCTCACCAAGACCCTGTACAACTGCAGTAGAACCTCCCGCTCCTATACTCAAATCCTCTTGCTATGAAGGCCAACATACCATTCGCTTTCTTCACTGCCTGCTGCACCTGCCATGCCTACTTTCAATGACTGGTGTACCATGACACCAGGTCTCGCTGCATCTCCCCATTTCCTAATCGGCCACCATTTAGATAACAGTCTGCCTTCCCGTTTTTGCCACCAAAGTGGATAACCTCACATTTATCCACATTATACTGCATCTGCCAAACATTTGCCCACTCACCCAGCCTATCCAAGTCACCTTGCAGTCTCCTAGCATCCTCCTCACAGCTAACACTGCCCCCCAGCTTAGTGTCATCCGCAAACTTGGAGATGTTGCTTTCAATTCCTCATCCAGGTCATTAATATAAATTGTAAATAGCTGGGGTCCCAGCACTGAGCCTTGCGGTACCCCACTAGTCACTGCCCTGCCATTGTGAAAAGGACCCGTTTAATCCTACTCTTTGCTTCCTGTTTGCCAGCCAGTTCTCTATCCACATCAATACTGAACCCCCAATACCGTGTGATTTAAGTTTGTATCCTAATCTCTTATGTGGTACCTTGTCGAAAGCCTTCTGAAAGTCCAGATACAACACATCCACTGGTTCTCCCCTATCCACTCTACTCGTTACATCCTCGAAAAATTCTATAAGATTCGTCAGACACGATTTACCTTTCGTAAATCCATGCTGACTTTGTCCAATGATTTCACCACTTTCCAAATGTGCTGCTATCCCATCTTTAATAACTGACTCTAGCATTTTCCCCACTACCGATGTTAGACTAACTGGTCTGTAATTCCCCGTTTTCTCTCTCCCTCCCTTCTTAAAAAAGTGGGGTTACGTTTGCTACCCTCCAATCCTCAGGAACTACTCCAGAATCTAAAGAGTTTTGAAAAATTATCACTAATGCATCCACTATTTCTGGAGCTACTTCCTTAAGTACTCTGGGATGCAGCCTATCTGGCCCTGGTGATTTATCGGCCTTTAATCCATTCAATTTACCCAACACCACTTCCCGACTAACCTGGATTTCCACTCAGTTCCTCCATCTCCTTTGACCCGCGGCCCCTGCTATTTCCGGCAGATTATTTATGTCTTCCTTAGTGAAGACGGAACCAAAGTAGTTATTCAATTGGTCCGCCATATCCTTGTTCCCCATGATCATTTCACCTGTTTTCTGACTGCAAGGACCTACATTTGTTTTAACTAATCTCTTTCTCTTCACATATCTATAAAAACTTTTGCAGTCAGTTTTTATGTTCCCTGCCAGTTTCCTTTCATAATCTATTTTCCCTTTCCTAATTAAGCCCTTTGTCCTCCTCTGCTGGTCTTTGAATTTCTCCCAGTCCCTCCTGGTATGCTGCTTTTTCTGGCTAATTTGTACGCATCATCTTTGCTTTGATACTATCCTGATTTCCCTTGTTATCCACGGATGCACTACCTTCCCTGATTTATTCTTTTGCCAAACTGGGATGAACAATTTTTGTAGTTCATCCATGCAGTCTTTAAATGCCTTCCATTGCATATCCACCGACAACCCTTTTAGAACTAATTGCCAGTCAATCTTGGCCAATTCACGTCTCATACCCTCAAAGTTACCTTTCTTTAAGTTCAGAACCGTTGTTTCTGAATTAACAATGTCACTCTCCATCCTAATGAAGAACTCAACCATATTATGGTCACTCTTGCCCAAGGGGGCACGCACAACAAGACTGCTAACTAACCCTTCCTCATTACTCAATACCCAGTCTAGAATAGCCTGCTCTCTCGTTGGTTCCTCTACATGTTGGTTTAGATAACTATCCCTCATACATTCCAAGAAATCCTCTTCCTCAGCACCCCTGCCAATTTGATTCACCCAATCTATATGTAGATTGAAGTCACCCATTATAACTGTTTTGGCCTTTGTTGCACGCATTTCTAATTTCCTGTTTGATGCCATCCCCAACCACTACTACTGCTAGGTGGCCTGTACACAACACCCACCAGCGTTTTCTGCCCCTTAGTGTTTCGCAGCTCTACCCATACCGATTCCACATCCTCCAAGCTAATGTCCTTCCTTTCCACTGCGTTAATCTCCTCTCTAACCAGCAACGCTACCCCACCTCCTTTTCCTTTCTCTCTATCCCTCCTGAATATTGAATATCCCTGGATGTTCAGCTCCCAGCCTTGGTCACCCTGGAGCCATGTCTCCGTGATCCCAACTATATCATAATCATTAATTGCTATCTGCACGTTCAACTCATCCACCTTATTACGAATGCTCCTTGCATTGAGACACAAAGCCTTCAGGCTTGTTTTTACAACGCTCTTACCCCTTATACAATTATGTTGAAAAGTGGCCCTTTTGATTTTTGCCCGTGGATTTGTCTGCCTGCCACTTTTACTTTTCACCTTGCTACCTATTGCTCCCGCCAGCATTTTACACCCCTCTGTTTCTCTGCTCACCCATTTAAGAACCCCACCACCTCTTATTCTCTGTTTATTATTGTTTTCTTCTTTCCCCCTACATGTTGGGTCTGAGTGCTTTCCTTCTCTGCCTCCTGCCTCACACACTGTCTAATAGCATTCTCTATTTGAGTCCCTCCCCCCAACCATTCTAGTAAAAGTCTCCCCAGTAGCCTTTGCAGATCTCCCCGCCAGGATATCGGTCCCCCTCAGGTTCAAGTGCAACCCATCCATTTTGTACAGGTCGAACCTTCCACAAAAGAGGTCCCAATGATCCAGAAATCATGTATTGTCTTTCCGCTGACTGGTTAGCACGCAACAAAATCTTTTCACTGTACCTCGGTACGCGTGACAATAAACTAAACTGTAACTAAGTCCCACAGCACAGTAACTGGCCCTTCGGCCCAACTCCCCCATGCCGACCACTAGGTTTAGCTTATTATTATCACGTGTACTGAATCACAGTGAAAAGCTTTTGTTTTGCCTGCTGTCCAAGATGGCCACGTGTCCATGTCTGGCCTCTTCACCTTTCCCATCCATGCACCTGTCCAGGTGTCTTTTAAATACTGTTACGCACCTGCCGTGACTACCTCCTTCGGGTTAGTTTAGAGATACAGCGCAGGAACAGGCCCTTCAGCCCATCAGCGATCCCCGTACACTAACACTATCCTACACACTGGGGAACAATTTACAATTTTACCGAGTCAATTAGCCTACAAACCTGCACGTCTTTGGAGTGTGGAAGGAAACCGGAGCACCCGGAGAAAACCCACACAGGTCACGGGGAGAAGGTGCAAACTCCTCTGGCAGCTCGTTCCATACACCGTGGAAAAAGTTACCCCTCAGGTTCCTATTAAATCTTTTCCCCCTTCACCTTAAACCTATGGTCCTGGATTCCCCTACTCTGGGTAAAAGACTGTCCGTTTACCCGATCTATTCCTCTCATGATTTTGTACACCTCTGTAAGATCACCCCTCATCCTCCTGCGCTCCAAGGAATAGAGTCCCAGCCTGCACCGACCTCTCCTGTAACTCAGGCCCTCCAGTCATCCTTGTGATTGAGGCAGTGCAGCGTAGGTTCACCAGATTGATCCCTGGGATGGCGGGGCTGTCATATGAGGAAAGATTGAAAAGGACTAGCTTGTATTCACTGGAGTTTAGAAGGATGAGGGGGGGACTCTTATAGAAACATATGAAATTATATGTTTCTATAAGATCTGGACAAGCTGGAGTGGACAAGCTAGATGCAGGAAAAAGGTTCCCAATGTTGGGCGAATCCAGAACCAGGGGCCACAGTCTTAAAATAAAGGGGAGGCCATTTAAGACTGAGGTGAGAAAAAACATTTTCACCCAGAGAGTTGTGAATTTGCGGAATTCCCTGCCACAGAGGGCAGTGGAGGCCAAGTCACTGGATGGATTTTAAGAGAGAGTTAGATAGAGCTCTAGGGGCTGGTGGAGTCAAGGGACAGAGAGTGGTGAATCTCTGGAACTCTCTGCCACAGAAGGTAGTTGAGGTCAGTTCATTGGCTATATTTAAGAGGGAGTTAGATGTGGCCCTTGTGACTAAAGGGATCAGGGGGTATGGAGAGAAGGCAGGTACGGGATACTGAGTTGGATGATCAGCCATGATCATATTGAATGGCGGTGCAGGCTCGAAGGGCCGAATGGCCTACTCCTGCACCTATTTTCCTATGTTTCCTAGAGTCCTGGCAACATCCTGGTGGATCTTCTGTGCACCCTTCCCTTCTGGACAAGAGGTTGATGTGCATGTTTTCTTCCACTAGGGAAGGTGTTTGTGACGTACTCCTTGGACACGGCGAATGAGATCTGCTTCTTTGTCAACTTTCTCCGCGTCAATGGCTTTGAGACGGCCGTAAGTAGTTTTCTCAATTCCTTGACATACAGCATTTCTACCACAGAAACAGTGTAAGTTCATAAGTTTGTCAGTGTTAGGAGCAGAATTAGGTCATTCGGCCCATCGAGTCTGCTCCACCATTCAATCACGGCTGATCTATCTCTCCCTCCTAACCCCATTCTTTTTCTTTCTTTTTTTTCCTCCTCTCCCTCTCTCTCTCTCCCCCCCCCTCCCCCTCTCCCCCTCTCACCGGCATTCTCCTGCCTTCACTCCGTAACTGCGCACATGGCTCCCGTATTGGGCTGCACATTCACTGGCCTTCCGATGTTGGGGGAGTCCAGAACCAGGGGCCACACAGTTCAAGAATAAGGAGAAAGCCATTTAGAACGGAGACGAGGAAACACTTTTTCACACAGAGAGTGGTGAGTCTGTGGAATTCTCTGCCTCAGAGGGCGGTGGAGGCTGGTTCTCTGGATGCTTTCAAGAGAGAGCTAGATAGGGCTCTTAAAGATAGCAGAGTCAGGGGATATGAGGAGAAGGCAGGAACAGGGTACTGATTGTGGATGATCAGCCATGATCACATTGAATGGCGGTAGACAAAAGTGCTGGAGAAACTCAGCGGGTGAGGCAGCATCTATGGAGCGAAGGAAATAGGCAACGTTTCGGGCCGAAACCCTTCTTCAGACTGACGTGGGGGGGGGGGGAAGAAGAAAGGAGAAAGGAAGAGGAGGAGCCAGAGGGCTGAGGGAGAGCTGAGAAGGGGAGGAGACAGCAAGGGCTACCGGAAATTGGGTAAGTCAATGTTCATGCCGCTAGGGTGCAGACTGCCCAAGCGGAATATGAGGTGCTGCTCCTCCGATTTCCGGTGGTGAATGGCGGTGCTGGCTCGAAGGGCCGAATGGCCTACTCCCGCACCTATTGTCTATTGTCTATAGTATTGTGGTGCTGGGGTTGTTTTATTGTTTTGCATTGTAAATTATTGATTACATTTATTTTTGGTTAAAAAAAAGTCAGTTGTGTAGGACTACCGTGCGATCGCCCGCAAAGAGCCGGCCTCAATGACGTATAAGGTCATAAGGGATAGGAGCAGAATAGTAAGATTAAACGAGAACTTACCTAAGTTTGAAGTTTGATTTTTATTTTATGAGGAGTTACGTAGGTGATTACGTGAAGAACCCCGCCAGTGCGCCTGCGCGTCAATCTTCAAAGCAGCGGTGTGAAATCACAAAAAACAACAACCGAAGTAATATAGTCTCATAATAAAACGAGTAATACAAGAACTTCCATCTGACCTTTATGAGAGAGGGTAGGGTCGTGGTGGGCACGTAATCACCTACGTAACTCCTCATAAAATAAAGATCAAACTTCAAACTTAGGTAAGTTCTCGTTTAATCTTACTATTTTACTTCGGAGTCACGTGAGTGACTACGTGAAGATTTTAAAGCTTTGTGATTTCATGCCGTGGATCAATCCCGGCTTCTCACTGCATAGATTGACTCGGAACGAGAATAATCAATCATGCATTCATAATAACATTTGTACCACAAATGCAGTAATTCATTTCAATAATGAAATGAATCAGACCCCCTTTAAACCAGAGGAATTTACACAGAACTTAAAATAGTTTCTGCAAACAACCCCGCATTAACAATAGGCCGATGGTAAAAATGTTGAAACATCAACTCATTGGACCACCCGGCGGCTGCGAGGATATGGTCGACGGGGACGTCTTTTGCCCTGGCCGCCGACGTTTCTGCTGCCCTAGTCGAGTGAGACGTAAAAACATAAGTGTTAATACCAGCAGCTCTTAAGACTTCTTTTATCCATCTGGAAATAGTCTGTATTGAAACTCTCTTGTGTGGTTTCTTGTGTGTGATCAACAACCCAGTTTCCGTATTCTCAAATTCTTTGTGACCTCAATGTATTGTAATAAATATGTCTTAATACAGAGACATGGATCATTTGGATATGCTGCTAGCATAATTTTAAATCCTGTCACACCTGGCCTAATTTACTTTAGTAGGTCATAGATATAGAATGTAACCTTGTCTTCATTTACTTCCATACTGTCTATTTGTAATTTTCCAAGTGTTTGCACTCGTTGTGCTGTCACTCATGCCATAAGCATGAATACTTTCATACTGAGCTTGACCAAAGGTAAAGACACACTTGATGACCATTCACGAAGTAGTTTCAGTACCACACTTACTTCCCAGATTGTCACGTACCTAGGTTTTGGTGGTTTGGAATTAAAGATTCCTTTCATTAGTCTGGAAACAATTAGTCTGGAAAGTTTCTTTCTGAATCCAGAACCAAATACGAGGACAATGCACTTCTGGCTGAATTAATTGCACTACAACTCAGACCTTCATCATAATAAAGTTTTGACAGAAATTCTAAACATTTGAAATATCTGCAGTACTTTATTGCACATTCTTTTGTACACAGAACTCTTCCCATTTCTTAATATAAGAAAGGTACTGTTTTTGAGTGCTCTTCCTCCCGGCTGCCGTAAGCATGTCCACAGTATGCTCAGACAGTCCTCGTCCCAGAAAAGGCATTCTTAAAACCTGCAAATCAACAAATCCAAACGATGATATAATGGATGTTGTTACCCTGTTACAGGGTGCAGCAATAAATTACTCTTTTTTTGGACTTTCATCAACATTTGTGTTGTTAATTCTAATATCAACGGATACCATGGCTGTGTAGGCCAATCTGGTACTACCAATACCCTTGAAGCAGCATCTTGCCTGATTTTAAGCAAACATTGGCTTATGAGGCAGAAAGGTGGAAATATATGTGAAAACATACCACCCCAATGTAGCGAGAAAGCATCAATCGCCACTGCTCCTGGATCTGGTTTCCATGAGACATATCTCGATAGCTGATGATTCAAGTCGATGTCGGGCATTCCAAATCTGATTACTATATCATTGAATACCTCTTGATTCAACATCCATTCTTTATTATCATGGAACTTTTCGTGACCTGGTGTCTGCTATCGTGTTCATACTACCTGGTAGATAGATAGCTGAAATCCAAATGTTCTTTTCAATACACCAAGACCAAAGTTGATTTAACCATTTTGTCACATGACACCGACTTAATTCCACCCATATCATTAATATAGGCAACTACTGTTGTGTTTATTAATTTGAACTTGAACCTTCCTTTTAGTTGTGTTAGAACCATAAGCTTGGAGTCCATAGAAACCTCCTAAAAGCTCCAAATAGGTAATTCCCCATGTCTGCAGTAACACTAACTTTTCCTGATTCCATCTGCCTCCGCAGCTCGATGCTAAGTCAGTTGCACCCCATCCTAGTGCACTGGCATCAGTTTGTAATATCATGGAAGGTTGTTCAATCAGCACTTTGCCTGAACTGCTTGAGACATGTAGAATCCACCACTGCAGCTTAGAAACAGCATTTGTTGTTACTTGCATGGTTCTATCAAAATGACCAGCATTTACTCTCAGTGCCTGTTCTTTGATTCTCTGCAGCTGTTGATAATTTAGAAATCCCCAAACTTTCAAAAGTTTGATTTTATTACTGCAACCGATGCTTCTGTTGACTGTTTTGTCCTTCCTATAACCAGGACATCATCCAGGTGTGCCATTAGTACATGCCCCTGGCTCTCAGCAACCCCAGAATTGATTTTAACAATGTTATGAAAATTCTGGGAGGGAACGTTAACCCATTAGGCAGAGCTTTGAACTGCCCTAATTGGTTCATCCATGTAAATTTAAGATACTTCATATCTTGCAAGTGAACAGACACTGAACAAAAGGATTCAGACTTGTCAAGTCTATAATAATCCTACATCCTCCATCCTTTTTTGATCGAGGGAATATATTTGACCCAAATTGGTGAATTTGGTAGACTGATTCTTCAATAACACCTTTTATATATAGGTTTTTAAAGCGCAACTTGAACCTCCATTACTTCGCAAAGTGGAGAGTTCTGCTAGGAACATGCTGGACAGGCAAATCATAATTTGGATTGAATTCAATTCGAAATCCTTGTATATTATTCAGAATGACCACATCTGAAGTAATCTTCTTCCAATGTTTATAGAAGAGACGTAATCTGCCTCCAACTTTTGGACTTAATCCAGTTAGTATGTTCCCCTGAGAACCAGGTCCACCTACCTCTTGAGTCATTTGAGTATTCTGAGATCCCTGGATTCTCCCGGAAGTACCACCACTGGTCCTTACTCCCGCTGCAGGCCGCCAGCTACGTCCCTGCGTTAATGAGCGACTTGGTCCTGGTCTAGGATCCGTATGACGTCTGAAAGGATACTTCCTCTTTACAGACTTTGCAACCATTGATGTTTTTATCAATCCTGTTTTTGCTTCATCTTCCAACTCTTTAATACGTCTCCCGAGATCCTCTCCAAAGAGTAAGTTGGGTAATTGTATATTACTTGGTTTGCAGAGTGCTGCGAATTTCGGATTCATAGTAGGCCGTATAGCACTTTCCTCAGATAATTGATCTCGAAGTGGGTGCTGCATAGCAACCCCAGTGCTTCCTGATGCAACTTCATCATCTCTTGGCTGTTACCTGCTATTCTGGTAAAAGCAGTTATTCCAGAACCCAGCAGCTTTAATATTCTCTGCAACTGATTCCAGATAATTTGGTTCACTGCTGCTGCTTTCAGCAACCCACAGTTACTTGGGGTCTCCTGCTTTCTTGCAGTCTCATCCATCTCCTGCTGTTCCAGCTGATGGTAAACCAAGTAATCTATTAAGTAGGTATGTTACAAAACTTACCTTCAGTCGCGCTGTAATTCTGCCACTGGCCGTGTGCGCGATTTTGGCGCCTTTAAGGGGGGGGCGGGGTTAAAACGCGGGTTTCTCCTCGCTTGTCCTGGAAATATTTTGTTGGAGTACAAACCTTCGCTGACAAAATCGTTCCTACCGCCGTTTTGTGATTTTTTTTTTTTAATTAAATCGTCAATGTCAGCGCTACAGTCATTTTAAAAGCAGCTCCTGAAGCGTCAACGCCAATAACGGGGACGGATTTCACACAATGGACAGGTAAACGAAAGTGGTTTCTTTAAATGTATAAAAGTGCTTCTTAAGAAGCCTTTAATTCACATTTTGTCATGCGACACGGTGATTTTATTCCCCGAATTAACGGCAGTATTTTTCATGCCAATACGGGGTTAAATTCACCGCAAATCAACGTTCCAAAAGATCGCGTTCCAGCAAATCCTCACTCGCAAGATGAATTAAATCCCCATTAATTTACAGGTATTAAACATTCAATTCCTTCCATTTGGCCTGTAAATTCATGAAAATTAGATTTAAAAATTATGTTATATTGTGAATTATTGTGTGAATGTTATTTGGACACTTAGGCTATTTAAAAATGTTAATCTATTCTTAAGAAATTGATAGATGTTTAGATCTAGTAATTGAATTTTGTAATTAGCTACAATTAGGTAACTAACTAATTATATGCTTTACTTTCATGTCTTCGAAGTAAGATTGTTTCATATTTGTTTCAGAATGCTTCAATCTATAATACCTGAAAATATCTTTCAGTTACCATAATTTTTAAGAAAGTTATGGGCTTTTAACTGTCCTCGATCACAACTTTTGTGTTAAGTCAATGGAAAAGCAATAGGGAACTAGATGCTAATTTCTGAGTATGATAATGGCCATAACTTTTTTAATACTGAAGATATGAAAGTGAATTAAGTGTCAAATTAAACTTCTTTTTATGCTTTATCTGATGGGATAAATTGCAGACTTTATTTTTTAAATCTCAAAATTTTGTAACATTGCTATATTAAGGAGGCCAGTTCTTCTCCTAATGGCTCTCCTGACCCTGACGGGGCAGCGAATCCTACTGCCAGGGGTGGAACATCTGGCAGCTGCCGTTCATTGCCTTGTACAGCCTCACCGTCAGAGTCGGGGTCTGAAATCTCATGACCCGTAGCACGCTCCTCATTCCTGAGGGTGCATTCCATCAGCCCTGAGCCAGGTGCTGTTAAGCTGCTTCCTGCAGCTTGGATTACAGTACACTCCTTCCTGAGTGAACTTTGCTCCAACAGCCTATGGAAAAGGCTTTCTATTTGGGCAATACGCTCGAAAGCAGTATCTAGCCCTGTACCAGGAGCTGTTTGAGCTGCTTCCAGCAGCTTGGCTTTCAGTACACTCCTCCCTGAGTGAACTTTGCTCCAACAGCCTATGTAAAAGGCTTTCTATTTGGGCAATACGCTCGAAAGCAGTATCTAGCCCTGGAGCTACTTCCATTCCCTGGGAGTCCCTCCGTGGGCCGTTGGGATTTAAACTTTGTCTTTTGCCCGACAGGCGCTGACTGTGTTTTCACCAGCCCCAGGTCCACAGTCGCTACGCTCACCGCTGGCGACTGTACCGGGGTTTAGAGGCGGTTGGTCTCTAACCGCAGACTCCCGACTTTCCCGACTTCTGTCGGCTGTGTCGCTCGCCTCTTCCCCCTGTCCGTTTTTTCCATGGCGTCTGTGGAAAAAATCCCCATAGACCCACAGTAAACGGACCTGGAAAACATGAAAAAAGTTTCTACTTACCTTGTAGTTGAAAAACTACAAATCCACTGTAGGAGCTCTGCTCCTCACGTCCGTTTGCGTCAAGGCGTCTGACGTAATGACGCGCAGGCGCACTGGCGAGGTTCTTCTTCACGTAGTCACTCACGTGACTCCGAAGTAAAATGAGGCCATTTGGCCCATCAAGTCTACTCCGCCAGTCAATCATGGCTGATCTCTCTCTCCTAACCCCATTCTCTCTGCATCTGGTTGTCCAACAGATCGACATCTTTGAGGACTCAATTCGTGGAATGGACATCATCAAGTGGATGGAAGGACACGTCACCAATGTAAGGAACATGGAGAGGTGACATTTCACAGAGTGCTGGAGTAACTCAGCGGGTCAGGCAGCATCTGTGGAGAACATGGATAGGTGACGTTTCAGATCGAGACCCTTCTTCAGACTGAGAGTCAGGTGAAAGGGGATGGGAGATTTAGACGGCATTTAGGACAAATGAATGGAAGATATGCAGAAAGCAATGATGTTCAAGGAAATGTGGAGCCCACAATGGTCCATTGTTGGCTGTGGGGTAGATGATAATGAGTTAATATTGACGGTGGAATTCAACAGGACGACAGTGAAACTAGTACGACGACTAGGTGTGGGGGAGGGGTGGAGAGAGGGAGGGAAATCCAGGGGTTACTAGAAGTTAGAGAAGTCAATGTTCATACCGCTGGGGTGTAAGCTGCCCAAGCAAAATATGAGGTGCTGTTCCTCCAATTTGCGCTGGGCCTCACTCTGACAGTGGAGGAGGCCCAGGACAGAAAGGTCAGTGTGGGAATGGGAAGGGGATTTAAATTTTTTAGCAACCGGGAGATCACCAGATCACCTGTTCGCGTGGTGGCTGTTTGAATTGACATGTATTTGAATTTGATCAAAGAACTGAACAGACTAATCTAATGGAGGCACTGTGGAGCAGCGGTAGAGCTGCTGCCTCACGGCGCCAGAGACCCGGGTTCCTTCCCGACTACGGGTGCTGTCTGTACGGAGTTTGTACCTTCTCCCCGTGACCTGCGTGGGTTTTCTCTGAGATCTTCGGTGTCCGCCCACATTCCGAAGACGGACAGGTTTGTAGGTTAATTGGCTTCAGTGAACTTGTAAATTGTCCCTGGTGCGTGTAGGATAGTGTTAGTGTGCAGGGATCGCTGGTCGGCGCCGACCCGGTGGGCCGAATGGCCTGTTGCTTTGCTCTCTGTCTAAAGTCTAAAGGTCTTTGGAGAGGGTGAAGAATGAGATTCATAGAATGCTGCCTCAATTAGGTGTCACAAGTTTCCACAATAACGTGTTATAACGTGAAATTTCCACAAGTTCACGTTATAGGAGCAGAATTAGGCCGTTCGGCCCATCGAGCCCACTCTGCCATTCAATCACACCTGATCTCTGCCTCCCAATCCCATTTTCCTGCCTTCTCCCCGTAACAATAGACAATAGGCAATAGGTGCAGGAGGAGGCCATTCAGCCCTTCGAGCCAGCACCGCCATTCAATGTGACCATGGCTGATCATCCCCAATCAGTACCCCGTTCCTGCCTTCTCCCCATATCCCCTGACTCCGCTATCTTTAAGAGCCCTATCTAGCTCTCTCTTGAAAGTATCCAGATAACCTGCCTCCACCGCCCTCTGAGGCAGAGAATTCCACAAACTCACAACTCTCCGTGAGAAAAGGTGTTTCCTCGTCTCCGTTCTAAATGGCTTACCCCTTATTCTTAAACTGTGGCCCCTGGTTCTGGACTCCCCCAACATCGGGAACATGTTTCCTGCCTCTAGCGTGTTCAAGCCCTTAACAATCTTATATGTTTCAATGAGATTCCCTCTCATCCATATAACCATAACAGCACGGAAACAGGCCATCTCGGCCCTTCAAGTCCGTGCCGAACATTAAAAATAAATACTTCCCCCTAGTCCCATCTACCTGCACTACCAAGCCCAGCCGCTCCATTCTCTCAGCATATGACAGTCCCGCCATCCCGTGAATTAACCTTGTAAACCTACGCTGCACTCCCTCAATAGCAAGAAAGTCCTTCCTCAGATTAGGGGACCAAAACTGCACACAATACTCCAGGTGTGGTCTCACTA
Source organism: Malacoraja senta (assembly GCA_038087875.1). Classification (NCBI taxonomy): domain Eukaryota; kingdom Metazoa; phylum Chordata; class Chondrichthyes; order Rajiformes; family Rajidae; genus Malacoraja; species Malacoraja senta. The sequence goes on from JAXLNO010005114.1 coordinate 20,931, forward strand.
GGGCCCTGTACAACTGCAGAAGGACCTCTTTGCTCCTATATTCGATTCCTCTTGTTATGTCTGTCGACATGCTGAATGCTCGCAATCTTCCAAAGGAATTTTACATGAGAGAGGTCTCCATTCTTACGGTGGTTGCCGATTTCAGCTGTTTCCGTGTCGTTGTTTGCAGAGAGAAGTGATGATAATCATCGCCATCAGTCCGAAGTACAAGCAGGATATCGAGGGCACTGGATTTGAGCAACTGGGAGATAAGCACGGCTTGCACACCAGATACATCCACAGAATGGTGAGACCACCCGGTACCTGACCCTGTTTACCCATCATCCTCCCCCTCACCCCCCCCCCCCCACAACACACTCCCCCGCCATCCTCCCCCCCACCATCCTCCCCCCCACCATCCTCCCCCCTCCCACCTGACCCGCTGAGTTACTCCAGCACTCTGGGAAACGTCACCTATCCATGTTCCGGCAGCATCTATGGAGCGAAGGAAATAGGCAACGTTTCGGCCCGAAACCCTTCCGGGTTTCGGCCCGAAACGTTGCCTATTTCCTTCAGGGTTTCGGCCCGAAAGGTTGCCCATTTCCTTCGCTCCACAGATGCTGCCTGACCCGCTGAGTTACTCCAGCACTCTGTGAAACGTCACCTATCCATGTTCTCCACAGATGCTGCCCGACCCGCTGAGTTACTCCAGCACTCTGTGAAACGTCACCTATCCATGTCCTCCACAGATGCTGCCTGACCCACACGCTGAGTTACTCCAGCACTTGGTGTCTTTTTTAAGAGCTGTATATTTTTTTGTTGCAGATGCAGATTGAGTTCATCCAACAAGCAAGCATGAACTTCAGATTTATCCCTGTATTATTTCCAAATGCTACCAAGGCAAGTAAAAACAGGTGTTCTAAAGATTCCAACATTTAAAACACATAGATCCAAACCAAATCTGTAAATGCTGGGCGTCACGGTGGTGCAGCGGTAGAGTTGCTGCCTCACAGCGCCAGAGACCCAGGTTCCATCCTGACTATGGGTGCTGTCTGTACGGAGTTTGTACCTTCTCCCTGTGACCGCGTGGGTTTTCTTCGAGTCAAGAGTGTTTTATTGTCATATGTCCCGGATGGGGACAATGAAATTCTTACAGAGTATGTGAATATGTCAATATTGTACATAACAGGGGAAGAGAAAAAGAAAGTTTGATAAATAACATATATAGTGCAATAATATAGCCTTCGGTTTCCTGCCACTTTCCATAAATGTGCAGGTTTGTAGGTTAATTGGCTTAGTATAATTGTAAATTGTCCCTAGTGTGTGCAGGATAGTGTTAGCGTGCGGGGATCGCTGGTCAGCACGACGAAGGGCCTGTTTCCACGCTGTATCTCTGAACTTTCAAAAAGTATTTTCAGTGGCTTGTTCTATCATTGAGTGATACAGCACGGAAACAGGCCCTTCGGCCCAATTTGCCCACATCCACCAACATGTCCCAGCTACTCTAGTCCCACCTGCCCGCATTTAGCCCATTCCCTCTAAACTTTTCCCATGTCCCTGTCTAAAAGCCCTGTCCCACGGTACGAGTTCATTCCAAGAGCTCTCCCGAGTTTAAAAAAAATCAAACTCGTGGTAAGCACGGAGAATGAACGTAGCGGGTACGTCGGAGCTCGGGGACGTCTCTTAGCGGCTCGTAACGCTAACGGCAGGTACTCGGGAAGACTCGCTAACGGCAGGTAAGCACGGGAAGACTCGTGAAGATTTTTCAACATGTTGAAAAATGTCCACGAGAGCCCCGAGTACCGACGAGTGGCCATTACCGTAAATCTCTGAGTTCGAATCAGGGCAAACAAAGGGAGAGCTCTTGGAATGAACTCGTACAGTGGGACAGGGCTTTAAATATCTTTTAAATGTAGTTATAGCACCTGTCTCAACTGCCTGCCCTGGCAGCTCGTTCCATACACCCACCACCCTCTGTGTGCCTTATTCCAGACATCCCAGCAGGGGCAGGTACTCGAACAATATTTATCGTTCAGCCCAAGTCGACTCCGCCATTCAACCTTGGCTCTCCTCTCCTCTCCAACGCAACCCCATTTTCCTACCTTCTCCCCAAGAAGGGTCTCGGAGCGAAACGTCACCCATTCCTTCTCTCCAGAGATGCTGGCCGTCCAGCTGAGTCACTCCAGCATCTTGTGTCTATCTTCGGTTTAAACCAGCATCCGAAAATTCATTTGCTACACCCCTGACACAATTACTAATCAAGAATCTGTCAAGCATCACCTTAAAAACATCCAATGACTTGGCCTCCGCATCCGTCTGTGGCAATGAATTCCACAGATTCGCCACCTTCTGACTAAAGAAATGCCTCCTCATCTTTCCAAAAATACGTCCTTTTATTCTGAGGCTGTGGCCTCTAGTCCTAGACTCTCCCGCTAGTGGAAACATCCTCTCCACATCCACTCTATCCAGGCCTTTCACTATTCGGTAGGTTTTAGTGAGTTCCGCCCTCGTCCTTCTAAACTCATGCTTGAAAAGACACAACGGGACCTCATAGAAACGTAACAAATAGTGAATGGCCCGGAGAGAGTGAATGTGGAGTTGAGATTATTGTCACGTGTACCGAGGTACAGTGAAAAGTCAAGTCAAGTAACATTTATTTATATAGCACATTTAAACAACTCTCGTTGGCCAAAGTGCTTTACATTTGTTATAAGAATAATATAAACAAACAAACTACATACATATATACATATAGCCCTCGCTCAGAGGATGTCAGGAAAGGCTTGGGAGTATAGATAAGTTTTTAGTCTCGACTTAAAGGAGTCGATGGAGGGGGCGGTTCTGATGGGAAGGGGGATGCTGTTCCACAGTCTAGGAGCTGCAACCGCAAAGGCACGGTCGCCCCTGAGCTTATACCTAGACCGCGGGATATTCAGCAACCCCAAGTCGGCCGATCTGAGGGACCTGGAGGTAGAGTGGTGGGTGAGAAGACTTTTAATGTAGGTGGGGGCAAGCCCATTGAGGGCTTTGTAGACATAGAGGAGGAAAAGCTTTATGTTGCGTGCTAACCAGTCAGCGGAAACACTTTTTCTCACAGGGAGTTGTGAGTCTGTGGAATTCTCTGCCTCAGAGGGCGGTGGAGGCCAGTTCTCTGGATACTTTCAAGAGAGAGCTAGATAGGGCTCTTAAAGATAGTAGGTTCAGGGGATATAGACATAGAAACATAGAAACATAGAAAATAGGTGCAGGACTAGGCCATTCAGCCCTTCGAGCCAGCACCGCCATTCAATGGGATCATGGCTGATCATCCAACTCAGTATCCTGTACCTGCCTTCTCTCCATACCCCCTGATACCTTTAGCCACAAGAGCCACATCTAACTCCCTCTTAAATATAGCCAATGAACTGGCCTCAACTACCTTCTGTGGCAGAGAATTCCAGAGATTCACCACTCTCTGTGTAAAAAATGTTTTTCTCATCTCGGTCCTAAAGGATTTCCCCCTTAAACTGTGACCCCTTGTTCTGGACTTCCCCAACATCGGGAACAATCTTCCTGCATCTAGCCTGTCCAACCCCTTAAGAATTTTGCACGTTTCTATAAGATCCCCCCTCAATCTTCTAAATTCTAGCGAGTACAAGCCAAGTCTATCCAGTCTTTCTTCATATGAAAGTCCTGACATCCCAGGAATCAGTCTGGTGAACCTTCTCTGCACTCCCTCTATGGCAAGAATGTCTTTCCTCAGATTTGGAGACCAAAACTGTACGCAATACTCCAGGTGTGGTCTCACCAAGACCCTGTACAACTGCAGTAGAACCTCCCTGCTCCTATACTCAAATCCTTTTGCTATGAATGCTAACACACCATTCGCTTTCTTCACTGCCTGCTGCACCTGCATGCCTACTTTCAATGACTGGTGTACCATGACACCCAGGTCTCGTTGCATCTCCCTTTTTCCTAATCGGCCACCATTCAGATAATAGTCTACTTTCCTGTTTTTGCCACCAAAGTGGATAACCTCACATTTATCCACATTATACTGCATCTGCCATGCATTTGCCCACTCACCCAACCTATCCAAGTCACCTTGCAGTCTCCTAGCATCCTCCTCACAGCTAACACTGCCCCCCAGCTTTGTGTCATCCGCAAACTTGGAGATGTTGCATTCAATTCCCTCGTCCAAATCATTAATATATATTGTAAATAGTTGGGGTCCCAGCACTGAGCCTTGCGGTAGCCTGGGGAGAAGGCAGGAACGGGGTACTGATTGTGGATGATCAGCCATGATCACATTGAATGGCGGTGCTGGCTCGAAGGGCCGAATGGCCTACTCCTGCGTCTATTGTCTATTGACTGTACATGATCACAATCACATGTATGTTACTGACGTGTTCACTCTCACCGCAGACACACGTGCCCGTCTGGCTGCGCAACACGCATGTGTACTCGTGGCCGAGAGACGACAAGCGTATCCTGCTCCGGCTGCTGAGGGTGGAGGAGTATGTGGCCCCCCCCATCGGGCAGCTGCCCACCATCCAGACCGTCCCCATCAAAACCCTCTGAGTGGCTCCACCTGTCCGCGGAGCCCCCCCCCCCCCTCCCTCCCCCCCAACGTCAGGGAGGCGGGCAGCCCGGTCAAAGTGGACGTCGCGCAGGTGGATGAAGAAGGGTCCCGGCCCGTATCGTCGCCGTCAAGAGTCAAGAGTGTTTTATTGTTGGTGTGTCCCAGATAGAACATACAATGACATTCTCACTTGGAGCAGCGCTACTCAATGTGACATTGGGGCGGCACGGTGGCGCAGCGGGTAGAGTCGCTGCCTCACGGCGCCAGAGACCCGGGTTCAATCCCGACTACGGGTGCTGTCTGTACGGAGTTTGTACCTTCTCCCCGTGACCTGCGTGGGTTTTCCTCCGCTCACAGAGAGTGGTGAGTCTGTGGAATTCTCTGCCTCAGAGGGCGGTGGAGGCAGGTTCTCTGGATGCTTTCAAGAGAGAGCTAGATAGAGCTCTTAAAGATAGCGGAGTCAGGGGATATGGGGAGAAGGCAGGAATGGGGTACTGATTGGGGATGATCAGCCATGATCACATTGGATGGCGGTGCTGGCTCGAAGGGCCGAATGGCCTACTCCTGCACCTATTGTCTATTGTCTAATATCCGGGCTCTCCGGTTTCCTCCCACACTCCAAATACGTACAGGTTTGTAGGTTAATTGGCTTGTGTAAATTGTAAATTGTCCCTAGGGCGGTGTAGGGCGGTTTTTAGTATATGGGGTGATCGCTGTTAGGCGCGGACTCGGTGGGCCGAAGGGACTGTTTCCACGCAGTATCTAGAGCCTAAAATAAATTGAGCCATTCGGCCCATCGATTCTACTCCGCCATTCGATCATGGCTGATCTGTCTTTCCCTCTCCATGGATCTCTCACACCATTCTCCTGCCTTCTCTCCATAACCGTAGATGTGTTCTCCAGAGATGCTGCCTGACCCGCTGTGTTACTCCAGCACTTTGTCTCTTCTTTTGTAAACCAGCATCTGCAGTTCCTTGTTTCCACTTCTCTGTAGTTGTTTGAGATAGGCACTGAAACCACTTTTAATAGTCAGCTACATGGATAGGACAGGTTTAGAGGGATATGGGCCAAATGCAGGCAGGTGGGACTAGTGTACCTGTGGTGGTGGGCCTGATCTCCAATAACGATGAGAAGGCCTACCGGGAGGAGGTGGCTGATCTGGCACTCTGGTGTCAGGACAACAGCCTCCTCTTGAATGTCACAACAACTAAGGAGCTGATTGTGGGCTTTAGAAGGGCTCAACATCCGAGATAAATCCACTGGGGATAAATGGGACTACTGTGGATAGGGTGAGCAGCTTTAAATACCTGGGAGTCCACATCATAGAGGACCTGACATGGACAACACACACTGCCGCACTGGTGAGAAAGGCAAGGCAGCGCCTTTACCACCTCAGACAGCTGAGGAAATTCAGAGTCTCTCTGAGGATCCTTCAGTCCTACTCTGGGGCTGTAGAAAGCATCTTGTCCAGGCAACATCACGATCTGGTTTGGGAACAGCTCTGCCCAGGACAGGAAGGCTCTGCAGAGAGTAGTGCGTTCGGCCGAACGCACCATGGGAACTACACTCACCCCCCTGCAGGACCTATACACCAGGAGGGGCAGATCAAGAGCCAGCAACATTATGGGGGACCCCTACCACCCCAGCAACGGACTGTTCCAGCTGCTACGGTCAGGCAAACGCTTCCGCTGTCACGCTGTGAAAACAGAGAGGATGAGACGGAGTTTCTTCCCACAGGCCGTCAGGACTGTAAACTCTGATCTCACCAGGGACTCATTCACTGTTGTGTTGTGTCTTTTTATAATTTTTTTTCTAAAATTTAAATACTGGTTCTGTTCTGTTCTGTTGTTTTGCACAACCCGCAGACATTGCCACTTTCATTTCACTGCATATCTTGTATGTGTATGTGACAAATACACTTGACTTGACTTGTAGATAGAGCACACGTACAACAAATAGTCCTCCGTCATTTTCGCCACCTCCAACGTGACCCCACCACTCGCCACATCTTCCCATCTCCCCCCCTGTCGGCTTTCCGCAGAGACCGCTCCCTCCGTAACTCCCTGGTCAATTCGTCCCTTCCCTCCCGTACCACCCCCTCCCCGGGCACTTTCCCCTTGCAACCGCAGGAAATGCCACACTTGTCGCGTTACCTCCCCCCTTGACTCCATTCAAGGACCCAACCAGTCTTTCCAGGTGCGACAGAAATTCACCTGCACCTCCTCCAACCTCATCTATTGCATCCGCTGCTCTAGATGTCAGCTGCTCTATATCGGTGAGACCAAGCGCAGGCTTGGCGATCGCTTCGCCCAACACCTCCGCTCGGTCCGCAATAACCAACCTGATCTCCCGGTGGCTCAGCACTTCAACTCCCCCTCCCATTCCGAATCCCACCTTTCTGTCCTGGGCCTCCTCCATGGCCAGAGTGAGCACCACCGGAAATTGGAGGAGCAGCACCTTATATTCCGCTTGGGTAGTTTACACCCCAGCGGTATGAACATTGACTTCTCCAATTTCCGGTAGTCCTTGCTATCTCCTCCCCTTCTCAGCTCTCCCTCAGCCCTCTGGCTCCTCCTCTTCCTTTCTTCCCGCCCCCCCCCCACCCTACATCAGTCTGAAGAAGGGTTTCGGCCCGAAACGTTGCCTATTTCCTCTGCTCCATAGATGCTGCCTCACCCGCTGAGTTTCTCCAGCACTTTTGTCTACCTTGTAGATAGAGCATCTAGATTGGGATGGGCCGTTAGGTCGAGGGGCCTGTTACCACGCTGTATTGGGTCAAACCTTTCCACATTGGTGTGTTGCCCTCCAGTTTATTCTCTGCTTCAGCCACTGTGAACATCTTTACGTTCAGGTCAACTGTGAGAGCGCTGGAAAGCCATGTAAATACCAGAAGATGCCTGTAAATCAAATGCTATTTTAACAAGGTTAATCCCCGGGATGGCGGGACTGTCACATGCTGAGAGAATGGAGCGGCTGGGCTTGTACACTCTGGAGTTTAGAAGGATGAGAGGGAATCTCATTGAAACATATAAGATCGTGAAGAGTTTGGACACGCTAGAGGCAGGAAACATGTTCCCGATGTTGGGGGAGTCCAGAACCAGGGGCCACACAGTTTAAGAATAAGGGGTAAGCCATTTAGAACGGAGACGAGGAAACACCTTTTCACACAGAGAGTGGTGAGTCTGTGGAATTCTCTGCCTCAGAGGGTGGTGGAGGCAGGTTCTCTGGATACTTTCAAGAGAGAGCTAGATAGGGCTCTTAACCTCTCATCTCATCTCTGGGCTCATCTCTGACCCCTCTCACCCTGGCCACAAACTCTTTGAATCACTTCCCTCTGGAAGGCGACTCCGGACTGTCAAAGCTGCCACAGCCAGACATAAAAACAGTTTTTATCCACGAGTAGTTGCTCTACTCAACAGCCAAAAATCTGTAGCCTCCCTTTGATCTGGTATTTTGTTGGTTCACGTGCTTGATCAATGGTGTTTTATCATTAATGTTTTATTATTATTAATGTTTAGTGTTTCCTGAGTCATTCGTAACTGTCACTGTATGTCATGTTGTTACTTGTGGGCGGAGCACCAAGGCAAATTCCTTGTATGTGAATACTTGGCCAATAAATTTACTTATTTACTTAAAGATAGCGGAGTCAGGGGATATGGGGAGAAGGCAGGAGCGGGGTACTGATTGGGGATGATCAGCCATGATCACATTGAATGGCGGTGCTGGCTGGAAGGGCTGAATGGCCTACTCCTGCACCTATTGTGTATTGTCTATTGTCTATTGTCTGCCGCTGTCTGTACGGAGGTTTACCTTCTCCCCGTGACCGCGTGGGTTTTCTCCGAGATCTTCGGTTTCCTCTCGAGCTCTTTCTAAACAAGAAGTGGCCCGTCGAGGTTTGGCTTTCTTTCGCGTCTCCGGCCACGAGCTTCCCTCTTTGATTGTGGTCACTCTGAAAATAGATAAGAGGAAGCAGAGAGACAGGGGCGGGAGTTCCTCCTTGTGTGTGTGTGTGTGTGTGTGTAGAGGATCTGGATCAAGAGCCGTGAGGTCTGCTGGGCCAGGACCTCTCGAGGTTCATAAGCAGAATTTACATCGAATGCAAAAGAGTATTGAAGGAAAATATATGGGAAATGTACAAATGTTCTGCTGAATTAAATGAAGCCAAATCTAAATGGCTTTAATAGTACTATCATTTATATGTAATGGACGTACATGTAAATTAAACCCCAAAGTTGAAGGGTGAGTATTTGTCATCAATATTAGTATTGAAAATTAGTTTAAGAAGGAACTGCAGTTACTGGAAAATCGAAGGTAGACAAAAGTGCTGGAGAAACTCAGCGGTTGAGGCAGCATCTATGGATCGAAGGAATAGGTGACGTTTCAGGTCGAGACCCTTCTTCAGACTGATGTGGGGGTGGGAGGGGCGGGAAGAAGAAAGGAAGAGGCGGAGACAGTGGGCTGTGGGAGAGCTGGGGAGGGGAGGGGAAGGAGGGAGAAAGCAGGGACTACCTGAAATTGGGGAAGTCAATGTTCATACCGCTGGGGTGTAAACTACCCAAGCGAAATATGAGGTGCTGCTCCTCCAATTTACGGTGGGACTCACTCTGGCCATGGAGGAGGCCCCAGGACAGAAAGGTCGGATTCGGAATGGGAGGGGGAGTTGAAGTGCTGAGCCACCGGGAGATCAGGTTGGTTATTGCGGACCGAGCGGAGGTGTTGGGCTACCTCCCCTTCCCAGCTCTCCCTCAGCCCACTGTCTCCACCTCCTTTCTTCTTCCACCCCCCCTCCCCCCCCCCCCCCCCCACCCCCACATCAGTCTGAAGAAGGGTCTCGACCCGAAACGTCCCTATTCCTTCGCTCCATAGATGCTGCCTCACCCGTTGAGTTTCTCCAGCATTTTTATCCAGTGATTGTGCCGGTGTATGGTAAGCTTTTTACTGAACTTTATACAAGAAAAGGGATTTCGCTGTAACTATATATATGAGACAATAAAGTACATGTTCATGTGATAGGAGAAGAATTAGGCCATTCGGCCCATCATCCACCACTGCCATTCAATCATGGCTGATCTATCTCTCCCTCTCAACCCATTCTCCTGCCTTCTCCCCATAACCCCTGACACCCGCACTAATCTATCTATCTCTGCCTTAAAAATATCCACTGACTTGGCCTCCACAGCCCTCTGTGGCAAAGAATTCCACAGATTCACCACCCTCTGCCTAAAGAAATTCCCCCTCATCTCCTTCCAAAAGGAACGTCCTTTAATTCTGAGGCTGCGACCTCTAGTCCGAGACTCTCCCACTAGTATCTCCCACTTTCAATAAATTAACAATGGACTATTGAACAATTTTGAGCTCAACTCTTATACAAGATCAACATCACAGCCGGAGTCACCTGAACAGAGAGCTTGGCTGATAATCCTTCCCCGTGATCTCTCCCCCCTCCCTCCCGCCCTCCCCCTCCTCCATCACTGCTCCCCACCCAACCCTTTCAAATGACCCTGTGCCATTACTATACCAGCTTCTACAGGTGCAACTAGAAAGCACGGTCACGATGGCGCAGCGGTAGAGTTGCTGCCTTACAGCGAATGCAGCGCCGGAGACCCAGGTTCCATCCCGACTACAGGCGCTGTCTGTACGGAGTTTGCAAGTTCTCCCCGTGACCTGCGCGGGTTTTCCTCCGAGATCTTCTGTTTCCTCCCACACTCCAAAGACGTGCAGGTTTGTAGGTCAATTGACAATAGACAATAGACAATAGACAATAGGTGCAGGAGTAGGCCATTCAGCCCTTCGAGCCAGCACCGCCATTCAATATGATCATGGCTGATCATCCAACTCAGTATCCCGTACCTGCCTTCTCTCCATACCCCCTGATCCCTTTAGCCACAAGCGCCACATCTAACTCCCTCTTAAATATAGCCAATGAACTGGCCTCGACTACCCTCTGTGGCAGAGAGTTCCAGAGATTCACCACTCTCTGTGTGAAAAATGATTTTCTCATCTCGGTCCTAAAAGACTTCCCCCTTATCCTTAAACTGTGACCCTTTGTTCTGGACTTCCCCAACATTGGGAACAATCTTCCTGCATCTAGCCTGTCCAACCCCTTAAGAATTTTGTAAGTTTCTATAAGATCTCCCCTCAATCTTCTAAATTCCAGCGAGTACAAGCCGAGTCTATCCAGTCTTTCTTCATATGAAAGTCCAGCCATCCCAGGAATCAGTTTGGTGAACCTTCTGTGTACTCCCTCTATGGCAAGAATGTCTTTTCTCAGATTAGGAGACCAAAACTGTACGCAATACTCCAGGTGTGGTCTCACCAAGACCCTGTACAACTGCAGTAGAACCTCCCTGCTCTTATACTCAAATCCTTTTGCTATGAATGCTAACATACCATTCGCTTTCTTCACTGCCTGCTGCACCTGCATGCCTACTTTCAATGACTGGTGTACCATGACACCCAGGTCTCGTTTGCATCTCCCCTTTTCCTAATCGGCCACCATTCGGATAATAGTCTACTTTCTGTTTTTGCCACAAAATGGATAACCTCACATTTATCCACATTATACTGCATCTGCCATGCATTTGCCCACTCACCCAGCCTATCCAAGTCACCTTGCAGCCTCCTAGCATCCTCCTCACAGCTAACACTGCCCCCCAGCTTCGTGTCATCCGTAAACTAAACTCAGTGGGCTAGTCTGCTCTGCCGCTCGATCATGGCCGACCTGTTTTTCCCTTTCAATGGGTCCCTCCCACAGGCTCCATATTCTCCTGCACAGACCCAGTGGGCCGAAGGGCCCTGTTTCCGTGCTGTACCCCCAAAGTAAACGCTGTGGTCCTTTTTTGTGCATGGCCCAGCGCTCTCAGTTCTTAGCTTCTACAATATTGTTCTGTCGCCAGCTGCGGGTTAAAATTGTTTGAGAGATGTTTCTTGTTTAAGCCCTGGCTGGGAGCATTGGGACTTGTACACGTTGGAATCACTGGGCTGATGCAAAGGTGGGAGTTCCCCCAGCATATAAACACCCGCGAGGTGGATTTGAAAAAAGCCACAACATCTGTTGACATGGTCTAGTTCTGAACTCCCCAAATCTCATCAACTCCCTCAACACCTATTATTGTGAAGTTACCCTTCAGAGCTCCTGCCCGAACTACTGATAGGTTTTATTTTTAATTCAACTTGACAACTTTAGACATCATGAAAGCCAGCTTCTTCCCCTCTGTTCTCATCCTCCCATAAGTAGGGTACTGTGCCGACTCCTCCTCCTGCCGTGGGTTTAGATTTAAGGGCCTGTTCCACCGAGGTGGTGCAGCGGTAGAGTTGCTGCCTCAGAGCGCCAGAGACCCGGGTTCCATCCTGACTACCGGTGCTGTCTGTACGGAGTTTGCACGTTGAAACATATAAGATTGTTAAGGTACACAAAAATGCTGGAGAAACTCAGCGGGTGCAGCAGCAGCATCTATGGAGCGAAGGAAATAGGCAACGTTTCGGGCCGAAACCCTTCTTCAGACTGACGTGGGGGTGGGGAGAAGAAAGGGAAAAAAGGAAAAAAAGGCGGAGGAAGAGCCCGAGGGCTGGGGGAGGGGAGGAGTAGAACCTCCCAATTCTCCTAGCCCTTGCTGTCCCCACCCCTTCATCAGCCCTCTGGTTGTCTCCTCCCATCCCCCAGCCCCTCGGGCTCCTCCTCCGCATTTTTTCCTTTTTTCCTTTCTTCTCCCCACCCCCTATCAGTCTGAAGAAGGGTTTTGGCCCGAAACGTTGCCTGTTTCCTTCCCTCCATAGATGCTGCTGCACCCCGCTGAGTTTCTCCAGCATTTTGTGTACCTTCGATTTTCCAGCATCTGCAGTTCCTTCTTTAAGATTGTTAAGGGCTTGGACACGCTGGAGGCAGGAAACATGTTCCTGATGTTGGGGAGTCCAGAACCAGGGGCCACAGTTTAAGAATAAGGAGTAAGCCATTTAGAACGGAGACGAGGAAACACTTTTTCTCACAGAGAGTGGTGAGTCTGTGGAATTCTCTGCCTCAGGGGGCGGTGGAAGGCCGGTTCTCTGGATGCTTTCAAGAGAGAGCTAGATAGGGCTCTTAAAAATAGCGGAGTCAAGGGATATGGGGAGAAGGCAGGAACGGGGTACTGATTGGGGATGATCAGCCATGATCACATTGAATGGCGGTGCTGGCTGGAAGGGCTGAATGGCCTACTCCTGCACCTATTGTCTATTGTTGATTGACTCGGTGGGCCGAAGGGCCTGTTTCCGCGCCGTATCTCTGAACTAAACCAAACCAAAGACAACCAGTTGTCTAAAGGGAAAGGCTCCTGGCCGGAAGCGTGACTGAAGCTGGTGGGTTTGTTTAATACAGTGTTCTGTTAACGCAGCGAGGCATGAACTGTGTAAGTCAATGTTATCCATGCGAGTGCTTGGCTTGGCTTGGCTACCCTTGGACTGTGCCGTGGAATCCCCATTCAATGGATTTTGTTATCTGCGACAGATCATTGTGTCGGCTGCTCTTATGTCCAGTTGATTTCTTACAGCAGAGGACTGAGAATCAGTGCTGGTACAAAACACGGCTCTGCGTTAAACCCCTTGCCCCTTCAAATCCACGCAGCCCCTCTTTCATCCCTCCTCTCTTCTCTGTGTACCACCCAGTCCATCACACACACACACACCACACTCCCCACCATTGTAGATGTGGCCCAGTCCATCACACACACCACACTCCCACCATCGACTCCATCTACACTTCACGCTGCCTCGGAAAAGCAGCCGACATCATCCAAAGACTTGTCCCTGTCCCACCCCGGTCATTCCTTCTTCTCCCCGCTCCCGTCCGGCAGAAGGTACAGAAGCTTGAAAGCTCGCCACCACCAGACTCAGGAACAGCTTCTTCCCCTCTGTTATCAGGCTTCTGAACGGTCCTTCCATAAGCTAGGGTACTGTCCGATTCACCTCTACCCCATTGTGGACATTGGACATTGTCTGTGGAACTGATGGCTACAATGCTGAGAACTATATTCTGCACTCTGTATCTTCCCCTTTACGCTTTCTTTCGGTCAGTTAGAGATACAGCATGGAAAACAGGCCATTCGGCCCATCGAGTATGTCAACCAGCGATCAATGTTATCCCACTTTCTCATCCACTTCCGACACACTGGTCAGACCACAGTGGAGTATTGTGAGCCATTTTGTCCCCATATCTGAGGAAGGATATATAACCATATAACCATATAACAATTACAGCACGGAAACAGGCCATCTCAACCCTTCTTGTCCGTGCCGAACATGTGCTGGCTCTGGAGAGGGTCCAGTGGAGGGTTACAAGAATGATCCCAGGAATGATTGCTTTAACATATGATGAGCGTTTATAGACAATAGACAATAGGTGCAGGAGTAGGCCATTCAGCCCTTCGCGCCATTCAATGTGATCATGGCTGATCATCCCCAATCAGTACCCCGTTCCTGCCTTCTCCCCCTATCCCCTGACTCCGTTATCTTCAAGAGCCCTATTTAGCTCTCTCTTGAAAGTATTCAGAGAACCAGCCTTCACCCCCTCTGAGGCAGAGAATTCCACAGACTCACCACTCTCTGTGTGAAGATGTGTTTCCTCGTCTCCGTTCTAAATGGCTTACCCCTTATTCTTATACTGTGGCCCTGGTTCTGGACTCCCCCAACATCCGGAACATGTTTCCCTGCCTCTAGCGTGTCCAAACCCCTAATAATCTTATATGTTTCAATAAGATCCCCTCTCATCCTTCTAAACTCCAGAGTATACAAGCCCAGCTGCTCCATTCTCTCAGCATATGACAGTCCCGCCATCCTGGGAATTAACCTTGTGAACCTACGCTGCACTCCCTCAATAGCAAGAAGTCCTTCCTCAAATTAGGGGACCAAACTGCACACAATACTCCAGTGTGGTCTCACTAGGGCCCTGTACAACTGCAGAAGGACCTATTTGCACCTGTACTCAACTCCTCTTGTTATGAAGGCCAACATGCCATTCGCTTTCTTCACTGCCTACATTCTATCTTTGTCCCGCCCCCTCCCCGAGCTAACAATGATCTATTCTACATTTTCCTTGTCCTTCGTTCCTTTGATGCCCTGTCTTCACGCCTTACCCTTCCATACCTTTGTGTCACCCTCTCCACTGACTGGGTGCTGGGCCCGTTACTGTTTGTCATCTACATCAAGAGACTCAGCCTACTCAACCTTTCCCCATAGCTCACACCCTCGAGTCCAGGCAACATCCTCGTAAATCTTCTCTGAAACCTTTCAAGCTTGACAATATCTTTCCTATAACATGGTGCCCAGAACTGAACACAATATTCTAAATGCGGTCTCACCAACGTCTTATACAACTGCAACACGACCTCCCAACTTCTATACCCAATACACTGACTGATGAAGGCCAAAGTGCCAAAAGCCTTTTTGACCGCCTTATCAACCTGTGACTCGACATTCAAGGGACCATGCACCTGTACTCCTAGATCCCTCTGGTCCACAACACTACCCATAGGCCTACCATTCACTGTGTAGGTACACAAAAATGCTGGAGAAACTCAGCGGGTGCAGCAGCATCTATGGAGCGAAGGAAATAGGCAACGTTTCGGGCCGAAACCCTTCTTCAGACTGATAGGGGGTGGGGAGAAGAAAGGAAAAAGGAAAAAGGCGGAGGAGGAGCCTGAGGGCTGGGGGAGGGGAGGAGACAACCAGAGGGCTGATGAAGGGGAGGGGACAGCAAGGGCTAGCAGAATTGGGAGAATTCAATGTTCAAGCCCCCAGGATGTAGACTGCCCAAGCGGAATATGAGGTGCATTTCCTCCAATTTACGGTGTTGCTCGCTGTGGCCATGGAGGAGACCCAGGACAGAGAGGTCAGATACGGAATGGGAGGGGGAGTTGAAGTGCTGAGCCACCGGGAGGTCAGGTTGGTTATTGCGGACCGACCGGAGGTGTTCGGCGAAACGATCGCCAAGCCTCCGCTTGGTCTCACCGATGTAGATCAGCTGGCATCTAGAGCAGCGGATGCAATAGATGAGGTTGGAGGAGATGCAGGTGAACCTCTGTCGCACCTGGAACGACTGCTTGGGTCCTTGAATGGAGTCGAGGGGGGAGGTGAAGGGACAAGTGTTGCATCTCTTGCGGTTGCATAACTGTGTAAACTGCCTACATTCACTGTGTAGGTCCTGCCCTTGTTCGACTTCGCCGATTCCAGATATGGACAGCCCTCTGCAGGAGAAGGTTGCAGCTGAGGGTCCTTTTAAATATCCCCCTTATCACAAGTGTATAGGGATCGCTGGTCGGCATGGACTCAGTGGCCGAAGGGCCTGTTACATCTCTAAAATAGAACTAAGGCAAGGTGCTGATTCGCTCCAGAAGACCTGCTGAGCATTTCCAAAATTTTACGTTGCTATTTTAGATTTAATTAAAGCATCTGCAGTTTTTCCATTGCTCTAAGCTCAGCTGCGGGAGTCAGGAGAGCAGAATGTGGAGGAAAGGAAATCTGAAAATTAAACCAGTCCTCATTAAATCGACCGAAGATAGCCACAAAGTGCTGGAGTAACTCAGCGGGACAGGCAGCGTCTCTGGAGAGAAGGAATGGGTGACGTTTCGGGTCGAGACCCTTCTTCAGACCGACCAACGGGTAAAGGGCCTGTCCCACTTGGTGATTTTTTTCGGCGACTGTCGGCATCATTGACTGACGTATCAGGTAACCGAAAAAGTCGCTGCGTGACGCGGCGTGATGACGTATTGACGCGCGGTGTCTCCTCAAGTGTCGCAACATTTATTTTGTCGCCGCTCGATTTTGAAATGTTCAAAATCTTTTGGCGACACTGATATGACGTCGCCGAAAAAATCGCCAAATGGGACAGGCCCTTAACGGTCTCCTTTTCTCTGAACTCCCTGTCTTTCCAAGGTCCTTTGTGCCTCAGCCTGCGTTATTATTAATGATTAGTATCTTTTGAAGTTGCAGGTAGATCGTCTTAGTGATCGAACATGTTGCAACACCTCACACTTCTCTGTATTAAATTCCATCAACCATTCCTCCGCCCACCTGGCCAATCGATCCAGATCCTGCTGCAATCGTTCACAACCATCTTCACTATCTGCAAAACCACCCACTTTTGTATCATAGAAACATAGAAAATAGGTGCAGGAGGAGGCCATTCGGCCCTTCAAGCCAGCATCGCCATTCATTGTGATCATGGCTGATCGTCCCCAATCAATAACCTGTGCCTGCCTTCTCCCCATATCCCTTGACTCCACTAGCCCCTAGAGCTCTATCTAACTCTCTCTTAAATCCATCCAGTGATTTGGCCTCCACTGCCCTCTGTGGCAGGGAATTCCACAAATTCACAACTCTCTGGGTGAAAACGTTTTTTCTCACCTCAGTCTTAAATGGCCTCCCCTATGGTATCATCAGCAAACTTGCTAATCTTGCCCTGTATGTTCTCATTCATTGGTTCATTGGTTTATTTATTTATTGTCATTCGATAAAAACATGCTCACACATGAATCATGAACGAAATTTGTCCTCGGGTCCGAGCAGCGTAATAGTGCAGTAAATACATCAATAAATTCTACCTTATATAAAAACCTTCCACAATAAAATCTAAATAATAATGAGCCGATGAATAAATAGTCAAAAGTAAAAAGCAGCATGGTTTAAAGACAGCAGCATAATAATGTCCACAGCAGCAGCAGTAGCAGCAGAGAGCGGTGAGTCTGTGGAATTCTCACAGAGAGTGGTGAGTCTGTGGAATTCTCACAGAGAGTGGTGAGTCTGTGGAATTCTCACAGAGAGTGGTGAGTCTGTGGAATTCTCACAGAGAGTGGTGAGTCTGTGGAATTCTCACAGAGAGTGGTGAGTGTGGAATTCTCACAGAGAGTGGTGAGTCTGTGGAATTCTCACAGAGAGTGGTGAGTCTGCGGAATTCTCACAGAGAGTGGTGAGTCTGTGGAATTCTCACAGAGTGGTGAGTCTGTGGAATTCTCACAGAGAGTGGCGAGTCTGTGGAATTCTCTGCCTCACTGGGAGGTGGAAACAGGTTCTCTGGATGCTTTCAAGAGAGAGCTAGATAGGGCTCTTAAAGATAGCGGAGTCAGGGGATATGGGGAGAAGGCAGGAACGGGGTACTGATTGGGGATGATCAGCCATGATCACATTGAATGGCGGTGCTGGCTCGAAGGGACAAATGGCCTACTCCTGCACCTATTGTCTATTGTCTATTATCTATTGTCTATTGTCAGACAGTTCACTGAGGTAGTGAGGGTTCAGTCAGTGTGGTAGGGAGTTTGAAAGTCTCACGGGCTCTTAAAAAGACTTTTAAACTCCCTACCTCACTGACTCAAATCATTGATGTGGATGACAAACAGTAACGGGTCCAGCACCGAACCCTGACGCCAGGGGCGGAAAACCCGGGGGGGGGGGGGGGCCAGAGGGGACACGTCCCCTCCATGTTTTGAGAGGTGGGGGACATCCCCCCCCCCAAGTTTTTGAAATCCCGATTTTAAAATCCGGTGAAATCTCCGCTTTCCATGAGACAGTGGAGGTGGGACTGCTGATCGAGGGTGCCGCTTGGAGGAGAGAGACTTCGGTCAGCAGGCAATGGGGGCAGGACCTGATGATTCAGCGTGATGATTGGAGGATGGAGGAGTGGAGGGGGGATGGGACTGAGGATAGAGTGTGGTGATTGGAGGAGGGAGACGTGGCAGAGACATGCGCTTCATCCGCAGGCAGGATCGAACCCGGCCGGGTCTCCGACGCTGTCCTGTCCCCTCCCGAGTACCCCCCCCCCCCCGCGGGTGGTCAGAGAGGTCGGCAGCAGAGATCCTCAGCTATAGGATCTTTGGTCGGCAATCAGACCGGGCCAGCGCAGGGAAACAGCGCTAAACCCAGCTAACTCTGCCTGTCCCGCCAGGTGAGTTTACAACCCTTCCTGGACTTGCGGGAAATATGGCCAGCGCGGAGAAGCAGCGCCGGTGTCCCGTCAGCCCAGACAGGGCTGTAGGTTAACCCGGTGAGACAGGCAGTTGAGCTGCATTTAGTGCTGGATTGAGCCTCCGAAGCCTCGCGCGCGTGTGTGTGAGTGCGCATGCGCGCGTGGTCACCAAAAAATTGTGTCCCCCGTCCCCTCCACGTTTTGATAGCGAGTTCCGCTCTTGCCTGAGGCCCACCACTAGTCACTGGCCTCCAGTCCGAGAAGCAACCTTCCACCATCACCCTCTGCTTCCTTCCATGGAGCCAATTTGCTATCCATTCAGCTATCTCTCCTTGGATCCCATGCGATCTAACCTTCCAGAGCAGCCTACCATGCGGAACCTTGTCGAATGCCTTACTGAAAGTCTAGGTATATAACATCTACAGCTCTGCCCTCATCGACCTTTCTGATCACGTCTTCAAAAAAATCAAACAGATTTGTAAGACACGACCTCCCACGTACAAAACCATGCTGACTGTCCCTAATCAGCCCTTGCCCATCCAAATGCCTGTATTTCCTATCCTCAGAATACTCTCTAGTAACTTTCCAACTACAGATGGCTGATCAATCTCCCTCCTAACCCTATTCTCCTGCCTTCTCCCCATAACCCCTGACACCCGTACTAATCAACAACCTATCATTGAATCTATCATTGTCACTACAGATTATTCATCTATCTCCCCACCTCTCCTTTCCGTCGTTCTTTACCCTACTCCATCAGTCTGAAGTTCTGAAACAAAACGTCACCTATCCATGTTCTCCACAGATGCTGCCTGACCCGCTGAGTTACTCCAGCACTCTGTGAAACGTCACCTATCCATGTTCTCCACAGATGCTGCCTGACCCGCTGAGTTACTCCAGCACTCTGTGCTTTTCTTGTCTTTAAGCCTAGTGGGCTAGATGGTGATCTGACTTTATTCCACTCACTTTCACCACGGAGATTCATTTCTTCACAATCTAAGATGACAAAAGCATTGACTTATTCTTCCTGTTTATGCTGATGTTTCGTTGCTCCATAAAATAAAACAAAGAACATTTCTTTAGCTCTAACATCGTTCCTGGGAACCAAAAGATATGGCACGGGGCGCAGCGGTAGAGTTGCCGCCTTACAGCACCAGAGACCCTGGTTCCATCCTGACCTTGGG